>VYZM01015393.1:86559-205302 GCA_013398915.1 Dromas ardeola
TTTTTTTAGTTCCCTCCTTTCGTTTCTCTTTCCCCTCAAAAAGCAACGACCCACAGAACCCAGGTATTTAATGAGATCTGCAGAGGTGGTTGGATTTGACTTTTTTCCTTTTTCTTGTTGTTTTTGTTTTGGTTTGGTTTGGTTTTGATTTTGTTTTTGTTTTTTAGAGAGACTAGAAAACTAGTTCTGTGCTGACAGTACTCATGTTGGGCTTTGGAGATCTGGACACAATCGGTGGCTCTGCTATAGATTTTCCACATAGCCCTGGACAAATATTTCTCTGCTTTGGGTCTACCCCTGCAAAATAATGCCTCAAGCTGAGTATGGAAGATAGAGACCAAAAATGCTTAATATTTGTGTAGCTATTGGAATGCTGAGGATCAGTCAAGTGTCTGGAGAGATGTTAGGCTGTGATGCCATCTACACAGTTATTAATATTCCCATGGGAATAAAGAGTTCGGGTTCTGTGTGGTTAAATAAAAAGTGGTAAAACTAATTGGGGGTCACCGGTATGTCCCATTTTGTGTAAAAAACCATTTTTACAGGTTCCTCTTTGTTTTGGAAAGGCCCAAAGCTCCTACTGTATCAAACATTTGCATACTACTTTATCTTCAAAATACTTTATAAACACTTAAGAATCAATCATCTTAATATATTTATAAAGACAGGTAGCATTAATTAATACTTGTCAATAGATGGGGGAAGTTTTAGCTTGTGATTTTGAGTCCGTACTGGTGCAGATCTTAGAAATCTCAGATCACGTCCTTCCCTCTGTGGTTGAACAAAACATTAGCAGAGCTGCCTGCCGATGCAGCACTTGAACTTTTCAGGGTTTTGAGTGACCAATTCATGCACAGTGCTAGAACTTTTAATGTATTTATTAAGTCCATGATGATAATCACACACCGATAGTTGGAGAGAGAGTTCGGGAGATATATTTCCTCTGGTTTACTGATGTATGCAAGGCAATTACTCTTTGTTGATGAAACTTTGGAAAAATTCATGTCAATGTTCTTTGCAAGACTGTAACTTAAAATGCCATTATCAGCAAGGTGTTTCTATGGGAAGCCTCAACCAACAGAAAACCATAACTCTTCCTTATTAAGAATCTATTCCAACCCCTATTAAAATCAATGGAGAGAGCTTTCTGACTCCAGTGGGTACAGAATTGCTCAATAAAATGTAGAAAACACCCACAGGTTATTATTGTTCAGTCCATAAAAACAGTCAGCTAAAAACTTACTATTTTTCAAAATGTAATGTGTGTACATGTGCTCTAGTTCTTTTAAAAGCACTGGGGGATCCTGGTTCTTCAATAGACTGTTCACTGGAGTCAAACATTGGCAAACAACCCTCTGGGCTCAGGAGCTTTTACTAACAGTCTTTTGTTCACACCTGCTAAGCTATTTAAATTTCATAAGAAGAGTAGTCTAAGATCTCTCTGCCGAGCTGTGAGGAAATGTCAAAGAACCCAAAACATAGTTCCTGAAAACATAAAAGAGAGTTCACAATACAGTCACAGGGCATTAAAACGTTCCAAGATTTTAAAGCCAGGAGCCATCACAATTCACTGGGGTGACTGCCTGCTTTGTGAAGGTGTTAGGATTTTCAGTCCAACCATTTTTGTACCAAGTCCAAAAACTTGGAGCAGAGCAAGGTAATATTTTTAGAAGGGCAGGTTTTATCTTTATCTATGAGCTTCATCTGATGGTGAGATAGAATAAATTTCTGTGGGTAATCATCCTTGCTTTTTAAGATGGGTCCTTATTTTAAATTTCAACTGGATCTTGCTATGCCTTTGTCTGCAGGATTAAAAAGTCCTCTACCCAAACTGACTTATACTAGGGGGAGTATGAGCAGAGGCTGCCTGAGGAAGTAGGAATGTTAAAAAACCCCACATCTTTTTGGGGCCACTGAAATATGCTGTGCAATGAGTGCTTTATATCTTAAGGTGAAATTAGGAGCGATTTTTGCAGGTGCTGAAGGATAAGTTATCTAAATGTTAGGCTAACAAAACTAGGTTACTTTGGAAGGAATGATTTCAGTGTTTGAGAGGTGAGCATTTTGGCTTTACTGGGCAATTGATCCCATCCACCTATACATACAGAAGCGGTAGAAAAATCTTGTACACAAAGATCCATCCATCGTGTTGTAACTCATGTTACAACAACTCATCTTGTTGTTTCAATTAGGTCTTCAGTCAATTCAGTCCCTCTCTCTCTGGGAGAAATCCAGGCTTACCATTGTAGGGGTTGGATTTTTTGCTTATGATGGAGACAGCTCGTTTGAGCTCCTGAGACCTTCAGTTTACATCACGGGGGCCGTTAAGAAGGCACAGTTGTCAGTCGAGGGTCAGGTGCTTCTTGGGTGGGTTGTATAAAAGCTGAGTGTTCCTACCAGAACTGGTGTTGACTGGGAGAGGAAGATCCCAGCTCCTGAACTCTCTGTGGCTTCTTTTCATGTTAGATTCACCTCTGGAGCAGTTTCCATATAACACTGTTCACCTGATTTGATCGAGTCGGTAGACTCCTATAAATGAAGTGTGGCACTACAGCTGATCATCTATAGGAATAGATGACCTATCTCCCTTTCTTTATCAGAATTGTTCTTTATGGTGTCCTATAGTCCTATATTTATTAAAGGCCTAAACATCCCAGGTGTTCGCTTGTTCCCTTGGGAGATTATTTCACAGCCCAATGCACCTGTGTCAGGGAGGATTCCCTACAGTTTAGTCTGACTTTGTTTTTAATGACAGGTGGAGTTTCCACCTTACCATGGAAAAAATACGTAAGTGCATTGAACTTCCTGCAGTACCTTGAGTTTGATTCAAAAGATAGCATAACCATTCAATACAAACCTCACCCACACCTGCCTCCGCAGGCTTAGCTGTTCCCCATTTCCCTAAAGCGTCCTCCTCTTCAGAATGATAGTTCTGCCAGCTCAAGCATCAAATACATTTCCCTTGTGTTAGTAAGCTTAATAAATGGGACATATCTTCCTGTAGACATAATGTTTGGTTTCATATTTACAGGATCATTTTAAAGATTCCCTTCAACCAGCTCAACTAATGGCTGCATTTATCTGGAGAATGGTCTGAGCTTAAAAAAAAATAACAATAAATCTTCACAGGCTCAGAACTGATTTTATTTGGAAACTTGAAACACTTCATTGGCTTCCTGAAAACCAGTAAGTAAAACAAATGAGTGTTCATCAGCATGCTAGAAAAATATTCTTGGAAATAGTTTTCAGAATTCTATGTTTGTCCATTCTTCTGAAGTAGCTAACCGCGACTTTTCAGGCACATTGCCCTACAGCTGGTTCCTGGCCACTCCCTGGGGGCATGAGCAGGGGGGATTCCATGCAGGGAGACATGGGTCCCTGTTTGTGCTCCCCTTCCAGAGCAGCCGGAGCTGCCGACACCATGGTTGCACAAGGACTTGTGGCTACTTTGGATCTTGCAGGTTTCCCTGCCTGGCTCGATCTTCATCCTGTTGTTGGCAGTAGGAGATGGAGTGGCCAAACCAAATACTACCTGCAGACTCCTGCAGGACATAGATAACGTGGAGGTCCCAATAAGCTCTTTGTGAAGAACTCAATAACTTAGAAATGGAGGTGTGGTAAGGAGAGGTTTGTGACCTCTGTTCTTTCGGTATGGGAAGAATGGGCTCAGATGGGCTCAACTGCATCCCGGGCTGCATCAAAAGAAGCGTGGCCAGCACGTCGAGGGAGGTGATTCTGGCCCTCTACTCTGCTCTGGTGAGACCCCACCTGGAGTACTGCATCCAGCTCTGGAATCCTCAGCACAAGAAGGACATGGACCTGTTGGAACGGGTCCAGCGGAGGGCCACGAAGATGGTCAGAGGGATGGAGCACCTATGCTATGAGGACAGGCTGAGACAGTTGGGGTTGTTCAGTCTGGAGAAGAGGAGGCTCTGAGGAGACCTTATAGCAGCCTTCCAGTACCTGAAGGGGGCCTACAGGAAGGATGGGAAGGGACTCTTCATCAGGGAGTGTAATGATAGGACACGGTGTAACAGTCTCAAACTGAAAGAGGGTCGATTTAGATTAGATATCAAGAAGAAATTCTTTACTGTGGGGGTGGTGAGGCACTGGAACAGGTTGCCCAGGGAAGTTGTGGGTGCCCCATCCCTGGAAGTGTTCAAGGCCAGGCTGGATGGGGCTTTGAGCAGCCTGGTCTAGTGGGAGGTGTCCCTGTCCAGGACAGGTGGGTTGGAACTAGATGATCTTTAAGGTCCCTTCCAACCTAAACCATTCTGCGATTCTATGATATTGCCTCATCTCAGTACAGTATACATGCATTTTTCAGCAGCTTGTCTTAATCTTCAATATTGAAACTTGAATGAAGGACAAGGAATTTTTCCAGGTCAAGATCCTCCCAAGGACCTAATCTCCAAGAGGATATCCCCCCACAATGATGCCTTATTACCAGCAGTCCGTGATTATGATGCAATAATCTACCACTCTGTGATTAAGGATGGTTTGGAGGTGTCAAATTATTTTTCTCTGCACTTGGCATTGCACAGCAAACTGGAAAAAGCTCCTGCAGAACATTTGGGAGAACAGATCAGTTGTTCTCATTAACCAGCCTAGGTGCTAGCAGAGATGAGGACTCCTCTGATAACATGTGAGCAGTGGGTAGCATTCCTGATTTGGATTGCAATTTCAGAAGAGTATATATATAGTTCCTTCATTGCACCTGAGACAATTGGCTTTCTTAGGTTGTGTGATAAAAAGCTGCTCTCTATAGACACAGAGGAGCACAGAGAAACAACGGTGGGTGGGGGAACCCCAGAGGTACTCTGCCCAGCGTATTTCCAGACACATTACAGGAGAGCCATCAGCCCATTAACAGCTCATGTCCCCACTGAGGAAGCAGAGAGGCACAGCACCAGCAGGGCACCCCAGCAACGCATCAGAGAAATGAGGCCCTCCCCAGAGCCCCCCTCCGGGCATCACAGAAGGGTTATCACCCCTTGAGCTGGGGGTGACACCCCCCATGTGAGGTGAGGGGCAAGGCTCTCCAGAGCACCTTACAGACTGAGGGGGGCTACACTTAGAGGTATGGGACTCACTATGGGAAACAGGGCAACAGAAGAGTACACAACTTACTGTAAGGTGTTTAGGGGGTGGAACCAAAGGCAGGGAAAAGGAGGGACCAAGGTGGTTTTGGGAGGAACAAGGGTGGGATAATAGAGGGTTAAGGGGATATAACGGGCTAGTCCACATAAGCAGGCTGTTGATGAGGACACTTGTCTGGTCATGCCCTGCGCCACATCAGCACAGCCCACACTGGCTTCTCATTCGGCTCCGTTTCTAATTATTTTCCTCTGTATGTATGTGTGTATGGGAGTCTAAGTGCCAGCAGCTGGAGCAGGACCGTGGGTCACAGGGCCATGTGGGTGCCAACAGGGCAGGTGGTTTTGGAGCCAGAGGTAGAGGTGTGTCTGTGCGTGTTTGTGTGCTTACGTGTATTAGGGGTGTCTACACCAGACACCGGTATGGGGTTCTGCGTCTCGAGGGCTGCTCACATGCCCAGGTGCCAGCAAGATCAGAGGCCAGTTACTGGGTGGGCTGTGCCTAGGGCCAGCTGCCAGGGGGATCCACACTGCATATATACAAATATATATTTCTCACTAACAGACCTTCATTTGGATCAGCCGGAGAGGGGAACAGGATGAGGCCATTGGTGCTTGTGTGAGTGCTGCTGTTTCTGTGTGGCTGGCAGTGTATTTATGTGTACAGGTGCTATATATGTGTGTGCGCGCGTGTGCGTGCCTATTGGGAGCACACGCTGCTCTTGGGAGCACAGAGCTCCAAGCACCTCCTCCAACTTGTTGGGCTGCTGCATTCAGCAACATACAACAGGGTTTGTTCTGATTTTTCTTGTACAGAATCCATGCCTGTTTGTACATTTGCTTAGTTGGCTTCAAGTTATTTTGAAACCAGTTATTAATTTTTACGTGCACTTGCAGTCCATGTTAAATGCTTTTTGTGGTGTTTTTTCTGGCAATCGTAATGAAGCAAAGAGCCAAATACAAGTGAATTCAGGAACAGTAGAAATGGCCTTAGGGGCTCTTTATCCATAGACCAAAACAATGTGGACAGGTAAAGCCCAGCTGCTGGCACTGACACAATACCTGACGACCTTGGGAGCCAGTACATCAAGGAAATTGGCTTTGATTTGCTGGAGTTGCACACATAATTTTTAAACATATAAAGATGTCCCACTGAAATAGCTGAAACCACTCACACATTTCAGTACTCTGTACCCTGTAAGAACCAGCTTTTTACAATATGGGTCTTTTGATTACCACTGAATTTGTGTGATTTCCTCAGCTCTCTCCCAGATCAATTATATTTACTTAATTTCAATTGTGTGTTGGGAGGAGAGAATGAGAGATCTTTTGTGTTAAAATAGTTGATGAGCGGTTGGCTGTGTACGTTCTCTGGTTTGGCTTTTACTAAAACCTGTCACTCCTAGACCCAAAGTCCTGTTATTCATCTTTCCTGCAGCACCTGCAGCATTAGCAACTGGCAATAGTGAGCTCTGCACCTGGAGGCTCCCCGCTTATACAACCTATTTCACATTCTCTGGAGCAATATTTGTTAAGACCAAGTTAACAAAGTCTTCAAACCCCACAGTTGCCCTGACACCTCAGAGGGCTGGGCACCCACTATAAGCATTTTTGTTTTTAATATGTGAGGAAGCTTATACTGTGTCCTGCAAATTATTACATATAGATGAAATGCAGCTACCGAGCTTTTTGAAAATAAACAGTTGACTATCTCACTCACCATTTTGTCACAGTGTCATGCTTCCTACTTTCCCTGACACCTCAGGGAAACAGGAGAGCAGTGTAAGGGAACATGAAATCACAGTCACTTCGGTTTTTCTGGCGATCTGAGTCTGCCACTTATTTGCTACATGGTCTCACTCTTCAGAGGAGTGCTGCTGCAATAATAACACTTGATCAGGCTCAGAAGAGCAGAGTTGGGACCAGCGCTGCAGGTTTGCCCTGAATGCAGTCTGATTTTCACAGGTACTGAGCAGTAGCCTCTTAAAATTCATTCCCAGTTGCAACATCTGAAAATTCAAAGTCCCACAAGTCACTGGTGACGTTAAAAACTCTTGGCCGTTTTGCATAACAACGTTGTGTTTTAATGTCCATTTATATGATGAAGTCATTTGTATTCTATTTGTATGTCTTAAATCCAGATATAATATTTAAGGCAGCAAAAAGTATCAGAACAAAATGGTTTCATTTCTTTTCTTCAAAGGCTGTTTGTGGCTTTGAAGAGAACAAACACCAAACTATTTTGCTGTGCTCCAAGAAAAAAAAACCAAAAAACCGAAACAAACAACAAGCAAAACCCACCCAGACAAGATGATGGTTTTTTTTCCCCACTTTAGGCAGGGCTGATATTCAATATCTTCTTTTCACAGGGTCAATAACCATCACAGATGAGGAATTTTCTGGCAGATCCCCCTGCCCTCTCCGAAGCCCAGTACGCACAGCACCCCCTGCACCTCTCCCAGCCTGGCGCGGACCCTCGGTGGGTAGGGGTGCTCCAGCTCGGCATCCCCCTGCCTCACCCCACTCCAGCTGCAGCCGTGGGAGGAAGCGGCCACGGAGGAGAGGAAGCAGAAGTACCTCCCCATGCTGCTCCTCCCCTCCACCGCAGAGCCCCACAGCTCTCCCAGGCACAGCATGCACCAGGCTGCAAGTGTTGCTGCTTCGAAAGCTCTTCACTGGTCTTTACGTGCCAAACCCACATGCTGCCTTGCTGCGGACCATGGCATGTACCCTGGAGAAGTTCATTCATTCTCTGAACCCCAGAGCCCTTCCAAGGGTCCTCCAAATCCAGTCAGGCATCTATTTCCAAGGTGAGCATCGGGTGCTTTCTGGCAGGGCTTTGCAAGTCTGTCTTTGACACCAGGTCCCCCTTGGGACTGGGATGTGGGGGAGGCAGAGGGAGGATGTGACATAGCTGTCTCCCAGCAGTTTCCCACCAGCTGCAATCTTCTCTTTGAAGAACAAGCATAATGATCAATGGCTTTGGAGATGTCTTTGGTATGGTGTGCATCTGGTCTTCTCACAGGCAGTGAGGAAGGAGCTGTAGTTAGTCCTCATCATATCCTAGAAAGAGTACTGGAATGAGTCATGAATTTGCTTTGCACTCACACAGAGCCAGCAATCCAGCAATGGCAAATCACCTCACAGAGGTTAATTGATTATACCTAGCTCTGCTCTTCTGGGATTGGCATGGCTCTCTGTCTCAGAAATAAAGAACCAGGAAATCTGGAAAGTGACTGTGAGGATGTCCTGGTTTTCCTGAAGTTCTGCCCTACATTTGCGGGTACCTCGGGTGGTGCAACAATACAAAGGGATTAGTAGGAGCCAGACAGGAGCATCACAGGGGCAAGATTTTGCTGGGGTTTCCTGCTGCGGATCTTTCTATGGTGTTTTTTTAGTGCTGGGATCTGCTTGTGCACAAAATACAGTGGAAGGATGGTAAAGAGATTTGCACTGGAGGAAAGAGTTCTGCGCTTGGTCAGGGCACAGACTGTGTTTAATGACAGTGACAACACCATGTTAAGCCTATGTATCAGCCTAGGAAAAGAAAGTTACCTCCCTGCCACTGCAACGGAAAACTTGAGGTCACGCTATATAAAACAGAGGGCTTCATGAAACGTCAGCCGAATACCTGCTTCAGGATCCACAATATCTATCTTGACCTTAATGTAAAAATCCCCAGGCTTCTCATCAGTAGGAGGAGAGAGGACGTGGCCACCATTAGCTGTGGCCATGGAAAGTCTGAGCTGCGATCTCAGTGCTGTAGCTGGAGTGGGCAACACTTCTCTCTGTGAGAACCACCTCCTGGGGCGGAAAGAATATGGGAAAGGGCATACTTAAGCTGTGATGGTGGCTTGCTGTCCATGTTCTCCTGATTGCAAGGGTGATACACAAAAAGGCTTTCTGGGAAACAAACTTGTGCAAAATCACCAGAAACTTTTGAAAATATATTTTTTCTGACCTTTGACATGTGGCTTGTTCAAATTTTACATTCTAAACTAACTCAAGAACTTGAACTGAATTAAGTTCTTGATAAGGAGGCTACTACCTAAGTGATGAAGAGTGGAAGTTAAACTAAAAATGGGAAGATCACCTCTTTAAGTTGGAGTGGCCACCATATTTGTCTCTTTCCACACACCTAAGGAGCAGAGGTAATATAAATACAAGTTATATGTACATGTATATGTATATATATGTATGCATATGTGTACGGAAGTGCTGCACAGCCTTGTGAGGGAGTAGTATGTACTATAGAGACCTGGGAATGGTTGCACTAAAAGTGAGAACTCCTGTGCTGTGCTGATGTTTCTTCAGTCTACAGCAGCACCACCTCTTCCTGTCCTCTGCTCCTGGAGGCTTCCTCTCAATTGCACTCATACGTGTTTCCACCAGTAGGCTAGATGCAACACTAACATACATGCAGGTGTTTCTTGCTTATACAATGACCAGGGCTGCTACAGATGTGCTACTTGGCTCCTTTCTTCACAGTTGTCCCATCCCCAGAATACTTGTAGGTACATAGAAACACTGATACCCACTAGCAGGCTTCTGTTTTTTTTCTCTCCCTTCTTCTTCCTCACTTCAGAGGAAGCTAGAGACACTTGAGACACTCTGTGCCTAAGAGGTTTGCAGGATCTAGGGCTACAAAGATCTTCTCAGGCCAGACTCTCCCTTCCCCTCTCTCCTTCCCTCCCTCCCTCCCTGAGCTCTCTTTCCATGTCAGATCTCTCCTGAACATTTTGCTTCCCTCCATACCTGGCAGCAGGGGTGAACACACTGTTCTGTGATTGCATTATGATTTATGTTGCGCTTTCTGAAGCGAGAGTAGTGCTTCAGGGAGAATCTGAAGTAATTCCTGTTATATTTCTAAACAGGAGAGTGGCCACTTTGTGCACTTTGAATTTCCATTAAGACAACCATTCGTTAGTCCTTCCTCAGGAAGATCCCCCCACCCCACCAGCAACCCTTTTGATTTCTCTTGCCACATGCAGTACACCAGCAATCACATTGTGGGTAATGGCAGGTCTATTGGCAGAGAACATGGGTTTATTGCTAGGGTTGCAGGGACAAAATCAGAGCGTTTGTGCCCTGATTGTAGTAGCCCCCAACAAGCTACAAAGTCAGCCTGGTGAGATGAGTCCTACTTGGATTAGCTGTTTTATGGAGCTGGAATTCATAGGAGACTTTAACCATTTTCAGGACAGCATGTGGATAGTAAGGGAGAAGACTTATTTTTAAAGCATTACATGGGATTGTTTGAAACTCGTCAGTCATAAGGGATGATTAATTTTCTGAATTTAAAATGGCAAGAATTTGTACATATATACATGCTATGTATGCTTTCCTCTCCACAACCCCAGAAAAAAAGTGCAAGGTTTCTTAATATCAGCTTAACTAGGTACACAGAATGTCTACCGGAGTAAATAACAGTCTACTAAATCCATCAGAGCCCTCACATCAGAGTTCCAGCAGCCAACCAAAGAAGGCTATAGCAATCAATGTGGTAAGAAGACAATGGAGTGTAATTCATTCGCTGGTCTTCTGTGGTGGATTGTGTGCTGTGGGGATGAAACTCTTCATCTACTCTACTTGGAAGCAACATTTTGCACACACTGCACTTGAAAATTAGCCTTACTGTTCTTAACAGAATTTCAGTATCTCTGGAAGTATAAGGAAAGCATAACGCTGTAGGTCTTTGTAAGGATGGATGTACGTTTTTCCATGTGCTGAGGTATTTTTATTAGAAGCTGCAAAGTCAAGCTCCAGGGAAAGAGTGGGAATTTGCTTGCCCTTGGGCAAGGTAAAAGCTCTAAAAGATCCAATTCTGCCTTCATACCCGTGTAACACCAAATGCAATCTAGGTCTCCTGCTTTCAGACCCAAGCCTGCCTGCTGCAGTGCCTGGTGGAGAGTAAGCTGAAAACATATGCTGTGTGCACCTATTCCATCATTGTTCTTTCTTCTGGCCTATAAAAAAAATATGTTCCTGCTGCTATTAATGGAATTGTGATTTATTTGACTGTAACTCCCCAAACTGCAAACGGATAGGCCTATATAGACCCTGTTTCTATTCATAATACTTTCAGCTAGGGAAGCTACAGGCAATTGAACTTTTGCTGTTGGTAGTGAATACTGCGACCTAGACACCTTTCTGAGAAAGCTTGGTACCTGTTCACCTCTCTGTTCCTGGCTTGAAGCAGAGGGAAGGGTTTCCTTGCGATGATATCAGTGTTTTTCATGCTACGCCTGGACTTTGGAGTTGGTTGAAGCCTTACTCAGTTTGCCTCAGGCAGGTTAGGAAGGTTTGAGGGGCTTGTTCATACTGCCGTGTTCCCAGTCCCCTTTCCTCCAGCGGCGTGTGGCTGCACAGTCAGAGCCCCAACCTGCAGTCACCACCTACGACTGTCCGCCACTACGCAGAGTCAGGAACATGGGGTTTTAGTAAGAGCTCCGAGTTCTTCTAATGTGCTTTCCATTCATCACACTCAAAGGACCACGCAGAAGTAGAGAAATTATTGTTATCCCTGGTTTGAAAACAGAAACATAGGTGAAAAGAGAGGGTGATTTTGCAAACCCCACGGATGCCTCTCGGGGCAGTTATTTTGGACCCTGCAGTCATAATATCATTGCTACAGAAAGCAGACTGCTGAATCTCTGAAGGGAATAAGAAGGCTGATTATAAAATGAGAGCAAGTTTGCCAGATAGATACAAATATCTTGGTAATCAGCACTGATTAGAAAGGAACTACAGTGCAGACTGAAGTACATGGCAATTTAATAGCTCATTAAAATATGTTATTAAAAAATTAAACTACAGAAACTCCATTGGAAACTGATTTGATTGATTGAATATCTTTCTTTGAACATTTCAGTAAATATTGATGCTTAGTGAGCTAAGTACTGTATGGCCGCTGATTTTTACAGATAGCATGCAAGTACGGGCTTTCATCTTTATGTTGCAAAAATTATGTCTGTTTTAATACTGATGTAATTATTTTATGGGTAATTGAATTTAATATTCTGCAGGCTTAATTTAACCAGTGGCAGGACAGTAAAAAGTGTCAAACTTTAATTGTGAAAAATGTAGAACTGCTCAAGGCATCTATTCTGTTGGTGTTTTTTGCCAGTAGCCATGTCCCCTGCCTGCAGCTTTCCCATTTTTGCTCTGCCTAAATAGAAATCCCACACTGGCTTTTTTGTATTCTCCTAAAGCTGAATGCTTTCCCATCAGCAATGGGATTAGGACCCCAAGGACTGGGACGTGCCACAGTAGAGGGAGAGTAGGTAGCTGTTCTCTGCAATTCTGCTCTTCAAAAGCAGCACTTGTGTTGTGTAAATCGCAATGCCAGGACATCTCCACTTTATGACGGACCTGTGAAACTCATCGGCAACGTGTGCTCTTTCTCTGGGGAGAAGGGATCTGTAAGCCAGCAGCCTCCACCTCTAAGGGCTGGGAGTGCAGTGAAGCTGCACGCTGTAAATGTGGTGCTCTGTTCTCTGCTTCCTCTCCTGGGGCTCTGGAAAGTGCCAAGTCTCTCTGCACAGGAAGAAAATGGTGGGAAGGGACAACAGTGGGGTCACGTATACATCCCTGGTTAATGCTCTTCCAGATCTAAGGGAGTTAAAGATGCTCAGTATCGCCAGGGGGGATGCCTTCTCTGGGCAGCTGCTTGGTGCTCTCTGACAGCTGCGTGAGGGGTGATGCCAAAAAAACCCCTTTGCGATATGCTCCTTTCTTGGTGAATGTGAATAGTTCCATTGCGAAACTCTCTTTGGTGAACCATAAAGAACGTGAACACGCTTAGGCTCACGGTTCCTCTTGGCTCTCCTTTGCTGGCTGCGTATCCACGCCTGCTCGCTGTCTCTGCAGTTTCAATTTCATCTTTTCTGCTTCTGTTACTGGGAAACAGCATCTTTCCAGCATGTGCTTCTGTGAGCCTTTCAAGGGAGCAATGGGTTCAGCGGGCCAGCAGCAGAGTGCTGGAACCACTTACAAGAAGTCCTGTTAACCCCCCAACTGCAGCTAGGCAAAGTGAATAGAAGAGGAATCCTTGCATATCAAGTCTCAGCTGCCCCAGTCCTAATTTAGGCAGTCCTAATTGCTGTCAACACTAATAGTTAGAAAACGCTCAGGTAGGATGGAGTGAATTTTTTACTGTTTCTAAGGCAGCCTAGAGGGAACAAATGGTGCTCCTTACCAATGTGAAAAGCCAATGAGTCCATGAAAGATAGAATATGTGGTCTATAATACGCATGACTAAAACAAGCAAGCTGCGTCTTCAGGATTAATAAAGGTACTTTTTCTTATAAAAACCAGCAAGATAATTTAAACAGAATCTAAAACATGGACAGCTTTGATGAATATAATTAGGGTTGTGTTTCTTTGAGGTGGAAGATCATAAAAATGACCTGTGCATTTAGTGGGTGGATCTTCATTTGAGTGCATGACGAAGGGAGAATTGCATGTGAAATGGTAGAAATTTGTGGTACCATGTTTGGACTTCCTAATTTTTATCATTTTTTTACAGAGAGAGAAGCCAAATCTATCTGTAAAAATGGACATAATTGTTTCCCTAGGTCTTGATTGAGCAGTTAGGAGCAAGAGTCCTAGGTACAGCCAGAGCAACAGGTAGTTTGTGTTCTCTTTTGTGGTCAGCAGTCAGAGCATGTTAGTAAATTTTCTCTCTTAATATGTACCACTGAAACTCCCCTACACTTGTTCAGACTCCCTCAAAACCATGCTTTATTCTGAACAAGAAGGGAAGTGCCCTTCAGCGAATGCAATATGAGAACAAAACCTGACTTTTATGGGTCAGATATTGCTCATTTTATGTGTGCCGCTGCCCTCAATGGGATGACTCATCCAGATACAGTGAGAAAAGTCTGACTCTGGGTAGCTGGCGCTGAGGGCGAAGCTGTTTCGAGGATCTCCTTGTGGGGATTTTCTTTCCATGACATTCAGCTCTGGGCCTCTCTGTGTCTGGCATAGGAGGTGAGCAGAATACCCAAATTGCCTGCCTGGTCTTGATGCAGGGGTCAACCCCCTGCCTTGGCTTGCTGAAGCTGCCCTCGATGTGCTGGTTTCCTGCAGTGGAGAGGGGGAGAGGGCTCCCTGGCTGATGTTGCACTTGGACCTCCAGGGATGCGAGGAGGAGTTCTGCAGCAGGAGGAGCCCTGTTACCCTACACATGAACCTCCCATCCTATGAAAAGACCAAGACAAATTTCACAGACTTGGGTTCTGGGAAGATAAGGGGACAACTATAACAAATGACAGAGGAGGGAAGATCCTGGGATAAACTCCCCATGATACACAAGCCCGTGACTGTGCATCGTTTCTGAGTTACAGGGCTTTTGTGGGGTATTTTTTTCTTCCAGTCCCTGGTGGTCTATGCATGAGGGAACACAGCATTAATCCAGGTTCACTGCTTCTGTTTGGCTCCGCTGGACACACAGTAATGGCACAAGAGGCAGTACGCTGTGATTTCAGTAAGGGAAGATGCTTAAACCTGTTTCCAGTTCTGGGCTTTACCTGGGAGGTGCTCAACACTGTCGTGGGATCCTGCAACTTAATTTAAGCAACCTTCTTAAACCTAGTCCAACAAAGCACAGGTTTTCTGTTAAACACACACTTCAATAAACATACCTTAAGCCAAAGTAATTAACGCTGCAAAGAAAATTAATGAAACGAAATAAATCACAAACAACTAAAACAGTGACTAATGCTGTTCAAAAGCAGCTTTTGACATTCTCTTCACTGCTGCAGTAATTCCGACTTGTGTGGGTAAACCCAAACAAAAGGTCAAAGATGTTGCATTTGGAGCTGTGGTTTCACTTGCTCGTTCCATTATAGTGGGTGCTGCACGCACAAAGTTCTGCTGCCACATGCAGAGTGCAAGCCCTCGGGATAGATGAGAATAAGAAGAAAGTATTAAAAAAAAAAAAAAAGGCCATAAACCTATCAGGAAAGGAATAAATCAGAAACTGCAGAAGTAATTTTTTAAAAATTTCCATTATGATTGAAATGGCTTAAAGCACTTGACATTTAAAGTTTCACTTTATATGGCAAAAGATAAATCTTACGGCTTTTGTTATTTGTTGGTTTTGTGCTGGCAAAAATCAGACCCTCTTGCAGCCTAATTAGGTAGGATCAAGATAAGATGCCCTCTTTGCACAGAGCCTTTTGATGGAAAGTTCACCTCCTTGGCAATTCAGCAGCTGAACTCCTTGGAGGATTTGTGTCCCAGACTGACCAAACCTGCAGATTTCTGTTGCTTAGGACACGTTAAAGAGAGAAGAGCTGTTGCAAAGCCCAGTAAGTTGCTCTGTCACTTGATAGAAGATCTTCTACACAAATTCACACCACCTTCGTGACCACTGCTACCCCCTGGGCCTCTGAAGCACCATGTGGGCACAGAGGAGCTGGGCTCACCCACTCTCTGTGGGTGAACCTTCTAGAGGTAGGAAGGAAGGGATGGATAAAAACCATGCAGGTGCTTTATAGTCTTTGTAGCCACTCTCACAGCCTGAGGTCGGAGACAGAACCTGGGGCATGCTTCCTTCCTTGCCCGCCATTGTGCATATGATTTTCAGCCTCTTTGTATCTTCCCCACAAGGTGTTAGTTTATTTGAGTTTAGTGGGGAAAATCCAGCATGCTGATTAGCATCTTCAGTGCTCAGGAGGTGTTTGACTGAAAAAACTTCTAACCATCAGAAATGTGTTGGTTTTTCCTACTGCTTAATCAGAGTATAATATGATTAAAGTTATTAAGCAAAACTCTCCTCCCTGCAACTTTAAAATAGATCCCTCTTCTTGCCAAAGAGCATAAACTCTGAACAATTGGATAACCCCCAAATAGTGCCCATAAAGAATGATATCTTTTTTATTGACACTAATTATAGATACATTATGCCCTTCACATTACTCTCGGAGCCTGCTGCAGCCTTAATAAAACTGTGATTTCAGCTGAGCTATGTTGTAGGGGAAAGCAGGCTATTGTCATTCTGGCCGAAGGGCTGCACCGCGGGGGGGTCATGCCTTTATGTGAAAGCAGAACCATTTCACCAGCCCCTGAAACAGAATCACCTCTGATCCGGGAAGGCAGCACCCATATGGGCAACCGATGACAACATAATAGTGGAGAAAGGAGCACTGGGAAAAGGACGTCGGGACAAAGTTCTACTCTTTCAGGACATGTCGGGAGATCTTTCATCTCCCTGCAAAGCAGCCAGGTTCCCAGTTCTTTGGATCTCCTTTCAAAGACCGCTCAGCCTGCCAGCTGCAGTGAATTCAGTGGGTGCTACTGAGAGATGAAAGGGAGAATTTTTTTCCTCCAAGGATTCAAACTCATGGGTCTAGGGACTTAATGCCTAGTGTTTGGCCTGCAAAGTGATTTCATGTTGTTAGGAGAAAAGCTTGGTCTTTGTTTAAAAAAAAAAAAAAAGAGAGACTGGAGGATATTTGGAAGTGCTTAGCAGCACCCTGCAGCAGACAGATGGTTAGACTGGGAGTCAGCCAGCCTGGGCTTGAGCTTTAGCCCTGCTGAATGGTCCTCTGTGCCACCTTAGTGAAGCCTTTTGTCTTGTTTGCATTGTCTCCCCAGCCCTCCTTGCTAAACTGCCCAGGGGTGTTCAGCAAAAGGGAGTTACATAGGAGTCATGTATTATTGCTGTTTAGTCATGGCCCTGATTTTGAGTCAAACTTCCTATCAGCATCAGTGAAGCGTTCCCTCCGAGAGCAGTCGCTGAACGGGGCTCTAAGCTGCTGGGAAGAAAAAGGGAAATATTACTATGTTTGCTGTTTTACCTTGTGTTGTAAAATATTTCTCTCAGTGGTACTGTCATATGCCCTGACATGAACAGTGACATTCTCCATCTCATGCATTCACTGTATTTGTATTTTATATCATTGTTTTTAACACCAAAAGACTCTTCTTATACCTATAATGAGAAACAAATCAAATAAAGGGCTCATGTTAGGGATGACAGTGGTGTGGCTGCTTAGCATTTTAGGAAAGATGGAGGAAAAAGATACTGAACCAATTGTTATCGTTGCTTTGATATGATCACAGCAGTTGCTAATATGAATTGTCAAACTAGATATGAGCTTATGAAAGGATATAAATGTGTTTTTTATTAAACAAAGTAACAATCCAGAAAAGGTGGTTTCAAAGGCAACAAGCTCTTTAATTACAGCCTTCAGGGGCATTGTTTGATCACTGTAAATAAGCTGCTTTATTCTGGGTTCTGCTAAAATGTTTTTTGCATTAAATTGCATACATCTTCCCCAAATCAAAAAGATTCAGTCCTTAAGGTTACTTGATTTACATTTTCGATGTCTTACACTTTCTTTGTGGCTTGAGTGGGAAAAACACAGTTACTGTTGTGCAACAACAAATAAATGTACTAAAAGGTCCATTTTAATTTTCATTTTACTTTTCAGTATGTTGTGTATGTGGGTCCACATCACACAGCTGAAGTAAAATCTTTCAGGGTCACATTGTCACACAGCAGGTATTTTCACAATGTTTTAAGACTAATTATTGTGGCTTTTAAAAGAAAAAGAATTTTTATTGTCCCTTTTGAAAACCATGCAGTTTCCCTCCCTCTCTTTTATCAGCACAAATATTTGCTGCAAATGCCTAAATGACAAATCACACAGGTAACATTTTTCTTGTCTGAATGTAATCTTCATTGTACTATTCCAGGCAAACAGCCAAGCAAGGGCTAAAATCAGGGCTAAGGCAATCTAGTTGCAGACAAATATGTAATTATAATCAATACCGTAGGTGCAATTGCACCCCCAAAAATGAATCTGTTCTTGTATGGCTGGCAGAGTTTCATTTTTTAATGATTTTTTTTTTTTTTTTATCCTGGTATCATTAAAAATGAGGCTTCTGCAATCATGGTCTCGGTCTGTTAGCCGTCCTCCTCCCAACCTCTCACCCTCATAATCTTTCAACCTCTTGGTCCATTTTATACAAATCTGATAAAGGAGGAGGTAATTAAAGTCCTACAAGTTGCCCATGAAAATGGCCATCTAGGTAGGTATCTATCTAGATACATATATACACATCTATCTATCTGTCTATCCCCTCATATAAGTTTTACTACTGATCAGCTGTTGAAGGTTGGCCTCTGACTTCCTTAATTGGAGTAAAATGTGGTGGCATACCTCTGTTACTCAATGGTTATGCAAGCAATTTATCCAACTCCTCTTCTGGGATGAAAGCTCCCATCCTATGGCCACGAGTCCCGGGATTCTTGGGCACTGTCCACCTCTACTCTGCTAAAAGCATTCCTCTGTCTAGAAGACTTAAAATATCCTTCCTAGCTGCTTAATACCCTTTCCCTTCTTGATGAAGCCAAAAAATACATCTTTTCTTTCCTCCTCTTTTTTTAATTCAAGAAGGGGTTCACCTTCCTTGGTATTATTAGAAAGTATTATCTTTGCCACTGGATTATGTATCCATGTAATATTTATTTCTTTGATGGTAAGACAACCAGCTCCCTTGATTTTCTTTTTTATTTTTTTTTTTAATTTTAATTAAAACCGTGACTTTTTTTAAAAAGTTTTAATTTTCATCTCACTTTTTCCTAAAACTAGTACTTTTAGATGAATGATCCATTTGTTTTCCACAACAATGTTATGTTTTGTTTTGATGAAAGACCCTGGGAGTTAAGGTGCTGTGACAGCCCTGTGTGTCTATTCTGTGCACACTCTTTTGTGGCTTGCAGTCTGGCATTTATAATCCATCTTTTTTTTTCTGAATGCATTATCTTGGCCCTTGATGTTTCAGAGCCTGCAGCTCCATGTAATGCTTTTTGTAGACTCCAGCTTGAACTCCATATGCTTGTCTGCCTCAGGTACTGTCTCTCTTTTATGAGTGCAGATTTTCTTTTCTTGTGTATTTTACCCTTTTCTTGTAGTGTTTTAGAGTCTCTGCCATCTCTACAGTGCAAGGCCACTGTTTACCCTGTGTAGGTTGTTATATGCGTTTCTCATGTTTTGCAAATTTTGATTGCTTTGTCAAAGGCTAATTTTTGTGTCATGCAATCACCTGTTTTTGAGTGCTTGGCAGAGCTAGTCTCTCCTCATGGATATTGCCAGATTGGATCTTCAGCCTTGGACCCGTCACTAACTGATCAGTTCTTTCACTTTTTTGCATGCGCTGTTTGTACTTTTTATTTTGTGATGGATAGAGGGCAGGACTTCTCAGACTCTCTGCAGTACAATTTCTAGTTAAACTGTCATGCCTGAGGAAAAGCAAACCTGATAAAAGCAGTAAGTCCTTCAGAACCTGCCGTGATCAGAAACAGGGCCCTCCTCTGACTCCTGTCTTTATTTCTTGGTGGCACCACTCTGCTGTGGATATAGACTGAAGTAGTAGTTCTTCAATCGCATCATTTTTTTGAGAGGTGCAGCCTCTTAACTGCTCCATTCTTCCCCTCGGGGCCGTTGCTTGGTTTGCTCTACTCCAGCTACCACGTTATTTGGACATCAGCCACAGCCAGCGAGGCCACCGAACCCGCGTGGCTCAGTGCTTGTGCCCCTGTGGAGCGTGCATGTGGGCGCACGGCGGGCGCCAGCTGCATCGAGGGGCACGCTTGCACAGGCTGTCTAGCAGAGGTGAAAACAAATGTGCCTGAAGCCCATAATTAGTCAGCGTAGTTACTTTCATATGTTAAATGGTTTCTAGGGGTCTATTTTGAAGTGAGGTAACCTGGAGAAGCTGGATGTAAATCTGCACTGAAGGACAAAAAGCCTCGAGAAGCCATGAGCTCCCATTTTGAGTAGGTTTTCACAAATATTTGTTCGAGCGTGAGAATATTGGAATTCTTTGCTCATCTTTCCTTGTTTCTATAATGCAAAGCTCATCACGCTGGGTCCTCTGGGATTCCGTGTATCTAATAATACCATGGTTGCTTGTGATCTCTACTGTGTCTGATGTGAGGAGTGAGGTGGTTCAGCACAAAAGGAATATTACCCTCTTCACAGCTGCTCAGTCTTTCTCTCCCTCTCATTCTAATATGAAATAAGTATTGCACATACACTTTTCTGACTGTCATAAAATATCCTACAGAGCTCAGCTAAAGCAACGAGAGCTATGATAACTCCTCATGTGTTTATTAGAGTGGCAGCCAGCCTACTGATGGGACCTGTAGCAATATCCAGTGGAGATATCTGAGTTAGTCAATGTTGAATGGCTCAGGGTCTAAAAGGAGAGCAAACAACTATGCACTATCTTTACAATAAGAAAACCAGATTGTTCTCTTTTAGTTAAAGGGCAGCAGCTCTCCTCGTCTTCTGCTTAGTAGCAGATTGGTTGAAAGGATGCATAAACAGCATGTTCTTTCACCTGACTGTGTTTGATACTTGTGTGGCACAATAATCCAGAATATCTCGATGCTAATCATCATCCTGGTGGGCAACAGAAAGGCAGTAGCCTGCTGGGGAAGTGTAGAGCCTAAGTACAACAGTCCCCTTGATCCTATGTAGGATTCTCAGTAAGGGAAACGAGGCAATGTGGTCACATCCAGGCTGCCAAAAGCATCTGCCACATGATTTAAATTTTTTTTTTAAAACCTAGATTCTTGTACATAGTATAAAAAATGCACATCAGTACCTGACTTCTTCAGGGGAGCAGCTGGGGATTTCCTGGTGTCCATCTCAATTGTGAGAGCATTGCACAAGTATCAGACAGGTTTGCCTGGACATGTCTTCACAGCAGAGTAAACTTAAGCAGTTACTCAGTGTTACTCTCATTCATCCTCCTGTCCCTGACACAAATCCATTGCTCTGTGGTGCTCTACTAAGGCTTTGGATTTAGGCTAAAACCAGAGAAACTTTTGCTCAGGTTGGTCTCCCAGTGACATCGAGGTGGTAACCAAGTGCTTGTCATCTGCAAGTACTGCAGCAGAGTTGATAAATATATCCCAGACTCAGTGAGAAGTGCTTATTAGCCCAGGCTGGAATTGATCTTGAGTGAGCATTAGGAAAATCACTTGGCTAATAATGGCATTTCTGATATGGCACCTAGCAAAGAAACAATGAAAAAAAAAACAAAAAAACCCTGATTTTTTTTTTCCTCCTCACCAACTTCAAGGAGAGCTGTGGAGTAAAGAATGTTACTTTTTGTGGGAAGTGAGTTCTGCAGGCAATGGCAATATTTCAGTACAGGCCATCTCAATTATTGATTGCTACTATATAACCAGAGGTCAGGTTTTAAAAAGACCGTTCTGAGACCATTCTGGCCACCTAGGTTAAAAGGGAAAAAAAAGAAGAGACTTTAAACTGAACAAGATGCAAGAAAGGGCTATTAGAGGGATTGTGGGAAGGAAAATCTGTCTTCTCAGAGGAGAGAATTTGTTTCTTCTAGATTTTTGTCAAAAATGTGACCAGAGAGAAGGGCACAATTAATCTTGCAAACCCTTTGGGTAAGGGAGAAATGGAAATGAGAGAAAAACGTATTTTAGGTGGCAGAGCAACGTTAGTGGAAGAACAAATGAATACACTCACCAAAGCACGGGGAGTAGAAATGAGAATAAGGTTTCTCACCATAAGGGAAATGAAATTCTGAGATGGGATTCCAGAAAGGGTACTTCCACATCATGTCAGGACAGAGCTTGGTAAATTCTTGGAACGAACTGCACAACATCAGAAGAATGGAAGCTAGCATTAAAGTCAACATTTCTGATGTTCTGTGTTCAATGCAATTCTATCTACAAATGGAACACCGTGTGTTTGCTGCACTGGCTTTATATATAATTAATTGATCCCATGCCTCAAAACTTCTGCTAATCTCCTGCAGTGGCCAGGAAGAATTTTACTTCTTCTACATAACTTGGCTTTTGTTTTGGTTTTGCTTTATTCTTCTCTTCCTGACCCCACTTCTGAAACAGCAGAGATTGATCACAGCTAGAATGGAGAAGACAGGATTGTTTTTGGCAGGGAAAGCTCCAGATTTTCCTGCGGAAGCTCTGAAATGCTTGGTTGGATTGCCTTGTTCCAGCTTTCAAACTTCTGAACATCACAGACAAAAAAGGAAATTTTTTTTGCTGCAAGGTCAGAATAGTAGGCTTGTTTCAGCATGGGTCAGGGATTAACACTGTTAATTTGCCAGTTTTCCAATTTCTTGTACTTTCTTCAGGTTTTCTGTTACTACAGGAAGCTTAAATGCTGGTTGCACTTTGATGCCTCCTGGCCTCTCCCTGGGCACCTTCTAGAGTCTATGACTTTTGTCTTCTGTTGTAGTTTGTTGATTCCTATGGGATATGCTATTCCCTGTGCCATGCAGAGGCACCTTTCCTGCCTGACCTCCTGATACCCAGGCGATCCTATGCTCTACTTCATTCCATTTTGATCTAATAACTTGGAAATGCAGGTTCTTCAGACCTTGTTCTCCTTACATCCATCTAAGAACAGTGTACATGTAGAGATGATCTGGAGATCACTGAAGTCACAAGGTGGATTTTCTCCTGACACTTAGTAAGAAAATGAAAATTAGGTTAGTTATCACAGGGTAAGTATTATTTCATATAACTTATTTTAAGTATTTTTGCTTTCATTCAAAGAGGTAAAGACACTTGACAAAGTGAGAAAAAGCTGAATAACACTTTTCTTTCCTTCTTTATTTCTTTTCAGGCTCCATCTATGAAATGTTTGGAAATGAATGCTGCCTGTCAACAGGAGAAGTCATTAAAGTTATTGGTTTCAAAATTAATAAGCTCATAGCAAGTATCTGTGAGAATAATGAAGTCAGCCGGTTTTCAGCCAAAGTGGAATTACCACTAAATTTTCCTGGTATAGTATTTCATGACTACTTGTTTCTGAGGAGTTATAACCCTGAGTAATCACCGTTGGTCATTTTATTGATTTGCTGTCTTGATTGATATTTGCTTGAGGTTACAACTCAGCTGTCAAGGATACAATTTTATCAGATGGCACAAGACACAATCAACTCAGTTTTAAATTTCAACTGTTACAGTTCTTTTTCAAGCCTGGATAGAAGTTATTAGTGTTATAATGTTTGGTAGTAATGCTTTCTATACTAGAGTTCACCAGAAATCTTCCTCTCAGTTACTTATGACTTTGACAAACTTTGTCTGAGCTGAAATCTTCCTTGCCACGTGCTCAGACTATAATTTATTTACTATTACTGTATTTTTATTTTATTATTTTGTGTATAAAATATTTTGAATACTTCGTTATGTTTTGTTTTTATTTTAATGATTTATTTTAATGCCAGTGGCCAAAGTGGCTGATCCATGCCTGGAAACAGGATTAGAGGATAATGAATATGTTTTTCTGCTTAAAAACCACTTCAAA
Source organism: Dromas ardeola (assembly GCA_013398915.1). Lineage (NCBI taxonomy): Eukaryota > Metazoa > Chordata > Aves > Charadriiformes > Dromadidae > Dromas > Dromas ardeola. The sequence continues at coordinate 109,982 of VYZM01015393.1, forward strand.
TGTTTTATGGAGAAGTCCCGAAATATCCATATTTTGGAGGATGGACTTCAAATTTGAAACATGTTTTCCTCTGTTCTTGTGGCCTTGTTAGGGAGAGCTGGCCAAGTACTGTACCCGGGGTACATAGTTCATCACATGTCATATGTATTCATTTTTCAGTTCTGCTTTCATCTCAGTCCCTCTACTGTTAGGGTCCAGCTGTATTAAATAGCAAAGTGATTGGGGTGCAGAGGGAGAAGTGCCGGACTATGAGTACCCATGTGTGGGAAGTGGAGGAAGCAAACTAGATTAGGAAACCGATAGAAAAAGATTGGACCTCAGAGCAGGGCAGAAGGATAAAGACTTGATATGGAAAGATCAGGCACTGGAGACAGCGGTGGAGGTGGTTACCAGCACCAGTGAAGGACTGCACCCCCACACAAATATATATATATGTAGGGCATTTCCTACACTGGGAATCTTGCAGGCAGCAGAGGTAATGGGAGCCCCTTGAGAAGAGGAGATGAGCGGGCTGGAAAACAGCATGAGGAAGCCAGTGAGGTGTGGGAGGGGGTCTGTGTAGGTCTGGGAGAAAAGTTATGGGACACCTGCAGGTAGGAAGCACTGGGACGGAGCACACACAAGGACACAGCAGCCTTGAGAGACTGAGATCATGTCCAGGACTCTCTTGGTCAGCAGTCTAGCTAATGCACTGACTGAGACTATAGATTTGTAGGAAAAAAAAAAAAAAAAAAATGTAAGCATTTAATTAACACTGTATTGTACTGCAAGCACATGGGAGGTTAAATTGATGCTGCACGGGGAAACATAATATGGGTGTTTTCTAGTGTTTGAGTGCTTGACTTAGTAACCTCATTGATGTTCTTCTAATATATTGCTGTGCATGTGAGAATGTGTGCACATGCATATATATGGCTTAGGTTATGCCAGTGCCCAAACTGGTATATGCATTTTCTGCAGAGGGAGACAAGACACACTTCTTCAAGCAAATAAAACATAAGAGTGCATGGGAATGTAATGTTTCGTCTGAACTCCACAGGAAAATATCTTCTGCCATGCCTCCATTTTCCATCTCCAAAATACAGATTTCTCTCTGAAATAGTCCTATATATCTTTTTCTTTTCCCCAGTAGATCCCTAATTTACTTTCACATTTTTCTCACTCAGAACAATTTGTATGGCCAATTATTAAAGGAATTTTTTGGAATGCCATTTTCAAGTAGGGCCCAAATGTAGTGCTCAAAGACATTTTAATTATCTGTGGCTTATCTAGAGATATTGAAGTACTGCTGTACTATGAACTCTCAAGGTACTTGGTATTTTTCTTGAAATCCAAGCTTCTTTGCTATTATTAAAATTTCTTCTGTCTCTAAAATATATATACATATAGGAAGTCATATTATAAATCTTGACTGGCAGATGGGTTTGAACATTTGAATCCTAAAAAATCCAACACAACTGAGTGATAACAGTAATCCTACATTTATTAATGTTGAATGTCCCGATTTTTAGAACAGAATGACTTGTGATTTCAAATGCTTGATCTTGGTGACTCTGGATTTGTTTGCATTCAAGTGATCAATTTTACAACTTGGCATTTGGATGTTGTCGCCCTATTGAGTACATTTTCAAATTTGATCTAATCGCTACAATTTGCATGCATACTTATGAACCCTCTGAACCAGTGTTCTAGAAAACTGGGTTATTTCACTAGGAAAATAAATTCGGAGTTCATTTTGCTGAAATTTATCATTATTATCCTCCGCATGACGGGTATTACTGAACAGCAGCACTGAAGAGGGGCATAATGACACTTCTTATTAGCCCAACAGGGAGCACAGCTCTCCTGATTCTCTCTGTATATGTACTCTTACACATTCAAGAGCTTTTTGGTAAGATGTAAATTTGTCATTTGTCTAATTTAGTTCTTAGCTGGAGAATGGTTCTGCTTTACAAAGTTAGGATGTCCCAGCCAGTGCTTTTTCTTGACCTTTTCCTTTTCACTTTATTTCTTTATTACTTTATTATTCTGAACAAAACATTGTATGAGAGCGTTGCTGGCTTGCCCCTGTCTCCAGAACAAAGCACAGAACCAAATTGCAGATGACCTTTTCACACTGCCATTGACTTACTTCAATAAAAATATCCACAGGTCTCCAGGAGTCTGGTACTGTATTTACATTGTACATACAGTGCTCTGTTGCCAGTCTTGATGCAAAGAAATCTTTTGCTTTGATGTTATTTTCCATTTCCTCTGCCGTGACTTATCATTTGCATGTGATGTGCTCATGTATCCTTTCATTGCGTGTGTGCTGGCATAAATAAGCAACGCTTCTATTTAAGTTATTCTGGGGATAGCATCTCTGTGAGTGAAGAACTGCGCTCATTGGCTTTAAATGAGCCTTACTCTTTGTCCTTCTGAACATATTTGCAGTCTACAGAATTCCTTTTTTCTGCTCTGGCAAATCAGATCCTTGATAAAGGCCTAATCTGCCCTTTGCATTAGAGAAACCACTGCAACCACAAGTGCACTATCTGTGTTATTTCATTTTATCCTCATTCTAATTTGTTCTTTTTCATGCCTCAGAGGGCCAGGCTATTCTTTCTATGCTCATACACTGGGTAAAAAACGAAGTCTACTGTTACTCTAGACACTTCAATGGCTACATCTAGCAGCATTTTGAACTACAGTTTTCACTACTAACAAGTTATCAGAGACAGGTAATTTGCACAACACCTGAACTGTGTGCCAGCACAAATGACTTCATTTTGTTCTGTTATATTCCTTCTTCCGCAAAAATATTGCTGGGCTCTCCCTGTTCTCAGGAGGTCCCTGACAGTTGCTGCTGCTCGTTCCTACGTGGTGGACAGACACGTAGCTGAGCACGTGAGCTCTCAGCCTCTGCGAGACACAAAGCAGGAGACTTGGCTGTGGCCACACAGCACATGTGTGGAAGAACAGGGGTTAGGCACTAGAAGGCTCATCTTGATAGGAGATGATGGCGAGATAGGCGAGATGGCCTTTGGGGCAGGATGGACAGAGGAGGATGCTGGAGCAGATGGAGCAGAGGAGGTAGCAGAGTGGGTGGTGGAGGTGTGGGAAAAGAGGAACAGCAATCAAGTCAGTACCAGAGAATTTGGGAAATAAGTTCTTCCCAGTCTTCTGCATTACCTTGGTGAACAGAAACTGCTCATCTGGGACAGAAGGTGTTTCTGGTGTTCTTTTTGGCCTTGAAGGCTACTTGCTGCTCTACTAGGTGAGTCTTACTACTGGTTTTCTCAGTTTTCTGTGGGGAAAAGAAGAAAAAGAGAAAATAGAAAGGATACTCCTTTCCTTCAGGACTCTTATTAAGACTGAATATGGGAAGTCTATAAAGCTACAGGGGGGCACACTTTATCACTCTATAACCACTAAAAGACGACTGCGTGTATTGTTCTGTAAAAAGGTGGTAAAAACCTTCTTCTATCAAAACATGCTTTCCCACAGGACTAAGTAGGTGATCCTAGGGCTATGTTTTCTCTCTCATACCAGTTTAGATAATTTTTTCAGATTCCCAAACCCTCTCTCTCTACGGACGCATACATCAATGCCTAAAACTTTTCTTGGGCTGATTAGGTTCGGGCCTTACTAATTATCATATGACTAGGCAGGCACTTCACCTAGTGAAATGCCACTAGGTGCAGAGGATTCATGGAGTATGACAATGGTTATACATTCCTGTGGTTGTTATATATGTGCAGTTATTCTTGTCTCTATCTGTAATTTTCCACAAAACTATTGGGCATTAGTGCACTTTGGTCATAGACCAGATTGCATTTAGAAAGTAGATCTATAGGAGCAATAATGTCAGCTCTCGATAAACCAGCTGGATTTTTTTCCAAGTTTGCTCTTCCCATCTGTCTTTTCCCCCAGTAGTCCACCAAGCTCTCTTAGGAAAGTCTAAGTGAATTTGGTTCAGTCATTTTATGACTTATGAAAAAGTACAAGAATATTTTTGTTTGACCTCAAAATGTCCAAACTTAAGCATCTCAGACTTACCATATGTCTCCCACTCTAGAGATTTCCTTGCTATCTTAGCTTTGGAAAACATTTGGTTTTGTAATTTGGATCATAATGATTTTAATAAGGTTCTGAATAGTTTCAGATAACGTTGTTTGCTTTTTCTGTTTGGTTTGTTGGTGTTTTGTTTTGTTTTGTTTTGTTTTTTAATAATATATATCATAGCAAGGAGAGCATTTATGAGAAAATACTATCACAGATTATGGCACTTAGGTAGGAACCACAGTGGCTTCCACCCATCATACCACAACAACTTTTTATATATTCACCTCTTTTCTATACAGAGAGAAACATATGGAGCTTTACATACTCATAAGCATAAACAGGTTGTTATTAGGTTCCTCTGCTACTTCATGGGTCTCATCAATATAGAAGCTAAGTATGCAAGGCCACATGGCTCTTTAGTTGCCTATGCAAGCATTCTGTTAGTGAGATTAAGAAAACCAGCAGAACGGAAGGTGAAGATTTTTCTGCTCCTAACCCTGACAAAGTCAGTCTGCCTGGGCCCGAGGGGATAATCAGTTGTCTAGTTTTGTATAAGATCAGGTAAAAATACTTCCACATGAAACCTGCTTTCCAACACAGGATGCTCATCAGTTTGTTGGTGAAATAGCTGGCTTCCAAATAGTTCCGTAGTCCCAGCAAAATTAGTTCTCTGTCAAAGACACAGAGAAGAATATTTCTCATACCTATACATTGCCAAATATTCTCAACTGGGAATGGTTTTTGAACATAGTTTATGGAGGCCTTTTTATGCAATTCTGGAGGTTTTCTAGGGGCAATGCGCGTGCTCCTGTATCACAGATGGGTAAACATAGTTATTGCCTTTGGGATATATCATATGTACTTTGGATACATTTTTAATGAAGAATATTCCTATTTACTTTCTCCCAGCGCTGCCAGGAGACGATGCCCATTTTATGCTTGCAAAGCATGACACTGGAACACTGTTTGGGGGATGCTGTCTTTTCCACAATTTCAGTTTGTCATTGGTGCCTTGTCACTGCGATATTTTTCTAGATGCTGATGAACCAGTTTGTCTTGATCTGTACTGACAGCTCCAGTAGTGATTAGGACTGAGGTATCTAACTTGCTTGTTAATAGTTGTTCTAAAAACGGCCGTGAGAAACATTAAAAATACCAGTGAGAAAGAAAAGTGTGTTGAAGTTGGACTTTCTACTTGTGCAGTTACATTCATGGATGTATGTTTCCTTGCAGCCCGGAAAAAGGCCTGAAGGCTTTCCCAAAGTGCTGCAGCGGGGACATAAATGTAGAGGATGTATTTGCACAAGGGTACCAGTTTCACACAGAAAAAGCTAACTGTCATACAGACAACTGTGAAAGCATAAAATTGCAGAAAGCAGTTACATAGGCACAACTAGTGACTGTCTCTGCAGTAGATCAAATAGGCTATTAGTGTTTAGGCTGCTGACAAGCTCTCAGAGCTACCAGTTGCCACAGATCCTAGGGGTCTCATGGGATACCTAGAACCAAACACGCCCAATCTGATGATAAATTCAGTTAAAAGCTACTCAACAGACAGAATCTTAATAAGAGCTCCTTTAACAAGAAGGGTGCTAAAGCTATGAAGTGAAAGTAGAGGGTTTTGTTACAGTGAAACAAGAATCACAGCAATTCTGTGGCCAAAAAAAATAGAATAATAAAAGGCTGTTGTGCTGGAGGGAATGGTTTGATTTAAGATACGGCTTTTTAAAGAATACAATCTTAATGAGCCCTGCTTCCATGCAGGCCTCTCAGTTGTATTGATTATGGTCAGTGGGTGAAACTCGGTAAGGGAAAAGGTATGGGAGAAAATAAGCAATTTGGAGGTTGTTTTTAACTGAAGCAATCCCCCAGCCTAATTTGTTAAATCATCCCACAATCAGAGGAGCTCTAGAGAAAGAAGTGAGTGTCCTCCCAACATCCAACAGGAACTGTGTTCTGGCAGCATCCTAAGTATCTGCTGGGGCATCCTGCCCTTTTCTCACACTCTGATTCCCACAAGAAGGGAGTCATAGACAGTTTGGATCCAGTTCCCACACTAGACAACTGAGGGCAGGTGGATGGGACACTTAAACCTCTGTAGACAAGGCAGAAACCACTCATGAGATGAAAGAGCCTCTAGTGGTGCCAAGCAGCAATCCTCCAGTCCCCATCCCATGCTCCATAACTGGCAAGGTCGGAGTATTTCTTTACCACAAAGATACGGTGCCCTTTGTGCAGTACAGAGGAGGCAAAAATGTGGAGCAGTGAGGGCCATAAGGGCTCTGCTAGTTGGCTTTGGCACAAGGAAGGAGAAAAGGCACAGCATCTCCCTGGGAGCTTGGGTACTTTGTCACTGTAGCTGTAGCTACCAGTTAATTTGTGTGGGTCCCCTGTCTTGCAAACTTGGCCTAGGAATAACCTCTACATTCAGTTTTATTCACTTGGAATATAGTCAATGCCTGTCCCAGGAAGCTGCAATGTAGTTCCATGAGGCAGCATTCACACTGCCGTGCCTGGTGAAGAAGACAGCTGAATCACACAGTTCAGCTAAACCCTACTGTTTAGTCCTCCAAAGCATCCACTTCATCTTCCTCTATAAAAACACTCATGCAAATACAGAAATGTACATATTTTTCTTGCAATGTGGACTCTTAATGAGACAGCTCCGAGGGGCATGATTAACATGAAATAATAATGTCCCTAGGGGATAGGGAAGCTCAGATACAGCTCCTGCCTTGCAGTATTTCAGCACTTTAATTATCTTGTGATGGCCACAGTGCTACAAGACCCAAACTTTGAATTACTCCATCTGGTGTTCTGGGCTATCAGATATGCAAAAATCAATTTGTTTTGCTCATTCTTATCTGTGGGTGCTACTTTTTCATTTGTATTGTGCCTTTAAACATACTGTTTACGACTAATACTAAGGATCCCCACTCTGTGTGTAGAAGAATACATACTACAACATTTAGCCAGTAATGTTATTCTGTGTTTCACTGATCACGTTACTGTTGCTCTTCCTCATGCCTTGTCTCCATTTTTTTTCTTGAAGATTGGTTTCCTGAGAAGACAGATAAGAATTTAAGATATTTTTTCATTTTTGTGCAGCAAAGAAAGCAACTTTTTTCTCTATTTACCATGGATATAAAAGTGTCAGATGTCAGAAATTACCTGCAGATTAGAAAGGGCTAATTCCCGACGCCTATGACTTGTATCGTGTAGTTGATATTAACCTTATACAGTCACATTTCTAGCAACCAAATTATTAGCTATAAATTATTTGATGTGCTTTGCTCCCCATTTTTATTGCATTCACAGTCTAAAATTTGGCATGGACAATTTTATAATGCAAGTTTTCTGTTCTTAGGTCTTTATAAGGTTGTGGCAGATAAAACTCCATATGTCAGCATTGAAGAAATTACAAAAAAAGTCTCTATTGGGCCAACAAGATTTGGTCATCCGTGTTTCTACAGCCCTGAGGATATAAAACTGGCAAACCTCACTATCAAACATGGTGAGCAGATCACCTTTAACTCAGTGGAAGAGGTCAATGGAACAGTGGCTGTGAACTGTGGCGTGGTCAGAAATAACCAGTCTCATTCCTTTACTTTGCCCCTTTCACAAGAAGGAAAATTCTACGAGTGTGAGGACGACCAGATATACACCCTAAAAGAGATTGCAGAATGGAAAATCCCTAAGTGCAGAAACCGCATCGTCAAACTTTCCAATACTTTACATACATGGGACACCTCTAATCCACTTCCTGAGAATTTTGATGGCTGCTTGATTCTCACGCCTGTCTATGAAGTGCAGGCAGTAATGAAATGTAAGTAGCAATCAAAGTCAATGTTCTGTTCATCTCAGTGTAACAAAGTACCCTTAAATACACTAAATTTGCTTAAAACAGGCAGGAAGGATTCAGTTTGGTCAAGAACTCCTCACCCATATTTGCCACTGATGCTAGTTTCAAGTTGAAGAAAGATAAAAATAATATTGCATTTTTTATTCCTTTATCAGCTGCTAATTTGGGTAGTTACCTTGCTTTTCTTTCTGCTGCCATTTTATTGATCACTCTAATTAAATCATTGTTGCAAAGAAAATATATTACGTAGTGAAAAAGTGGAGCTTAGGAATTCTGTTCCGTTCTCAGATTTTCTTTCTTTGTGTCTCAGACTTTGTTCATGGAGAAACCACTTGATCGCTTATGTCTATGGCTAGGAGGTAGGAAAAGAATATAGATATACATGCAACACACTCAACTACTGTTTATTTTCAGAATGATGATGCTGCAGAAAGCAAAACTGCATTATTTTACTCTATTGCAGAAACAAATATCAATAGAATAGGAACAGAAAAGACTCACCGAGAATTTCTGAAACCTCTAAGTTTGAGGAAACAGAAAGATATTAGAAAACCAATACCTTTAAAAACTGTAATTTGTTATGAATTTGTATTTAAAAAAAATAATAAAATATTTTGTCTATTTCACATTATCAATGTTCTAACTGTTCCACCGAAACGTTGAAACTGCTGGGTTCTGTTCTTACCAATATCCATATGTATGCCTTACTTTAAACCTGTTAATGAAATTAGTCACAGGAAAAAAATAGAAGGTGGGCAAGGGTATAAGCACACAGTGAAATTCTCCTGAGTTATGGTGACTTGAATAGCTGAGCTGAAGTAATGACCTATGTGTGTGTGCATAGCGTACCCTCTCTGAAATGAGATACCTACGTAAGCAAAAAGCCAGCTTAAGCTAAAATGTTTGACCTTGCTTGAGGACAGCCCAGACAGTAGATGGAAACTTGCTGCAATTCTACTTGTTGATGCACTACCCATCCTTTTAAAGTTTGCAGGATAGGAGTTTAGCTTTTGGGAAGGCTTTAACTGCCTGTTGCGTTTACCAGAAGCGAACCAGTGAGCTCCATAGAAATGAAAGCCTAATAGAAATATGTCACTCTCTCAATCGAGGTTTCTCTGATGAATAATATAAGTAAATGGATAAAAGTGAAAGAAATAAAAGTGGGCAGAGACTGTTAGCACATTATACTGTAATTGCTAAATGCTTATCGCGAGACATTCAACTGTGCTTGCTATGTGATTTAATGTGTGAGTTTGGAAAGGTATATCTTCACAAGATAAAATACATTGTTTTCTACCACTCTAGCTAGATTCACGAATCCTGCCCGTCTCCTGAAGCTGGATTCACTTAGGTGTATTCCTATATCTGCTTAGATATATGTGCAGAATCAAGAAGAATTTAATGTTTCTAAAAAGCTTGTAGAAGATTCAGAAATGTTTGGTATTCAGTTGTCTTCTAATCAGATATTCCACTGAGAGTTATATTTTTTTATTTTATTTCATGCCCATTTGTTTCATAATGTGCTCTCCATTTAAGAAGCATCAAATATGTCCTAAATAACTACTTAATACAAACTTGAAAAGTAGGCTTCATGGTACATGATTAACTACTTTCTTGTGGACCATGAAAAATGGATTTTCACCATTTTTAGAAGAACTATAAATAGACACAAGATAAAGTATGAGAAATACTATCCACAATTCAATAAAAAAGATTCCTGATAAGAGGGATAGCAGATTACATTTTTACAGGCTGTGGGCAGGAATTCTCTATATTTCTCATTCTTAATAATGAACAAATTCTGCATGTGGAACTCCCCCAAATGCTCATAGAAAACTTTCATTTTTACTAGTCATTACTCCTTCATTGACTTTCCCTTGTGGTTCTTAGGATGGTTGTGATTTGGAAGTGTCAATGTGGCAAAAACAAAGATGGAATAAACAGATCCTGTATCATTGTCATAAAATTTTGTCATTTTAAATACATCTGACACCGACTTTTAAGTATAAAATATTGGTATGTCCTGCCACAAGGAAGTGTGAATTCAGGATATACTATCCTTATTGCAGGTCTATGCAGAATAAGTCTTACTGGAGAGAGTCATTAAATATTATTTGCTTGTTAAATTTTATTACTCTGGTCAGTGATCTGTGGTGTCACTGATCTGGAGCCAAATTCTTAAACCAGCCTTAATTGCATAGTCAGCTTTGTGCTTGGAAGTTTTGCATCCAAAATTTTGCAAGTTCAGTTGTGATAAAAGAGTTGTTGTTCCTTGTCAGACTGTTAAAAGCAATGGCTCGGTTCTGATAGTGAATAAAACCAGATGCTGCAGAAAAAGATACAAGAGTTCCACAGAGGACTATTATAGTAGAAATTTCTTCATTCATTAACAATAAACTTAGTATTTTTTATACAAAGGTTTTGCCTTTTTTTCCAAGTGATATTATTTTCTAATACTTACAGATGTTTTTGTTATTCTTATAATATCAAAATACCTTATTTCTCCCAGACTGGCCACAGGAACAACATGTGTGAATGGATTCAAATGTTATTTATTCATTAAAAATATTCCCCCCACCCATTTCTTTGGAAAAACCATAAGTTACTGTGAAATAAGATAACAGAAATACATTTTGTACTCAAGAAAAAAAGACTGATAAGATAAACAGCTGATTAAACTTGGAGGTGTTGTGAGAAAGATAGTGAACTATATTTATTTTTCTCTTCCCTTTTTCTCAGACTTTCTTTTACTTGCACACTTTATTCTCATCTCCTCTTGTTTCTCTCTTTCTTTGTGAGGTCTCTTGCATATCTGATAACTGCATATCTCAAATTAAAACAGTTTGACTTTGACTGGCCCTATTAATTCTGCATGTTAACATATAGAGGTGCACACTTCAGGGAAGGCACATTTAGTATCTGGCCAACAAGACATGTATATTTTATTCCAATGTCAATTTGAAAACAAAAATTAATGTATGTATTTTTCTTTTCAGTTCGAAAGGACATAGTTCATATCCTCTCAGATCTAGATGTCGAGGTCAAGGATATAACAGACTGTTATGATATTAGCTCTTTCCTTCAGCCACTGTCTTTGGAAGATGTATTTGAGAGAACAAGCAAGGAATTTCCTATGGTTGCTGAGATAATGGAAGGGCCCTCAGGAAGCCAAAAACCTTATAACTTATTGCATACAGGGAAAGAGATCATCATCTACAAAAAGTACCAGGCAACAAGAGTCCTAGCCTCTGAGATCAGAAGTGATTCCCCCAAAAGACATTTTTTAATCCCTCTGAGCTACAAAGGAAAGTTCAAGAGAAGACCTCGGGAGTTTCCAACTGCCTATGACTTAGAGATAGCAAGAAGTGAAAAGGAACAGCTTCATGTTGTAGCAACTAAAGCCTTTGATTCCCCTCATAAAGAGTTTTTTTCTGTTTCGGTTGGAGATCAGTTTCTAGTTCAGCAATGCCAGACTAGTGAAGTTCTGTATGAGGGAAGAAAGAAAGTCATAGACGTTTTAGCTTGTGAACAAATACTAAGTGATACGTATAAGAAAGTGCTCCTCCCTATGTACATGGAAGGTGGATTTGTGGAAGTGATTCATGACAAGAAACAGTACCAGCTTTCTGAGATTTGCAAAGAATTTCGTTTGCCTTTTAATGTCAAAGTGTCCGTGAGGGACCTTTCTGTTGAGGAAGATGTCTTGGCTGCTGTACCTGGTCTGCAGTTTGAAGAAGAAATCACAGACTCTTATTTGCTGATCAGTAGCACCAATAGTCCAGTGGAGAGCTGGGAGATTCCTGTATATCGCTTAAACATGTCTGTCCATTTGCTCAGCAAAGATGTCCAGACAGTTGTACCTCCTGCAACTAAGACAACAGTGGAAGAGATCAGCGAAGAGCAGTACTATATGGTGCGAAGATATGAAAACCAAACCCTTCATCCACCACCCAGGCCTCCCAAAAAGCCAACACTTGCACCAAAACTGGTTTTTGCTGTACCTAAGCACGGTGTGTCTGGTGTACTACAGCCTCCAGAGGTAAGCTGTCCCACCTTGTCTTTGAATCTCTTACAATCATAGGTCATGTTCTGTCGGTTTACAGCCTCCATTTCACTGGTGTATCCTTATGGCATGTACACAGATGGCTCTCAGTTCCCTGTAATAAGCAAATTAGCCATTATCGACAACAATGGCTAAAATCTCCAGTGTGTGTTAATTGATCCATGAAAAACAACGGAACCATGCCGACTCACAGCAGAAAGCTTGGCTGTATAATTTTGCATGGATAATCCTTTACTGCACCAATGCAAAAGTGAAGGGAGAGACTTGAAGTGGCTGTATTTAAATCTTTATTAAGGGGAAACATATGTTTTCATGATATAAAGATAATTTTGCTCAGCTGGAAATGGTAGAATTAAATTCACAGAAAGTCAAGTTGCACAGATATTTTTGACTGTGTGGTTTTGCACTTACCCAAGTGGCAAATAGATTTGGAATAAAAAGGGCAGCCGTTTTAGAATAGCACTTGATGTTAAGAAAGAAGTGCCCCTTCTAGGACAATTTGCTTCACAGTTAACCTAAGGCAATGCATTTGTTCATTAATTTTTTGTGTTGAGTCTAGCTGAGATGTAGTTTATTTTCTTCACAGCAGCCTGTAAGATATTGTGTAAAACAGCATTGATAACACACCAGTTTTTTGGCTATCGCACAGCAGTGGACCCACAGTGTCAAGGCCTTCTCTTTCTCCCAGGCTGCGCACCCCTCCCCAGCAAGCAGGTTGGGGGTGGGCAAGAGGTCGGTGGGGGACACAGATGGGACAGCTGACCCCAGCTGACCAAAGGGATATTCAATGACACAGAATGCCATGCTCAGCAATAACAGCTGAGGGGGTGGTTGGTCTGGGAAGGTAGCCATAGCTCAGAGACTGGCTGGATGTCAGCCTGCTTGTGGGAGGTGGTGAGTGATTGCCTTTGCATCACTGGGGTTTTTTCCTCTTTCCTTCACTTTATCTCAACCCATGAGTTTTCTTGCTTTTGCTCTTACTATTCCCTCTTCTGATGCCATCATCATCCTGATGTCAGGGGGGAGTGAATGAGCACATGGGTGGATGCTTAGCTGCTGGCTGGGGTCAACCCCCCCCAATTTTCTTGCATATATTGAACGAATCAAAGAAAGGCACTTTGATGGACTTTAATGAGAGAGACTGTCCAGGAGGTATTTAATTTAGATTGCAGTTGTTCTCATATGCAAATAGAAATTCCTTAAAGGGGAAGAAGGAAAAACATTGGAAATACTTTCAGGCCTCTGCATTGTGATTGTACTGCACTTTAGGTGCAATGTAACTTGTGGAATTATATTTTGGGGGGTTCAGGGAAAGTTATTTTGCTGCCAAATTAAGGTCCAATTGTAGCCACCCTGGGAGGGGAGCCTTTGTGAGTACCTCTCCTTGCCTGCCGGAAGTGTTCCTCCCCTCAGTGCCAATTCCGAGAGCACATGCAGGTCCACAGCTCCACGTAGGTCCTGGGAGATGGTTACAACAAACCATAGAAGAAATGAATGGATAAGGTGGGTCCCTCAGATAAGGGTAATACAGCAAAAAGCTGTGTCATTTTCTTCTGTCTTTACTTCTATTATGGAAACTTCTTTTCTGCTAGTTTGTACAGTGAACCTTGTAGTAGCTTAAATAAGCTGTCCTGTTTGGGACCTTACACGAGAAACTGGTCCCTGGAGCTAACAGGCAAGCCATCAGCCTGGTACTGGCCTGGGGTACAGAACTGGGGAAGAATTCCCTAAAGCTGTGTTTCTGGTGGACCCATACCCTTCTCAGGAGGACTCAGACCTCCGGCAGTTACTGATGGCTGTGTGTGGAGAGCAACAGGTAGATGCTGACTCTAGACTAGACTTGTGCAGAAGATAGTATTTTCCTAAAGTGAGGAGAGAGCAAAAAGTGCAGGAGGGGGGTGAGCTGAGGTTCCTATGCACATTCATGAGTGAGAGTGACCTTCAACTGCAGCTGTCCACACAAAGAAGCACATTTAAGCAGACTGTTCCAAAGGACATTTTTTTTGTCACTTGCTTGTTATAAATAAATAATAAACTGCAGTCAGAATGTTTTGAGCTATGCAGATTCGTAAATCTCCTTCCCTAGAAAGGTGAAACAAGTAGAGATCCCTTATTCATAGGATTAAATATCCTGAACTGTAACATAATAAGTTTGAAGTCATACAGAATGCATTATCTTTTCGATCCTGAGCACCACAAATCCTTTGAGAGGATGTGGATGGTAGCGGATAAGCTCTGCCTTGGCCTCTCTGCCAGCGATGGTGATAGGGAAGACCACATATTCTTCTGCATGTGGCAGGGATGTCTGAGGGTTCAGAAAGTTGGAGACTGTGCCATACTGATAAATGGCCCTCTGCATATTTTGTGACTATGCATAGGCTCATTTGCATAAATAACAGACAAATGTCCTAATGAGCTGAACTTAAGCCTGACAAGGTGGCAGCCTGGAATAAGCTTTAGTGCTGCATGAATTGCCGTGGTCCTCCTGCAGGCAGCTCCCTGCCTGGTGCTTAGGGAGCTCTGGCTGTTTGCTGCAGGGTGGTGAATGGCTTCCTTGGCCACCAGCTGGGAAGCTCTGCTTGGCTTGGTGCTCCAGGATTAAATGATGCTGCTGCATGAGTCCACAGAGGACTAAGATCCGGCTGCTTTTATGCCAATACCTGAGGATGCTCTGCAAGGGTGGGTCACCTCTAGCTACGGCTTGTGCTTTGATCGCCTCTTAGCTCACAGCAAGGCTGTGAGGGCAGAGACGCTCCAGCTGTCTCTGCCTGCTGTTCCCTGACCTTGGTAAGGAAACGCTAGGGCCAGGAGAGGCACTAGGCAGCGTATGTTTCACTGTGCACTTTTGGTCACGTTAATCACTGAGTTGTATGAGATTAGCAGGAGCATGGACTAGAACCTCAGACGAGTCAAGAACTGCCCCCGCTTGCGTGCGAGGTGCGATGCTGCAGAGACACGTATGTTTGCACAGTTCAGCAAAGTCCGGAGACATCAGATGAATTCTCAAACATAATATTGCTGCATTAACCAAGCATTCTGCCCAGTCTCTTCACAGGGCTAATTAAGTTGGCTTGGGTCCTGCTGACACAGCTTTCATTTCCAGAGCCAGGGGATCTCTCCTCTCCTCTCCACAGTGCAATGTAGACTTTCCCTTTCCCTCTCATCTGATCATTACATTTGGATAAGAAACATCCAGACTACATATGTGTCCAATTTTGCATTCATTGTTAATTGAATAAAGAAAGAAAACCCCCAAGAAAACACATGCAAGCTAAATAAATGAAACAAAATAGCATGTATCGAAAGATAAAATTAATCTGATATTTCAGACATCAGATATATATCCAATATAAATATCTTATATCTATCTAATAACAAATATCACCTGTACTCACACACACTACCAGCTTTGCACCCCCAGCCGAGGACAGTGATGAACAAACAACGATTTTACCCTTTGTCTAATTGTAAAACTTAGGATACAAGCAGTCACTCACAAGAAATCCACATTTTCCTCTCTGGAATCATTGGAATAAAGTCCTCAGGGGAGTCTAACTGCCATGCTTTATTAAATAGTTTAAATCATTCAGTTTCTGATTTGTGACCTTAGCTAGAAAATGAGAATCACCCAATAAAGCCCTAGAAGTGAATGCTACTGGTCTGAGAATGGAGCACCTCACTCTTTTGCCAAGTTGTTCCTGGAGAAAAGTTCCTGTGGGAGGAACCACTCAGGACACCACCTCCTTGAAATTAAAATGCATTTAAAAAGAACGAGCCATATGTGCTTGTTCTGTCCACAGTTAGAACCACCATGGTGAATATAAAAAAACAAGTTTTCACTTAGTAACTCCAGAGTAATGTTTCAGGTGCGACCTTGAAGAGAAGAGGCTTGAAAATTGTTTCCTAAAATTTCCTTAGGCTTTTTACCTCCTACCTGCAATTTTCTCCCCTTCAAGGGGATCCAAGCAGGAAAAGTTTTCTAGCTTTCTTTTTGCCTATCAGTTCAAGCAGTAAATATCCTACATATTCAAGAAGGTGTTAATATATGTCCCTCAATGGCTTTCTTTTAAATTGAAACAATCAAAGACCCCACGCCAAATATTGCTAAGTGCATGTTAATACTGGGGGAACCGTAATCAAGGCATGGAAGGCCACGGTTTGGTCCCGGTACTCCTAATATCCCAAGGACAATAAATGTACTGCTTAAGGAATTAAAGAAGGCAATATTTGGCTCCTGATGAACAGTAAGAGAGGTTAGCTTGATCCAAGGCTATTTTCAGTGGTCTGCTTAGGCATGTATCTAGCCTGAGCAACAGTAGAATCAGTAAAATAATACTCATAAGCTTCAAGTTAGGATTGCTGCTAAATACCTTTGCAAATATGGAACTGGAAAAGTCAGTCACAGGCAGTAATACGTCAAGAAAGCTGAGAGAATACCAGCCAGGGAAACTGGAATTTAATAAAATAGTAAGTATCAGGGTATGACAGTTAATCGTCATTCTGTGCTAAGGTCCATTATCCTTCAAAAAGTCATTACAGTGTTACGATATCAGGAACTTTCTTGCTTTCCTGCTTTTTATTTCAAAATTAAAATGAAAAAAAAATTATCACTTCCATCTGGCTTTGCAGTTCTACAAACTGAACTATCGAAATCTGCCATTAACATATTTATCGCATCTGTCTTCACAGCAAAATGAAGACTTATCTGGAATTAAATTGATAAGACATAAGCTGCATTTTTCAACAAATGAGTTTTCCTGCAGCGCCTCCTTTCCTTCCTCATAACTATTTCTTTTCTGCTTCCAGTGCATTTTTCATGTTTTTAGGGCCTTTACACAATTTAACACAAATATTTCTGCTGCGTAGCAAGAAACTAACCTTCCTAAATAAATACGTATTAGAAAATGCATGCGGGACAGCCAGGAAGGAATAGGTAGGAACAGACTTCAGGAGTTAATAATCTTTTGGCACTGGATGGAGATGAGGGAGGAAAGTGTGGTTCATTAGCAGATGCAAAAATGTGCATATGCAAATGTAAGAAAGAGGGTTTCTCTCTGACAGGTGCAGTATTGTGGCTGCTGAGGCTGCAGCCGGGCTTCCCCTTCCTCTCTTTTTCTCTGTCCCCACTGAAGTGGAGATTTCCCTCTCCCTGGAGTCTCCACTTCCACCTCGTCTTTCCCCCTCCTTCCCCACATCTGCCTGTCACTTTCCAATAGCTTTGTAAGACCCTAATAAATAGCATGGGAAGGATGGAAGCACAGCCCCTTCAGATTAATGACCACCCCACATTGTCATTGTGGCCAAGTTCTTGAAGTCTCTCAAAATCCCATCCCCAGCTAAGTGAACCAGGCCCCACATCCCCCCTACTCTTGTGCTGCAGCTTCTAGCTCCTCTGAGCACCGTGTCCACACTGTGCCACAGGGTCTGTTTCCTCCTAACACCCAGACCCATGTGTCTTGGGCCCCCCAGCACTGCACTTGTCGTGTGCCTTTCAGCCCCCGCAACTTTTATGACCTTGGTTCCCCAGTCTGCTCTACTGTTTTCAGACAGGCTTGTCTTTTCTTCTTCCTTGCTTCTTCCCAACACATCTCCCCTACTTGCTCTTCTGTCATGCAGTGAGCTGAAGCCAAGGCCACAGGCACTATTGGGTAGGAGTTGCAGGGACATCCCAAGTTACACACGTCTCTTTCCCCAGCAGCACCTGTTCCATACCTCAGCAGAGCATTGGTCTTCAGCTAGTTTTTTAGGAGCAAAACTGGAGCTGACAAGTGTCAAGCCACTTAATTCTCTTGTAGGTTGGACAGATCGAGCTGAAGGACTTTGTATTGGTACTCTGTTGCAGAGATCCTTATAGCTATGTCTGTACCCAGGGGCCATGACCATTTTCTGGGAACCCTCTGTGCATCCTGATGCCACGCTGAGCTGATGCCTGTGTGTGTGCCATCCCACCTCATGTCATGCGGTTTTCTGCAAAAGAAGTCAAGCAGTGGTGGCTGGAGAAGTGCTCTCATCTGGATGATGGGGGCCACGACTGTAGGGTACCCTATAGTCTCTGTATGGCCAAGAAGGCCAATGGCATCCTGGGGTGCATCAAGAAGAGTGTGGCCAGCAGGTCGAGGGAGGTCATCCTCCCCCTCTACTCTGCCTTGGTGAGGCCACACCTCGAGTACTGTGTCCGGTTCTGGGCTCCCCAGCTCAAGAAGGACAGGGAACTGCTGGAGGGGGTGCAGCATAGGGCTACCAGGATGATTAGGGAACTGGAACACCTCTCTTATGAGGAAAGGCTGAGGGAATTGCGTCTGTTTAGTCTGGAAAAGAGACGGCTGAGGGGTGACCTAATTAATGTGTACAAATACTTAAAGGGTGGGTGTCAGGAGGAGGGGGCCAGGCTCTTTTCAATGGAGACTGGCAATAGGACAAGAGGTAATGGGTACAAACTTGAGCATAGGAAGTTCCATCTCAACATGAGGAGGAACTTCTTTACTTTGAGGGTGGCAGAGCACTGGAACAGGCTGCCCAGAGAGGTGGTTGAGTCTCCATCTCTGGAGACATTCAAAACCCGCCTGGACGCGTTCCTGTGCAACCTGCTCTAGGTGACCCTGCTCTGGCAGGGGGGTTGGACTAGATGATCTCCAAGAGGTCCCTTCCAACCCTATGATTCTATGATTCTATGAATGAAAAGGAAGGCGTTAGAAGAGCAGGAAACTCTAAAGCACCAGATAATAAATGACGGGAGTTTTCCTGGTATTTTCACTTTGGAGAGCTGGCATTAAGACCTCTTTCTCTTTTAAACATCACTAAAAGCTTAAAATTTCCACAGAGAAGCATCAACTCTGTAGTAGGCACTTACTGCGGATTGATGTTACTCTCAAAACCAAAATACAGTGGGGAAGATAGCAATGTGCCTGCCAGAAGGAAAGGCAGTAGATAATTGCCTGAAAAACTAGCAGGGCAATCTGAGGTGTAAGTCTCATTGCAGAAAGCCATTACTGCTACAGGAAATGCTGATATAGTACATGAAATTAAGGAAGGTACAGATGAACATTTGGATATGCTGACTGATGAAAATGCCAACTGGTTAAAAGCAAATTGCTTAATTTAGAGCTAAAAATGAATTACTTGGAGAACAAAGAGAAAAGAAATACCAAAATAAAAAGGATGCCCAGAAGAAATAAAAAATTGGACCACATAAAAATATGGAACCCTTGATAAGAAGAAGGAAAATCTTGCATGGGAGTTTAAGCCAAAAGCCATTGATGTCGAATTGGCTGGCACATTTTTTTTCTCTCTTGCAGAAAGTACATAACATAACAAAACACATACCATAACAAAATCACGTAATTACGTATAATTATGAAGTAAGACAAAAAAATAAATCCAAAATTCTGCAGCAGAATAACTCTCCAAAAATATAATTTGTGGGGGGATTTGAAATTTAGGTTTTTTTTTCAGCTGGGGTTCCAAGCAGCCTGCCTTCCAATGAGACTGTTCTCCAGGCTGCACTCTATTGTTTGCCTTTCTCCTCGTATCAAGAAGGTTGGAAAATTAAGTCCATGGATAGTTGGTTATTGAAGTGCTACCTATTATGGCATATATTTTGGTCTGTTTGGAAATCACCAAAGAGTTTTCCAGTTTAAACTGGCCAGAGGTAATCTACAGCACAATGAATTTCCACAGTCCCTGTACTCCTGCGGTGCGTGCCTGCAGCACCGGCAGTAAGGCGCCGGGCAGCTCCCAGGGCTCCTGCAGAGCCAGCTGCTGGAGCTCCAGGCAGCCGCCAGGCTCTCTGACTCCATCCCTGCTCAAACGCCTTCAGGGACTTCTCTGGGCTCTGAAGGCCAACTGGCACGAGGTGGCTGATGTCTCTGCTAGCAACTCTTTCAGTCTTCAGATTTGTGGAGTTGCTTGCAAACTGTGTACTAGGAATGAGCATTGGGGTGCTCTAATCCCCAGATCATGCCCAGGAACTGCTTGGGAAAGTTCTAGTTGGCACAGGTTGAAACTGAGCCCAAGGATGTTTACAGGCGCTGTTTAATCAAACACTGTTGACCTAGCCTCTGCTAAAAAATAAAAAAAAAAAAAGCAAAGGAGGATGCTTATCAGCATCACTAAAGTGTTGTATGCAGTCGATGTAAAAGAAAGCACTGACATTTCCCATTTGCATTATGCCTTCCTTTATGAAATTCAAGCTTTTGCAGTACTGTCAGAGCTGGGCATCCCAGAACTGAAAGTATCCCAGAAGGTTGGGATTATGCTTTGAAATATATTGCCCCATGAAATGAAATGAGAAAGTTGCTGTCAGTATGACAGCAGGGTCAAATCCCAAAGGATCTGTAGGCACAACTCACGTTTTCCAGTGAGTTCTTGCAGGGAGCAATTGAGTGATTATCGGGAAACAGTGTGTGATGTGGAGAGACTCATCAAATCCATTAAAATTCGTAAAGGCAGTCCAAGTCCTGGGCTTTTCCTCTCTGCTTTTTGAATGTGTTAGTCCGTAGACATGAAATAAAAAGCATGGTGATAATAAAATGAGTAGTGAGGTTTATCAATTAGTATGAGGGAGCTTTTAAAGGCCGAAAAACTATGTATTTAATGTCTGTACTGAGTAAATTAATTTCTCTTCTTTATGGATAGAGGTGTATAATTTACAGTGAACCTTGTCAAGGTATTTAACAGCATTATGTTCTTGTTCTACCTCAGGACATGAAATAATTTTACTGGTAAATATTTCAAATGGCAATATGTTTTGATGCTGTGATTCAGATTTACCTCCCATGGGTTTCTTTTTCTCTTTTTTTTTTTTAAATAGAAAGTAACAAGGGGTTTGACGTGGCACGGGGTATTCTATTCTGCTGTGATTTCCGTGGTGCCACTGAAAAATCAGAGCAAGGATCTCAGGCTTGCAATGACTGTAGGCAGTGGCTTGTATCAATGGTCCACCAGAATGAGTGTGTTGGGGTCTTAATAGAGCATCAGTTGATAGGAGTCACTGAAGAAAAAAAAGGGAAAGAAAGAAACCTCCTTGCTAGTTTGTGGCAAGCCATGCACCACCCTGATCGACAACACAGTGGCTAAAAATTGCTTAGACTCTGCAGTAAATTGGACTCTAGATTAGCTAAGGTTGAAATCTGATTAACAAAAAAGGATAAATCTATTCCCAATTCATTGCTTTTTTAAAAAAAACTTTAAATTTAGGAGTCTTTGAAAAAGTAAATAATATTTTATGTGTGAAATGAAGAAACTGTATCTGGAAGCTACTTTTACCAATCCATCTGTCTTACATAAGTGGAATATGCATGTTCTGCAGTATTAATGAGGAAAAGAGTGTCTGAGTTTCTTGTGAATTGCTCTCCTTTGAAGGGAGATGTGCCAAGCAATTGATCAGCAGCTCTACGAGAAAATTCTGGCCATGGGAGGAGTGGGATTTGCAGGAGCTCAGTAGCTCTGGTTTACATTCCCACTTCTGTCATGTGCTGCTTCAGTGGCACCACACAAATCGCATAAATATCATTGCCACAAGATACCTGAAGAAACTGCCATGTGTGAAGAGAGAGTGTGGATTTACAGCTCATTAGCTACTTTATATGGATGCTTAAATCTCAGGTAAATGCAAGATACATTGCCTTGCTTTCAGTAAGGGTCAGAGTTACCTCACATTTACTCTGGAGCAATAACCGCACAGACAGTTGCCATGGAGTAGTTAATGAGCTGTAAATCCATGCTCATTTACTTGGTGGCAAGTTGTTCATGTAGCCGTCTCTTCTGTCTATGAAATGGGACACAATGCTTCATTTTCCCATCTTGGATATTTATAAAGACAAGCATCATTTATGTATGTATGCACCGTTTTTTGCAATCGCTACCACAATAGGAACAGTAACAGCATAAAAATAATAAAAACAATGAAATTCCTGGACACTTAGTACATTTTAACCTTGCTTAAAAGATTTTCAACTGAATGTTAATTTACAGAGGATGTTCAAAAAGCAGGTGAC
Organism: Dromas ardeola; assembly: GCA_013398915.1. NCBI lineage: Eukaryota > Metazoa > Chordata > Aves > Charadriiformes > Dromadidae > Dromas > Dromas ardeola. Next base: position 131,946 of record VYZM01015393.1, read on the forward strand.
TCTTGTCTAGGACAGCTGGATTCTGAAGTGTGGATATTTGAAAGAGGAAGTAACAAGAAAGAAGAGAGGTGTGAACTTGTCCCATTTAACATTGCAAGGTGTTAACCTTGAGGCTCACTAACACCTTTGTAAGCTTGGTCTTTTGTTAACCACTTCATAGTTTATTCTCATAGTGGACATCGGCCTTTTTGCTTGCCTTCTGCATCTGCTGTGGTATATCCAGTGTCTTAAGCCTTGTCTTCACCTGGCGGCTTACAGAAGGTAGCAGATAGTTTCAAGACATGAAGGAAAGGTTATGAATGGAAACTCAGACGCTTCTCAGAATGCCTCCATAAATTTCCCCAGTTTGTGAGACTTCAACAGATGATAACATTAAACTGAAAGTTGCATGTTAAAGGTTAGTTCGTGCAAGCACGCAAGACATCAGCAGGGGCAAAAAATGAGAAAAGAAACCGCTACAGGATGGGTTATGTATATTTTTTATTGATAGATCATATTTGGATAAAAAGTAGTGGGATGTGACTGATGAGGTATAAATGAATGCTGGACTGAAAGGCCATTTTTCGAAGTCAACCCTAGCACACAGCTCTTACAGCCAAATCATTTATATTACTTGCAGTGATGGAGCACAACCACCATTTGGATGGAAGAGCGGATTAAGGAGGTAGGCTAGGAAAGTGAAATTGAGAACTAGTGAAAGAGAAAAATGGGATATCCAGTTATCTTCTATCAAACTGTGAAATGGGATGGAAAAGCAGAATTTATGTAGGATGGAGGAAATTGCATTTTTGTTATAAAAAAGCTTTTTTAAGGGGTAAGATTTTTCTTTCTAAATATGTTCTTTTCCCCTTGTTAATGTCCTAATTCATAACTATCCTGACCTCATTGTCTCTCACATAAAAATGAAAAGTAGTGTTCTGTAAAAAAAATCTGCTCTGCTTGAACTGCACACAATGATTTTAAAATGCATACATACACGGTAGTTAGCATGAAATATCTGCTGTTTATCTGTTGTTTTGCACCTCACTGAATAGAGATGGACCCTAGAGGTCTTGGTTTGCCTCCTACTTATACTCCATACTGTCAACATCTGGCAATGTGGACACCCTCGTACTGATGTTCCATTTCTGTTCTCATGGTTCAAGCAATAAGAATGTGGATGCAAAAATATGGAAGCTAGAAAGAAAAGAGAAACTAAGTCCTTAAATTGCAGGCTTAGATTTTGCGTAAGGCTTTTTGTTAGTTTGCATCTTCAGAAAACACAGAGATAAAATCCTTGCATGAAATATTGAAACCACTTCTGCCCCATATGAACAACTGAATGTGAGAGATCTCCCTCTTCACTCCAAAAAGGAAAGTAAGCCTTCTTATGAATGTTATGAGTTATTGAATAATAATATGCCAGTGGTCTGATGCTGCTATTGTTGAACCTAAATGAAAAACCTTATTAATCATGGATTTGACAGCTCATTCAGTTATAATAATGTTTCCTGTCAATCTAAGCTCTCATTATAATTGGATCTTACTTAGAAAGGAAGATGCTCCATTGACTGCTCAGATGGAGGAAAATACAGGTTTGAAAATGAAAATATCAGTCTGAATTCTGTTTCCAGGGAGCCTGCTTATGCATGTACAAGTTGGATAACACTTTAATCCTTGCTGTGTGTCACATTTGGACGTTGCTGTAATAAGGTTCTCTCAGTGCCTAGACTCAGCTGTAGAGTCATGACAGTGAAAGTGAAAGCAGGAAGAGTAAATGAAACCTTTTTCTCAGGGGTGCTGGTATATCATCACTACGACCTAGTTGCAAAGAATTCACTGAAATAGGTGGCTTGTCTACATAAAGAAGTGTGCTAGACTGTGAATTTGGTTACAGTTAATTTGGTTTTCTGCACGGCCTTTTTTGTGGTCACTCAGTATGCAGAAAGTATTTGATATTTCACGTGGCACTGAGAGGGGATTAAGTTGCTTCAAACCAAGGCAATCCAGTGTGCTGTAGGAGTGTTTACAAAGAGTTAGTGGCACGGAACCGTAAATTCATACACTAACTTACTGTGCACTAACTTTATAAACAAGGCCAGAGACAGGGCAAACAGTTGAGAGGGTTATAAAGGCAGACAAATATTCAAGCTGAGATTGAAAGCACTTGGAAAAGCATCTCAAATAAATGCCCTTTAGAAGAGATTCTGTAGGTAGAATCTATAAATTGTGTAATGGAGGCACCGATTCCATGGGTGTAGCAGAGGGAGGTGGTGTATTTCCATGAAGGCCACAATTCATTAATGACACAGAAGCCACAGGGTAAGTATTAGACTCGAGTTAAAAAATAAAGTTTGTACAGGTAGCTCTTTTCTGGGGCAGTTGAAATGATAATTCTCAGAAAGTGTTCTTGTTCACTGATAAACCAATGTGATTGCAATAAATTGGAACTTAAAGTAACTTTCTAATGAGTAGTATAATGCCAGCAAACATGGAGACACAAATTTGTTTTCACTGCCTTGCAGGACAAGTAGGAAATAATCTGATAACATCAGGCCAATGCACAGATCAGAAAATGGTTATAAACTAGGACAGAAACTGTCATTTATAGATATGAATAATAAGCACTCCCTACAAGAAATCATAGGGGGACATGAAGTGTAATTTTTGGTGTAACTTGTTTTGAGGAAAATAGAAGTTGGAAAAAGTCACCAGTCTGCTCTGGCAGAAAATAAAGAGAGGCAAAGTAGCCGATGGGAAGCTGTTGCAGCTACTGTAAAGGGAATGACATGTCCTTTTGCAGCTCTCATTTTGGACATGCATCTGCCTGATTGATTACCTGATGGGCAAGCAAATTTATGGCAACTTCAAGCAGCCCCCAACCCTCCTTCAAAACACACAGTTTTGGGTCACCAGCGTGCTGGGATATCAGAGCCATTTGAGTCTTTGCAGTAGTGGCAGTGAACACTTTCTTATTATGTCCAAAAAGCTTTTTATTCATGACATGACCTGCAAGTCCAGTGGGGCTAAAAGGCAAGTAGTCCTAACTGCAACAAAGCCAGTCTTCCTCAATTTACGCATAGAGAAAGGTCTCCCTAAGAAACCAAATGATGAGAAGTACTGGTATTTTGATGCAGGATGAGCATGATTTTGTGATAAACTAAACATTTAATAATGCTGTTAACATCTAGTAGGCGTTGGGTGTGAAAAAGAAACCATAAAATTATTTTAATTATTTATTTCTCATTTTTCACCCAAAACCTAGACAAAGTTTAGGAATATCTAGTCTTTTGTGAATTAATATGCCGTTCTGGGACCTTCATGTGCAGCGATACATGAGATACCTATTTTTCAGAGTACACATGAACTGAGTCTTTTAAGGCTTGTGTAAGTTTAATTTAAAGGAATTCATTGCACGAGTGTAAGGGCTTACTTTTTGTGTGCTTGATCCTCTGGCAGATATACACACTGGGAAGAAGAGAGTAAGGAATCTTTGCTCCCTCAGTGCCTCAACCAGATGAGTCACACTAGGGAGAATAGGCTGCAACCCATACCAGAATTTAGTAACCGTACTGAGACAATATGCGTGCTTCTATTATTTGTCTTCAATCATTGCAACTCAATGCTATCTTTTACTTTGCTTTGTGCCAAGCAGAGACAACTTAGTCTCCACTGAGACTGCAGTGCCTGAGAGCAATAAGGACAAGGCTAAGAGTGAAAGTGCTGCCAAGGTGAACAGGAATAAAACTCCAAGAGAAAGTGGAAAGGGCTTGTTTTGGTTTTGTTGCTATGCATTGATTTTTAAAGTTTTATGCATGAGTAGCTGACTGATTTCTCATCTCTGAATGGATAAATAAAAGTCGAGATTTTTTTGGGTGATGAGTTAACATCAAAGAGGATTTCTTGTATCGATGAAGTGCAAAGATCATACAGTCATAGACCAGAAGTCATCATAGGCATCTACAGCTACTCACGTAGTGTAAATTTGTGGAGGTTATGCAGTGGTTTGTGAAGTGTCTATTAGCATAAAAACCCCATAAAATTTGCCATGGAATTATGTAATTCTTATAGCAAAATAATATTTCAAACAATACTTTTCACAACATGTAACTTGATCAGCAGCTGTTGAATGCATAAAATTAATATTTATATTCATGGAGTATCTGCAAAAAGGTCAAGTAGGAGATATTTTAATCCGTGTTTTCAATTTGTGGCTATATGTTTAGAGTAATAAATCATAGCAGGTTTCAAAAATAGCAACAGCAACAATAATATATGACTCCAGGATTTCTATGGACTGTAGATTAAATTAATTTGTTTTTCCTGAGCACCTAAACACATTTTCTTTATTTGTTGGTTGTGATCTCTTATGTAATTACAAAAAGAGATTTGATAGTTAATGGCATAAAATATTACGCTAACAATTTCAAATTAATGGGCCCTTCCAGCTTATTTCAAAAGACACATTGCCAAGCACTGCCATCATATTTTTCATAACCTTTTCAAGTGTAAATGCATTTAAAATTGTACAAATGTAATTTGTATTTACAATTTTCAAATGCAAATACAACTTTTCACCCTCATTGCAGGTACAGCACAGTTGTAATAAAACGACAGTCTGTGACACTAATTTGTTGATTTAAAAAATCCTTTGCAAATCTTTTATGTGCTTACACATTGCATGCACCCCTAACCAAAATGTTGTGCTTGGGTTTCTCTCAACATGTACTGTTGTTCAGATGCAACCACAAAGAAACCTCCGCTCCGATATGAAAATACCTGTCAGAGCGCTTGGTTTTCTAGCTGATGCTGTTCATTAGGCAGTGCCAAATGGTTTCCTTTCCGAAACCCATACTATGAGTGCCCTTTCGACTGATCTGCTGTTTGTCTAACTGCTCAGCTGTGACTACATTTTGACGCCTGTGTTCTGTCTCAGGCTGTCTGTGCTCAGATAGATGGACCTCCCGGGACACGTGCAGACTCGATTTAAGGAAATACAGCTCCATTGACTTTAATGGAATTGAAACTTCTTCCAAGAAGTGTGAATTTGGAAGCCTTGTTTTGGGAGAAGAAGATGGCACATGTGTTTCTTCAGAGCTGGGCTTGCATGCTGCAGTGACCGATATGCTGGGACAGGCCAGCTCCAGGGAAAGGTGCCTTTGGTTAACTGTCCACATGCGTGCTATGGCTCTAAGCCTCCGTTATGGCCTCAGCGACACCTCGAGAGCTAAGTAGATGCTTTGTGGTTAGCTGAATCACTTTTTAGTTGTATTGATGAGGTTTCCTGACTGTAGTCAGACCAAGGACATGTAGGTAGGTACATGTAGTTATGTATATTTTTATGCCTTGATCTGGAACTGAACTCCACCCATAGCATAGTAATTAACCCAAAGTGAGTTAACAGGCATCTCTTTTACATGATAGAGCTGTGATTAGTGCCTTTGCACAGGGAAAGGGTCACCACATTATGGCTGCTGGTACAACACGAGGCCCGTCAGCAGTTCAAGTGAAGTCCCTGATGCCGTGGCTGTGCGACTGGGGTGCTACAGGGTTGTGCAGGTACAAGGTCTGAGGGACGAGGTGCAACCCGAATGGAAGAAGGGCTTTGGCAGAAAAGGCTGAGGCTCAGGCCTCCCTGTGTCATCCAGGAACTACAACACACCCACCTGTGGTGGAAAAATCTCATTCTCAGAGGATTGTATTCACCCCCAGTCTATGAGCTGTTCTAGTATCTTGCCTTTTTGGCTCTCCCAGGTATGTGGCATGTGTCTTAGTTTCTCAGTCTTCTTCAGGAGTCTTACGGAGTCTGGCATTTGGCCATATATATATATATATCAAGGATGGAGTTCATTCCTGCACAGAAACAGGCATATATGTAATTTAATTTACATGCAGACTCTCAAAAGAAAAGTTTGAATATCCATGCTTTCCTGTTATGTCATTCCTACTGAAGTGAGAAGATGAGGGAAAATGTATAAATAAGCATTAACAGAATTACTTAGTAAGGCTGGGAAATTTTTGTGTTTCTCAGATTTGCTTCTCTTAAATAAAACTAAATATTGTTGTGCCGATTCTCTCTTGACAAAGAGATAAAGTAACAATTCAAATGTAAACTAGTCCTCCTGTTTCCACAGCTCTTGCTATGCCAGTAATTGAAGGGCACGCTGGATTGTAGGACGTCTAACAGATCCTCGTTTTCATCCACCACTCTGCTTTTGTAGCTTTTTTTGTAACAGGAGCTAGGGGCACAGATGGGAAGATCCATGCATGTTTCAAAGGCATAAGAAACACTGACCACTCACAAATGACAGCTATGGACTTCCCCCCCCCACCCCAAACTCTTATTTAAAACAGGTTGTGTTTGCTTAGTGATTGCATCTTTCTTTGACGTCTTGAAATTCTTGAAGAGTATCCTTTGCCCTCTGCAAACATGCACACACACAGTAAGTCAGAAAAGACAGAAAGTGTTTATTTTGACAGTCAAACCCTATAGCATGCCCCATGCATTTCTTACAAGATGAATAATAGGGATTTCTGAAGACTTAACCTTCACTCCTGGTGAAGATGTAAAGTATGAGTTTGAATTAAAAAAACAATTACAGTAATTTTTAATAGCTTTGTTGTGACAAAAAAAAGCTTTAGTAACATGAATTTACATTTGAAAAATCCATTTACATTGGAAGAAATGTGTATGGTTCATATTCCTGCCATAAATTTTGATTCCTATATATTGAAACATTGCACATGTCAATGTGTCTGTTCAGCTTCCATTTCAACTACAAGACAGTATCCATGTGTCATGGTTTTCCATTCCTTGTTGGTAAATAAATTGTAACAATTTGTTAAAATTCTACCTCACACATATAGGGTTGCATAATTGAATAGGTCCTCTCCTCTCCCTCTTCTTCCTCGATGGATATTGCCAAATGTAGCACGACAGAAGTACAAAATTTTTGAAATGTCCTTTTCTTTTTGAATATTATCAATCTACTTCATTTATGCATATTACACAAGCATCTCACTGTATTGAACTTCTGTCATAGATAATTTTCAATGGTAGATAAAAGAAATGATCCACAGAATAATTTTGTACTGAATTTCTTTTTTTCTTCAGTATTTAATAAATGTGTCCCCAGCTAGTAATCGCACAGGGTCCATATTTCATTAATAGGTGCAATAAAGTAAACTTATTTCTCTTTCATGTTATCTTCTGATCTTTCTTTCACTAACATTTCTCTTTCATCTGGAAGATGCATGTGAATAGATTTAATTTAATAGAGAACTATGATTTACAAAACACCACACTATATTGGGAATATACCTATTCCCAATTTACAAAATACCATACTATATTGGGACTAACACCACACTTTAGGCTCCCCTAAAGCCAAGTAAGTTAGGGTTTTCTATTAATTGATCTGAAATGGTCACAGATTACAGACTGAGATAACCTTGGATTAGACTTTTTTTTCAAATCTGATAGGATTATCTACTGATGTGCAACCACCAAGAGCATTTTTGTGCACCTATCATTGCATTACATTTAAAAGCTTATTCAGTTAAGGGAAGACGCCATCTCTGCTGTTTCAAACAATGCTTCTGTGGAAAAAGAAACCAAACCCAGAAAAAGCATGCTTTTTCATGACTGAATTTGATTTGCTTCTGCCTAGTCTAATAATAAATGCAATATTCATCTGTAGAAAGGTTTTTAGCCACTTAGCCTGTGTTTTATACCTTGCAATAAATGGGGTGATATTAAATCCGCACTTAATAAACTGAGCAATCTGGGAAAGCATCACTGTCATTCAACTTGCAGAACATGACTGATGAGTCCTACTACTGCAAATCTCTTTCTCTTTAAATAATTAAATGTATATTTTTAACATCATATATGTCTTGCTTTTTTGATTTGCTTTTTGTGGGCCCATTTGGATATATTTTTTTAAAAAGAGAGAATGCATCAGCAGTATTTTTAAATAAAAGGAATTAGCGGTAAGAAAATAGGAGCATAGCTGTTGGCTTCCCAACATTCCCAAGGAACGTTTCACAAGTGAACTGCCTTGATGCACGTCAGCAGGTAAAAGTACCATTAACTAATGTCTCCTGAGAAGAAAAAGAAAAAAACAAAACCGCAACAGTATTGTATCACCTTTGAAGGACCATCAATGTATCATTGAAAGATGAATAGCTCAGTTGTAGTCCCTCTGTTTGAAGGGATCATAACCGGTTGCAATAAAGTACAAATGCTTTGGCTCCAAGGCAATGTTGAATGCAGGCAGCCATGCCGTTGAGTCCAGTGATCTTGATGGATAACGTCTCGGATGCTCTTCTCTAAGAGTTTAGAGGCACCATTCCTTCTTGCTGCAATTTGTACCACTTTAGCTTTTTTTTTGAACAAGGCTTTAAATTCCATTACAGCAAAAATTAATTTTTTACTACTCTTTTGTGACTGATATGCACTCAGGCAGGAGACTACATTCCATGTGTGGATACTAACAGCACATACCAGTGGAGTGAGGAGCGTGATCATACCTATTCTACAGTAGTTGCTTCTCTTTAGCAAGATTTACAATCTCCACCAAGGGAGCTGGAAGCTCAGAGACTATACTGGCTCTGACAATAATTAATAGTTAAGGAATTTTTTTGGTTTAAATGTGAGCATATCTAATTTTTATGATCATTTTCCCTGCTGGCATTTGTGGCCTTTAAAGCCAAAATTGCAGGAGTTTTACATAAGCAGCCTAGAAGCCTTGGTTATAGAATTCCCTTGTTTTACGTGGCTCATCCATCTGTTTCCACTGCTTGAGAGCTGAAAGGTCTGTTCCTATCACTTTATGAATCTATATATGTATCCTCCAGATCTGCAAATGCTATAAAATCATTGAGTCACAGGATAATCCCAGAGGATTAATAATTTAAATAGAAACAATCAGAACTGGGTTGGTGTTTTACAGTCAAGAAATGTCTTTTTACCATATCATTTATGGTCAAAAAATGTCTTTTCCCCATACTATTATTTCCCCTTCTGGTGCATAAATAATTCCTCCAGCATCAGTAGAGCTATGCTAATTTATACCCACAGAGGACTTGGTCTCAAAAGTCTAATTTAGATGACAACACTGAAGTGCAGGGACTTGCCATTTTTATTTGTATGTAAAGTACCAGGCACTCAAGTAGTGGTGTGCCGTTAAATAATTTCCAGAAAATAAATTGCCGTTTGGAAGGCTTGCTCTTGGGTGAAATTATATCTTTTTGTATGGCTTCAGACAGATGCAATGAGTTAATTTGAACAGCTCCTCTTCACTTCCCTAATTTTCTTATCTCCTGTCCCTCGTCTGCTGAGCATGCCTTCTTCGCTGCATCTGATTGAAATATATACACCCTTGGACAGCAGCGCATGTACTTCATTGCGATGTTCCCTCTGCTCTGAAGGGCCTCGGTAAAAAACAAGGTAGTAGGGCATAAAAGTGGTCGATGTCAGCTATAGCTCCTGGGGCAGCTAAAAGTTGGATGATAAAACTGTTTTAATCCACTAAAGCTCCCTCTTTCTCAGCCGTAAGTTTTTTGTTGCACAGAACAGAATTTCACCCTAGGGTTTTTTGACTGAATAGTGATGGATCTGGCAACAGCCTTACCTGCACACTGGACATGTAACCATTAATGGGGCACTTCATTTCAGAGGGACCATGCAATTAAGCTACCTAATGAGCTTCTATTTTTCAGGTCTCATGTTAGTAATTTGGTAAAGACCCTGTTCTGTTTTCGGTGGTCAGTTTTCTCCTCAGCATTAATTGCTGGCATATTTGCCTTAGCTGTACCTGAGGCATGTTTCTGTGGTCCAGCTCTGGTGCTGCCATTGTTACACATTAGCCTTTCCTTCTGATAAAATAATTTGGAGTCAGCAGGACAGCCGTGTATGTATGTAAATAGTGCTAAGCATGAGAGAGGGCTTCCTTGTTTGCAAAGAGCGAAGAAGAGATGATTCTTGGTGAAAGAGCTTGCCATCTGAAGAAAAAAAAATCTGCAGGAAAAAAGCATATCAAGGTTAAGGCTGGTGTTATAGTTGATGTAACTGAAATGGAAAGTTTATGTGGAACATGGGCAGTGGGGGAAGCCACAAACTGAGCCTATTGCTTATTAGTATTTGTTTCTGTGCCTGTCATTTAATCTTGATGTTCAGCAATGCTTACCTGCCTTACAGCCCAGTGGAATACAGTGTACTGCATTCTGCTTTCTATTTCATGTAAGTCAGGTCCCCGCGGTGTCTCAGGTAACACCGTGAGCCGGTTGGAAATTATTGTCATGGTGACCAGAATATATGGTGAACCCTCACAAAGGCTACTCTTTGTTTTGAGGAATCAATTTTACGTTTTCTCAGAGGTTTTAATATATTGGGGTTCAGAGAAACACACTTCTGCAATGACACCATTTTTTGATGATAGAGAAGTCGGTTGCTGAAGACAGGGTTCTTGCAATAGTATGTATGGAGACGAAAACAGTTTTCTTTATTGGCAGACTGCATTTAAATCAACTGATATTTGCATCCTAAACCATAACTTAGTGGAATTTTTCTGACCTCGGACTCCTGCTTCATTTAGAAAGTTTCCAGCATTCCATATTCAAAATATGTATATTTTATAAACATATACATATTTGTGTGTGCGCTTGTCTATTTTACCAAGACAAATGAACTAGGGCAAGGGGCTTTTTTTTTTTCCACATCGGTTTTGCATTGGCTGTACAAGAAGACTGTATAAGGATAATACAAAAAGAGAAGAGAAAAGAACAAAAGACAACTGCTAGGTATAAAGATCCCGGGAGGTATTTAATACTATTGCAGCTGTCTGTAGCTTCAGTTTCTAGGCAGCTGGAGGGATTCTTACACCGGGGGACTTGCTTTGGCCAATCACCAGAAAATAACAGTGAGATATTTGGGTGAAATGAAATTCCTCTAGGAAATGGCGTGATGGTAAAGACCCCTTGCCTGGATATTGACAGTCATTGTAATACCTACAGGCCTGTGTGGAGGGAGGGTCTTGGGGTCTTTGAGCCCTGCAGAAACACACAGTGAGCTGCAGCCCCAGCAGACATCCTCATGCTCTAAATAGATGGAGAACGCAAAGCAGAGGGAACAGACAGCAGATGACTTGCCTGCAGTCACTCAGCAGGTTAGTGGCTAGGTTTCTTGGCTAGCAGACCTGTTTTGTCCTGAACTAAATCTCTGGACAGGAATTTTTCTCTGCAGTTTTGGGGCAGAAAAATAGACTCAGATCCCAGATTTCTCGAATCATCAGCCTACAAACTGCATTCACAACAACAATAGCATTTTTAAAGGCCACAGTTTGTTGTTCAGGTTGAATTAATGCTGCCCTTGCGAGGATTCACTTGTCACGAGGATGTAGTGTGTCCCTGTACATTTACATGAAAGCCTAGTGAAAAGTGTTGTGTTAGAATAACCTTGTGAAATACTATTAGATTATTTTTGCAAAATGATTCTGAAGTAGTTGGAGATCATCACCAGACAGCTCTTTCTTGAATGATGCCCACTTTTGCACTGATAGGAGGAATAAATTTGCCACCTTACTCTCCTGGAAGCCCCTCTTCTTCCTCTGTTTATGGTGGAAAGATGAAATATAGGCAGGTAAGAAGAAATCCTGGTGCAAGCAACTGCTGTACTGAGTTCTCCTCTGGAGTAAAATCCTCAAGAGACCCTTTTGTGACAATGTGTGTTACAACTGTTTCCCTGGCCCAGAACATTCAATTCCACCATGGCCATGAGAGAGCTGAAGGCAGAGGACTACCTGAAATGAAGGATTTTGGTCAGGAATGAAATAAATGTTTTTAAAAGGGTAATTTTAAAAGGAAATATTTGAGATGGGCAAAAAAGGGTTATTTTAGCAAAGGGTCAAGTCTGCTTTCCTGTACTACTGCTTCAAATCTTTAAATGACTTTGCAGCCATTGATAGTGAGCGGCAGTGACAAAGCACGTGGCTCCATTCCTGCCTCTGCATTATCTGATAAAATCTGATCAGTTGTTGAGGAACTTGACCAGCTTCTTGATTTTGTGCCTCTGTAATATTGAGTAAAGTAACTCATATTCAGTAAAGTAATACCTCCCTACACTAGAAATCCACTGCGGACCTCTGGTTTTGCTTCATCTTCCACTTAGGGCTGTGACCTAATAATTACCAAGAGAAAGCAGAAAGATACTGGCTGATTTTATTAAATGCCCATGTGATACATTTCTAACAAAAAATAAATAACTAAATAAACCTTTTCCTCTATAATCATAGAATCACAGAATGACAGAATACCAGCTTGAAAGGGACCTCAAGGATCACCTGGTCCAACCTTTCTTGGTAAAAGCACTGTCTAGTCAAAGTGGCCCAGCACCCTGTCCAGCTAAATCTTAAAAGTGGCCAAAGATGGGGAATCCACCACTTCCCTGGGGAGATTATTCCAATGGCTGATTGTTTTCAGTGTGGAAAATTATCCTCTTGTGTTCAATCAGAATCTCTCCTGGAGTAACTTGTACCCATTACCCCTTGTCTTTTCCATGTGGCTCCTTATAAAAAGTGAGTCTCCATTCCTTAAAGGGTGTAGCCACCCTTTAAATACTGGAACATGGTGATAAGGTCTCCCCTAAGTCTTCTTTTCTCAAGGCTGAACAAACCCAGTTCTCTCAGTTTTTCCTCATCTGACAGGCTTCCCAGTCCTTTGAGCGTCTTGGTGGCCCTTCTCTCCACCCTCTCCTGCATGTCCACACCTTTTTTGTCTAGTGGGGACCAAAACTGAACACAGTATTCCAGGTGTGCCCTGACAAGTGCTGAGTAGAATAGGATAATGACTTCTTTATCTTTGCTGGTGATGCCCTTGTTGATGCAACCCAGCATCCTGTTGGCTTTCATTGCCACAGCAGCACACTGTTCAATCATATTGAGCTTGTTGTCCACCAGGAACCCCAGGTCCCCTTCCACAGAGCTGCTCCCCAGCGAGGTAGATCCCAGCCCATGCTGCACTGCTGGATTATGTTTTTCCAGGTGCAAGACCTTACACTTGTCCTTGTTGAACTTCATAAGGTTCTTGTTAGCCCACTCTTCCAGCCTATCCAGTTCTTCCTGCAGGGTGGCTTTCCTTTCCGAAGTATCCACTACCCCAGTCAGCTTGGTTCGTTAGCAAACTTCCTCAGGGTACATTTGATCCCATCATCCAGATCACTTATGAAGATATTAAACAGTGTTGGGTCCAGTATCGATCCCTGGGGGACCCCATTGATGACAGGTTGCGAGTTTGAAAAGGAACTATTCACCACCACCCTCTGGGTGCAGCCTGTCAGCGAGTTCCCCACCCAAGAAAAAAAGCATCACTGATCCTGATGTATGTACTTGAACCTGGGCTAATTTCCCTACTTTTATCACTAGCAAGACAAAAGTAGCCATCGGGAGCAAGAGATGTGCAAGACTCTGGAAGAAAACAGAGTATATTAATGAAATGTACTCAGCAGAGAGCCTATTACGGTAACTGTCCTTTCTCCTGTGCCACTGCAGAGCTAAAAATGATTGATAATAACCTTGTAGTTACTGTACAATTTGCCTACAATTTTATAGTTGCAGTCATGGCATTGATCTACAGTTAAATGAGATAATTCCTGTGTGCTATCTTGCCAGTCTGCCAGGAGCAATGTACCAATTGTACCTGTAAAGTCACAAAAAATGAATACCTGCTTGAATCCAGGACTTAATATAGAAGCTTTAGATAGCTACATTATGAAATTGCTATAAAGAATATTCTTAAGTTTGTAAGAGAAATGTGATGAGGACTATTTAAACCTAGAAATTTCTATCAGTAATACTGCTTTTATCAGCAGAGTATTTTATAGACTCTGCTTTCTTCCTCTCACTACATCAATGTTGCAGACCATTATTCTGAAAAAAAAAAAATGAAAAGAAAAGAAAAGGAAAGGAAAGAAAAGAAAAGGAAAGGAAAGGAAAGGAAAGGAAAGGAAAGGAAAGGAAAGGAAAGGAAAGGAAAGGAAAGGAAAGGAAAGGAAAGGAAAGGAAAGGAAAGGAAAGGAAAGGAAAGGAAAGGAAAGAAAAGAAAAGAAAAGAAAAGAAAAGAAAAGAAAAGAAAAGAAAAGAAAAGAAAAAGGAAACTTTGTAACTGCAGTCTTACTAATATTGAGTTCTAAGACATTAGAAAATGTTTATGCAACATTTGCTAAATTAAACTTCAAAACTGTTAAACTACTCAAAATATTGAAATAACCTGGTTTAAAATACAAGACTTTTTCTTTCTGATTTATTTTAATCTCAAACATAACATGGAACAAAATGCAAGCTCTTAGAAATTTTACTGTAAAATTCCAGTGAAATCCTACTTTGGACTAGAAACCAGGCAGCTCAGTGAAGACTTCCTGAAGCTTTCAAAGATACGCGTAAATCTTTCACTCAATTTCTTCCCAAATGTCTTCTTTCACCCGGACCCCCAAACTTAAAATGAAACTTTTGGGTCACAAAACCACACAGACCACCTCCTGTAAAGGTTTGCTAAAACCAGAGTATGGTGAAACTCATTGGCTCCAGAGCTCTACACTGCAAGCATGACTTCTTTCTCCTCCCTGGGTCTAGCTCTCGCTTGCATTGAAACCTCTTTTTGCTATGACAATGTAAAATGGGGCCTCAAAAGGGAGCCAGTTACTGTCAGAGAGGGGTATGTTTCCCTGCTGCTAACATGCTGGTTATAGAGGTAGCCAAATGGGCTAGGAGGAGTCAGAGGTTGCTGACCCGATAAGTTCTGGCTCAAAAGAAAGCATCGGGGGTATCCTCAGGTTGCCTATGACACAGCTTTTTAATGCACAGCATTTTGTTTCCATTATTTCAGTCAAGAATGAAGAATTTGGGACTGTGTGTCTTAGGAAATGTGCCGAAGGGAAGGCTTCTGCAGGCAAGCTGGGTTGTGTCATCCACAAACTGTTGCTTCCTCACAGATGCTCTCTGATGATCCATATGAAATTAATGAGAGATTTTAGTCCAGCTCCAGGTAGATTAGAGAATTTGCTCCCAAGAGCCATTGTCACATGCAGTGTTGCCTGCTGTTGAGCCTATTTGCTATCCAAGAATCCACAATAAGTGTTGGAGGGTGAGGCTAACCTGAGATCTGCATTATTTATATAAGCTTTCAAATGTTACAAGGCACCTAGAAAACTTAGATGGATTTATTGGTTTTGAAGTTTTCTGCACCTAAGTAAATAAAAGGCTATTAAACCATAGACTTAATGATAATACGCTGAACATTCCTCTTTTAATCTTCTTAGCCTTCCACAGAGAAAAAAATAAATAAATGATGCCAAGATATTTTCTCTATTTATTATTTGAATTTTGGTAGCACCCACAATATATTAAACACCGACTTCATTTGTGGGAAAATATAGTTCCTTCCTTGAATACTTTTCCGTTTAAGACATACCGGATTTGTGTATCTGATAGATTGTTCATCTATGTTCTATCATTTTCTTAGTGCCAAAAATATACTTTACTGTAGAAAACATTGAGTCCGAGGTCCTTATCTTGCCAACTCTCAGGCTTGTACAATACCACGGTGAGATTTTCCACTTGCCAAATGGGATTGTTTGCTGTAGTAAACTTAAGTATGTGTGAATGTGTTGGCAGGGTCAAAGCCTCTAAGGCGCTGCTCCTATAAACACCTACACATGTGCATAGCTGTACTCACACAGGATGCAGACTGATATTAATTCACTCCAGCTAATTAGATATTTTTCTTGCATTAATCTGTTTCTCACTGGGGCAAGAAGGCAACAATAGCCAAACCCAGCCAAATGCTTTTGAGAATTTGTGTTGCCTTCATTAAACTCTCAGCAAGGCATTTTTCAACCAGCTTTAAACAAGCACTGGCCACCTTATCTTTCTGTGACTTGGCAGGGGTCATTTCAGGTTTGCCATTTGGTTTCAGCTCAGACAACTTCACTTCTGCCACTCGCCTCTTTGCATGATCTACAGCAGCCCTGATCTGCTCACGGTAGTTGGCTGAAGGTACGTCTGGGAGACAGCCCAGCCTTTCCTGTGCTGAAACATTAAGATAGGACTAGAGGAAATGGCCTCAAGTTGCACCAGGGGAGGTTTAGGATGGATATTAGGAAAAATTTCTTCACTGAAAGGGTTATCAAACATTGGAACAGGCTGCCCAGGGATGATTGAGTCACCGTCCCTGGAAGCATTTAAAAGACGGGTAGATGTGATGCTGAGGGACATGGTTTAGTGGTGGTTTCTGGCAGTGTTAGGTTAATGGTTGGACTCAATGATATTAAAGGTCCCTTCCAACCTAGGTGATTCTATGATTCTATGATTTTTGCATCTGCTCAATACCTTGCCCTTCCACAGCATCATACTTCCCATCTATGTTTTTGGTGAAAGACACAGAAAAGAGCAGCTCTGGAGAAAGAAATCACTTCTCACAGCTGGCTGTGGTGAGTCTTTCTTCCCTGAGCCCCAGCTTTCTGGCTGGCTGTGCCGGGCAGTTTCCTGAGGCAGCAACGACTAACTCCTGCCACTTCAGCCAAGAGGCTGACCTCCTCCCCTCCTGCCTGCCACCATTTTGCAAAACAGATGAAGGAAGTGAGGGGAGGCTGGAGATCAACAGTCATATCTTCTGAGAATAAACTAAGTCCTGCTCCTGACAATGCTGCCAGTTTGATTAGGCTGACTGCGTTTTTGCTCCTGGAGCTGAAGCACAAGAGCTGAGTTGGCATATCTAGTAGACAAGCCTGTGATGCTGCTTAAAAGCTCCTCTGCGACATGGGGCATGGAAGATCTATTAATAATCTGATGTGTGACACATACCATTGAGGGGAGGTCTAGTCTGCATGTTTGAACTACTTGCTGTTGGTAAGAGTGAGAAAGTTATCTTTCTTGTGCAGCTAATAGGACTACAAATATTGCCTCTCAAGACTGGTACAAGATTGATGTCCTAATAATCTCTTTTAAAACCTTCTGTGAACTTGGTTGGTGTCATCTCAATTTCCATCTCCTGCGAAGAAAGTATTCACACCAGAAAAAAAGACCCGTCTGACCATCTGAATGTCGAGCATGAAGCCTCAGGAGAAGACAGCATTATATTTTTAGCTGGCTGCTGAACTGAAAAGCAAATGAACAATTAAGCTTTGTTCAAAGACCGAATGAGATCAAATTTTAGGCTGCAGAAATAAAGACTTTTCTAAATTCCCAAGCTAATTCAGTGGACTGAGGAAACCAAAGCAGTCCTGTGTGATCAAACTCATGAGGGTTACACAGCTCTTTGTCCTCAGAGCAAAATGAAAAGCGCTTTCTTGTTAATAGCTTGAAGCATTGTCCACCAAGCAATTATTTATTTGCTCAAAGAATCTTCTGTATAGCGTATACCTGTGATTATTATGGCAAAGCCCTCTGAACATGTATGTGGTTGCCCTGACAGCTCAGAACTTAACGGCTGTGTCAGTGACTAGACACAGGACACAGCAGGACTATCCATGCCAATAGCTGTTTAATGCATTGGTCAGCTGAAGTGGTGCTTAAAAAAACCATCAATGTGGATATCTTCTTGGGCTTTGTAAATGAGGTATAGGAATTACTTACTTTATTATTTTGGTTAGGAAGTGCAGGTACTTATCATTTAGAATGTCTTCTGCACATAGGATCTTTCAGAAAAATATTAAACAAGTGGTATAAAAGGCCTGGTTTAGTACATTGAGACTATATGCAAAGTTCAGACAATATTTCATGAAGCTGGACATATTCTGAACACAAATGAATGTGAACTGGAGAGAAGCAACATCCACTTTTGGGGCTGCGTAATCATTAGTGCCATCTGCAGAGTGGCGGAACTAAAAATCGAAGTTGTATCAGGGTATCATTACTTTCTAAGACAAATGCATATTTAACATGACTAAAATTTCATGCATTCCTTTTGAGCTACTACACTCAATGAACAGATGTGAGAAAAAACCTTCAGTGAGATTAATGAAATCCCAATTCTCCTATTTTTAACCTAAGCAAGCCAACCATTATTATAACTGAAGTATCATTCTATAATAAAGAAATTGTCCCATATCAGAAAGAGACAAGCAGTGAGAGGAGACCTATTTGTCAAGCATGCTGTCTGTCTGAGAATAATATCTGCCTTAAATGTCTAAAAATTACCTAAATGTTTAAATACCTTAAAAGATTTAATCACAGACCTTTCTGTGTCCAGCAAAAATAAACCACAGGTGTTGGCTCCTGTAAAAGCATGATTCGCCTAATTATACTTGCAAAGCATCAATATTTCCTTAATGGACTGTTCACATCCAATCTACCATAGCTGTGGGAAAACCATTGTCACTGGTAGGTGGACTACAAAGAAACTTCTCAAGACAGGTGACTGGGAGCATGGCTGTGCATGTAAAACAGGCAGTAGCAGTCAGTTTGCTGAAATCTGCTTGATTTGAACACAGTTTTGTCATCTTCATCATCAGTGTCAAGAGCTCACCAGGAGACAAGGTATATCTTCGTTATGGCATGCACTGAGAACACAAGCAAGACATTGCCCCAGGGACTGAGAATGAAAGAGAGGTTTTGGTCCTTCATGTAAGCTTGAAGACTGATATTCCCCAAGCACTGTGTGAGAACATGAACAAGATCATCAAATACAGACCTTACATTTACCATGTGATTCACCCAGGCCTTTTGTCTCAACTGGAAGTACTTGCCTGCTCTGTATGATACATCCAAACGATCAGAGCAATGAAGACAAATTTCTTATACCTTCAAGTTGGTCTTGGTGGTCTGTAGGGGCTGACCTGTTTCAACTGACCAGTCAGGGATACCCTCTCATGCCTCACCACCGGGCATGCTATCTTGAGCCAGGCAGTCTTGAAAAATCTAGTGATCTGGGCTGAAGCCTGGCTACAACTCAAAACTCCTCAGAGGGTTTGCTACCTGCTTGCGAAGGACTGTGCCATTACTGATCCTCTCCAAACTCCTTCAGAGGGAGTTTGAACTGAGTTTCAGCAGTAGCTGTAGCCATGAAGGCCCAAGGTGGCATTGCCCAACATTCATGAATGGATGCTTCCACACCCCAGTTCTGATAGCTCCCCTAAGAGATTAAACCATATGTCCCTGATCCTCTTCAAGAACAATAACACAATGGTTTGGAGTAACAGGTTAAAAAATGACAACACACCACACTGCTTTAGCCAGTCCACCTGAGTTGCTGGCATGTGTCCTCACAGGCCTGCTGAAGAGACTTTGTTTGCTCTGAGACACGCACTGGCAGTCCCTCACAGCGAACACAGCCTTCGCTTTTAAACATGAGCTGGGGGAGGGAATGTGGCATATCAGACAAGACTCCATGTTGCTTCCTGTTAGGTGTGTTATTGATCATAAAATACACATATGTAGCATTTGCAAGGGATGGAGGGAGGAGGAGGAGTAGGTGGTGAACAGTGTGGAGGCCAGTTTTCCACTCCCTTTCTGAAATTTTCAATTCCAAACGTGGAATAGTATGTGTATTTGGTTTACAGAAGAGCTTTCACGTTCACAAAAATATGTGATTTATTTCCCAGTTGAAATAACTTTGAGGAATTATGTAAAAGAAAAAAAACCTCTCTTTCCTGACGTAATCTTTCTTCTCTCCCATATACAGTTTTTCCATTGTTTTATGTGTGTTGCAGTTGTGAAACAATTTTAGATTTAGATTGCACTTAATCCTTTCTCATCTGATTTAGCTCCAGTTTCAGAGTGAAAGCCAGTATAATGTTAAGAGGCAATACTGGGAGAATTTTAGTTTACCTGTATTTTACTTTAGCTGTAACTTATGCCATAGTTCTGCAGTACAGATGGTGGGTACATTTCTATGCTAATCTTCTTAATAGTATCCTAAATAAACAGAATACATTGAAAATGAGTAACTATTTTCTCCAGAATAGTTCCTTTAGGAACCACAGAAATGAGTGTCAAGGATACCATCACAGTCACCGCAAGGGAAGAAAACACATAATTGCCACGTAACCACTGGGAAGAAGATGTAGGAGGCAAAGCACAGTGGTGCTGTGTTGGAAGCAGCCTGTGGTACGGCACATGCATCTGTGCCCTATGAACTACCTCGTTATGCATTAATATGAACATGTGCGTTACAGGCCTTGACTTCCACAATGCAATGTAAAATGACTGAATATGAACCTTTTTCTGCGATTCGACATTTCTTAGTGTACGAGCAAAGTACCACCAGCACTGTTTTCCATACTGCTTACTAGGATGACTTTCCAGATGTTTTTCTGCAAGCCAGGAAAGGATTTGTACAGACCCTCTCTTCCTCTCTGTCTCTTTTTGAATGGGCTAGAAAAGCCTTATAAATGCCACAGAGGCAGAACTGTGAAGACCACCGTAGTGCCAAGACTGTCCTACAAACCCAGGTCTCTGGAGAGACCCTAGAAATTGAGTGGATGTAACAAAAGCACTGGAAAACAGCCATGAGCAGAGGAGGACGTTTAATTCTCAACCTCACAGCTTGGTATTGAGGCAGCTTGGGGTTTGAACCTCCAGCCTGGATCTGAAGTGGGCTGGTGAATAGGGCCTGCCATTTGCCATAGGGATAACCCAGAGAGAGCTCCCAGACTTCCCGTAGCTCCAGCCAGCTCCAGTGCCCAGGAGGGAGGGTGGCTCTGGGATGCTCCGGGGGGAGGCAGAAGTGGGCACACCATATGACATGGTTTCATTTTGATACCAGGGAGCAAATGCCCTTGCAAGCCTTCCCTCCCCTTACTTTTTGTTCCCCACACTGAATTGAAGAAATTAAAAACCTAAAATACCAACGGACGAAAACAAAAAGTCCCCTTTAAATAGTTTTGGTAAGTACTTGTAATTAGAAGTTAAACTTTTCTGGGGAATAGGCACTTCCTAATTTGCCAGAAGTTCCAGGATATGAATATCATTTCTGATGAGGAAGAACCCAGCTCCTCCCCAGGACATTTTTCAGTATTGCCAACAAACCAAACCCCTCTGTGACTCAGCCGGGTTTGCTAACCACCAGTGTGCAGTTTAACACAGCTGCGAGTGAATTCAGTGTCAGAGCCTCGAAATTATGTCAGAGAATAAAGAACAAAGAGGGAAGTGAAAAATGGGGCAGAATAGTTTCTTTCTGCCAAAACAGACTAGCTTCTAGTGGGCAAGCTGAAATATTTGTACACTTATACCTCTGTGTACCTTTACATGTGTGTGAGAAGGCAAAATTCTGGAAGGGATCCAGACATTACAGAAGTACTTGTTAGAATAGGAATGTATTTTACTAATAAAATAACCCATTTTTCCTTTTGCTCCTTCTGTTACGTTCCCCACTGTGGCCTGGAAACCAGACGATTTTGAAAAACAAGAAGTCTGATGTTGAATTCAGCCGTGACTGAGTAAATCCAGAGTAATGCTTCCCAACTGCACTGTGTGACTCCAGATTTACACCCAGTTTTGGAGATCCGAATCTGGTCTGAAGTATTTAATTCCTACCAACGCGGTGTCCTGCTGCTTTCCCGAGGCTGCTGCCTGCCACGCACAGCGTTGTCTGTCATGCAGTAAGAGGAAGCACAGTGTGAGCTCTGCAGCTGGACTT
Source organism: Dromas ardeola (assembly GCA_013398915.1). Classification (NCBI taxonomy): domain Eukaryota; kingdom Metazoa; phylum Chordata; class Aves; order Charadriiformes; family Dromadidae; genus Dromas; species Dromas ardeola. The sequence goes on from VYZM01015393.1 coordinate 153,555, forward strand.
GCAGACTCAGGCTAGGAAGGGCAGCACAGCAGTAAGAACTTGAAAACAATTTATTTTAAAAATCTTGCCCCCCCCCGCCCCGTCCCTCCTCCCCACTCTCTGCAGGGCCACAATTAGAGGAAATGGGGCAGGATACATTCAGAGCAAGGGCAGCCAGAACAAGGCTGAAAGCGGATCAGGAGTTCAAGGGGAGACTGGACAAAAACTTGGAAGAGAGACCGTTTGAGGTTTACTAATAGACAAACTATGTCAAACTCAGGAAATTCCCTGTGCTGAAAATAGTAAGAGGCTGAGCGAGTATCTGGAGGTAGCAGATCGCCTTGCTCTGTCCTTACTCTTCCTTGGTGCCTGCTTAGGGGAACGGCAAAGAAAAAGTACTGAGTGAGATGCATTGTGATCTGAGCCATTTCGTTTTTTAGGGGCAGAGAATATCTGAGGACTGAGGGAGAGACAGCTGGAGGAACGCTGCGGCAAGGGGTGCCTCATTTGAGGTTCTGTGTCAGGAGTTACAGGAAATATCATTCTTCTTTTCATTTGGTTTCAGTTCAAATTTTCCCCTCACTAAACTGCACTTACGTTCACATCGGCTTCAGCATTCAGATTTCATTCTATTGAGTAGATTCCATCTGCAGTTTGGCAAACCTGCAGATAATTAGCTCTCCCGTGTAATTAAATTTCCAGTTAATGTCCCATTAAGATAAATGAGAAGAATTCGCATCTTCTGCTTAAGTGGTGATTTCACAAAATGCAACATTTCATAGTCTTTGAACAAACAAGCACTTCCATTTGCCGAGGTGAGATATATTTGTAATACAGAAGCAGATCTTAATAATTTACATCTTCAGATGTACAGTTTTTTGTCTCCCAAGAACTACAGTGCTTAGTGGGTGAGTAGCCCAGGAGAAGAGTAAATCCTGCCTTGGGGTTAAGGCATTGGACTCACCAGCAAACAACAGGGTCCTCTTCTCGCTTCCTTTCACCGTTGCCTTCTCATGCCGCGAGTGCCATGGAAACCAGGATTTTCACAGGTGGCTACTAACTGCATTTCATTGCCCAGCCTGAGACAGCCCAGGCTTAATTTCTGTAGCTGAGTGCTCCTGAGCACGGCTGCAATCGCTGGGCAGGGTGGGCAGGCAGTGCCTGGCAGTGAAGGCAGGGTTTTGGAGAGGCAGGGTGTATGGAAAGGTGACAGCTGGGGGGCACCTCACCAGTTCCCAACCACTTTTTGAAGCCATGTGGAAAAGAGCACATTTCAATTTGCCAGCGTGTAAAATGTGCAGAACAATACTTTCCTTTCACTGCACAGTGTGTTGAATAAGGAAAGTGCTGTTTAAGACAAAGTACTCAGAAAAAAACAGGCCTTAAGATAAAGACATATCTGCAAAAATAAATGTAACATCATATACACTGCAGTAAAGATGAAAAAACTCTTCTCTGCTCTGAGGCTCTGGTTATTAAGCGCATCCCCCCTCCCCCTTTATGTATTTAGCAGGGAGAGGAGAGGGCTTCCCTCCTCCCAGATGGAGCTTCCCTCCTCCCAGATGGAGCTGGGAGGGCATTTTGCAGTTCTGTATTTTGCACCTGAAATATTGCTAAAAAAAAAATTAAAATATTCTTTTTGATTTGTAACACTAATAGCTGAATGGGTAAGCCCGGTGATTTTGTGCTGGCTAATAAGCGTTGTTTCGTCCCAGGCCACTCAAGGGTGCCCAACATCATTTTCTGTTCTCTTTCACTTGTGCACACGCAGAGCAGGAGAAAAATGTCTGGGAAAAGAGGCTGACAGCTCTGGTTAGCCATTGACATAAAAGACCCTTTGGTAGCAAATCTTAATTTTAAGGTCTCTTGAGACGTACTCTGTACTATTCTGGGACAGATTTTGGAAAAGAGAAGGATCCCATTCAACAATAAATGATTAAATGAGTACTGTGAGCAGTAAATGAGTACATGAAAGTCATTGGATTAAGAACAAAATGCTTGGGGCTCTGAATTTCTGGAGCAAGCAGAGAATTTTAGTAGAATGAAATGGCAGTATGCTCTTGAATGTTTTTTATTGATAACATAATGGAGCTTATTTTGTCTCAATCAGCTGTAGAAAATTTACCTGAACTGTGGGAACTTTCAGTGAAGAGTGGCAGTATCTAATTACCTCCTTAAAAGCCCTCATGAAATTTCCTTGAAAAATGTGTACCGTGCACATACAACAGCCCTTCTTTAAAGGTCATCCTGTTGGCTGGATCCCTTTTTTTCCCCCACTTGCGACTCCCCCCAAATTATTAAACCTCAGCCTGTTTAATAATCAGATTTTAACATTTCGCCACCCATCATTACCCCAAGAAATCAACAAATCTGACCAAGAACATTTTCTTTCTGCCTGGTCTCAGATACAACCGCGAAACTTGTGCTTGTGGTTTCAAATGGTGAGGGGGGCGGGAGGAGGAAGGGGTGGGCCAGAAGGAGAAATCTTTGTCAGATGAGAGTTTGCATGCTAAATTCTTACCTATTGTTTCACCGTGGAATTGGGAGCCCTTGCAGCCGGGTTTCCCGCGGGAAGGCTGTGCGGGATGAGGCGGGGGATGCAGCCATCTAGCGGTGCCTGGCGCCCCGACCAGCAACCCCTGAAACAGAACGGCTTGCAGAATGGTCGTTTCCTTTTCCCTTTCATTCTTTTTTAGTCCCTACGTCGTCGGAATATTTGTTCGACCTCACAGATAAACGCCGTGTCGGGCAAAACGCAGAGCGGTGCACGTGCCATTGTATTTCTCTAAGACCATTCGGTCTGATGCGTTCTTTGCTTTTATATTTGTAGAAATGGATATGGCTAGAACATGACTTTCTGCTCCGTTTTTTTTTTTTAAATCCAAATATTCTTATTCAAGCTCTGAACAAGGATTAACTAATTCTGTCCCTACTGTGAGGAAAACACCACTTTTTAAATACATTGTTTGAACCCTAAGAATGAGCCTACAGTGGCAGCCGCCTACAACCTATCATGACTTTATTACATCGCCTCCCCTTTTCTAATCCTTGGGAAAACCCAGACTACTAACAATGAAAGTCAAATTAATTGTGATATTGTAGCCATGTACAGAAAGTATCTTGTGAGGGAGAAACTTGTTAGAGCTTGAACTGTGATCAAAAAACTTTAATTTGATCAGATGTTCCATGTCCCTTTTAGGCAGAGAAGAACTCATGAACTAATGTAATTTTGTTCCTGTCTTTGAAATGATATAACCTTGACCTCTTCTTTGGCAAAAATAGTTCATCTGCAGTTTATAGTACCTGGTGAGTTCTGCAGGCAAATAATAATTCTCCAAAGTGCTCCCATCCTGTATGTTAATGAGGCTAAATGAGGATCCTTTTTATTGCCCATGGCCTTTCTGAAGCATCTTCTAACTAGCTCTTCTCCTTTTCCACACTCCAATGGACTGTGGAAAATGAAGGCTTGATATCATGTGGTGGAATCAGTGCGATGGGGAAGACTGTTAAAATTCTTCACTACAAAATCACAGACCCTTGTCAGTACCCTTAACTACAGGTACACTGTGCCCTTGCAAAAATTACCTTGATGTGCAAGATAAGTTGGCTGGCCAGTAGATCATGCAAGAAGACTACCTTGGGATACAAATGAGTAATAATATAAAGGTAATTGTTTCCTTTCAAGTGCAATAAATCAGTCCTAACTGTCTGCCATAATAATGCAAATTTCCTAAGAGGTGACAGCAGTTTCCATGTGTATATTCCCAATACTGGAATTTGTGTTTCCCATCTGTTAGGTGGAAGTACCCATTCCTACTTCTAGTCATACAGTGGGCGAAATTTTATTTTGACTAACATTGATACAAATCTGGACCCATGTAGTTACTCCAGAATGTAGTTACTCCAGCCTATGCTCTTGCAAACCAGAAAATAATTCAGATCGTGTTTCAGGATGGTCTGAGGCTCTGATTGTGATAGCACTTACCCTGGTTCTGTATTGATACAATATGGGAATCAAAACCTGTGATTCTTCTGTGATTCACTGCAGTCCAAAATGTCCCTGCAGAAGGTCGTGCAGATATAATGAAGGCTGAAGCAAAATGATATAGGTAGGTTGTCAGTCTGTAGGTTGCTCTGAAACTCATGAAGTCTTCTCTATAAATCAACAACTATGAATACCCTGTCTCGCTTAGCCTGATATGTCTCTCTCTACACCCCTCTCATAATTTCCTTAAAATATTCTCAAAAATATTAAAAGTTAAAGCTTCATTCAGCCTGGTTTGAGGTTCCCTATCAATATAGTGCTCTCTTACAGAATCTTCATTTGTAGCTTGTGGGGATGAGTTGCCTTTTTTGTCTGGAACCAGTGAAATGCATTTGAACTGCAAAAGCATTTTTCACACTTTCATTCTACGTATATAGCTTTTTTTTTTCTGGTGGAAAGGTATATGCAGCAATTAAGCATTTTACAGATAAATATACCAGCGCAGTATATGCCAAAGTGAAGATATATATCTAGAGTTTTGGCTTCAGTTTCTGAAGGCAGCAAAGGGTGCCACTCCAAGCTGTCTTTAAAGATTGCAGTAAAATGTTTATGATGTGTATCTACTAGCATGGGTGACTCATAATAAATGTACTCCAAAGGTGTAGTGCCATGTCCAGCACTGATTGCTCCAACAAATGAGTACTCCTCTTCACTAGAGTCATTTGTAATCATATAACAGCTTGACTTTCTGTCTGGAAAAGAGTAGTTTTGTCAGATTGGTTTATGCCACTACATCTCTCACAGCATTTTCAGAGACTATGACAGCTGTTGGTTTTATATTTACTCCCACATTTTTCTGTACTTTAAACAAATGTTGTTTCTCCTTCTTTACTCTGAATGTTCTAGATGCTATTGAGGCTTTCTTTCATTCAAAAAAAAAAAAGAAGAAAAACAACCAAAACAATACTGTGTATTATGAATACGTGTATTATTTTCTTTTTTTTTTGTAAACAAATTTAACAGCCTTTTTTTTTCTTAATTGCTCTAAGAGCTTCTCTTTCTGTTATTCTATCTCAGAGGTTACACTAGTTTTGCTGGGCCCCTCCAAAGTTTGGGTTTTTTTAATTGTAAAGACTCCAGTGCTATTTTCTTGACTTACTGAGTAGTTGTGACCAAATACTGCTGCCTGAAGTATGAGTGGTATATGGTCTCCCTTCAATAGTTTGGGGTTGTATCATGCAAGTGGATTGTAATTTGGCTCCTGTAAGAGGAAAGATTAAATAGACTAGAAACTCTTCAGCCTGAAAAAGAGGTGGCTCAGGAAAAAGAGTAAAAACCTGAATGCAGGGAGAAAATGAATAGGGAGGGATTACAGAAGCAACATGAAATTATGAGGTAGGACAGTAAAAAAAAAACAAAAAACAAACAAACAAAAAAAACCACAAACAAAAAAAACCCAAAAAAAAACAACCCAAAGAAAATTTTGCACAATGCAGATGTAAACTCTGGAACTCATTGCCACATGACGTTGATATCAGAAATGTAAATTATGTTTCAAAATTCTGTTCAAAAAGCAATTAGACACAGTAATGAAAGAAATAGTCACAGGAAGAAAACTGTCAATAGCCCGAATTTTTTAAGTCAGAGGAGAGCGCACCCTGGAGCTATGAGAAGGGAATGCTAGCATATGCTAAAATTACAGGGGAAATTGGCATTTTTGGAACAGGTTTTGTGTGACTGGGGCTGCGGATAGGCAAAGCGTTACTATTTGTGCAGTGCCATTTGTAAGAATAAGAACTGCTGTCAGCTTTCGCTGCTTCTGGAGCAGACAAGCAGAGGGAAGCCTTGCTTGCAGAAGAGAGCTCATGCACACACGCACACAAATGCAGTGCTTTAAGTTCTTCAGGTAATCAAGGGAAATTAATTCAAACCGTTCACTCTGAAACTCCGTTTGCCACTGCAGTGCTTTCAGTTTGTGCGCTGCACTCACTCACAACTTCTGCAGAATGCTGAAACTTCTGTTCTTACTAAAGGGATGCATCTCCAACCCTTTAGTTCTCACCTTAGCTCTCACGCTTTTTTGTATCCTGTTTGATATAACACTTCCTGTTTCCTGAGAGGGACTGCGCAGTCATATGCTGCCTTACCTTTGCAGCTTTGTGCTTTGGCTCCTGCGTTATTTCTGGACAATGGGCAAACCTCGAGATGCCATGGGCAATGCTTAGCCATTGGGGTAAAATTTTTAGTTTACGCATCTGTAGCTGTTGGTTGGATTTTCCAAATGTTGAGATTCAGGGTTTCCTCAGGAGTAGGCTGTTATAACAAATGACTGTGATTCAGAACATGAGTTTTTAACTGAATTAAGTGTTTCTTCTGGCAGTGACAGTACTGAAAACCATGGCTGATATCCTGACTTCTTTAAATTAGTGGAACAATGACTCCACATAGATGGAAACTGTGTGCTGTTGACCCTGCTTAGTATTTGAAAGACAATTGTAAGACTTCAGTCTTGTACAGTTTAAAAAAAAACGTGTTATCTCTGTTGGTCTCTAGTATAATTGTTATCAATAATGCTATTAAGAATGTTAAAGACATATCAGATTTCAGCATATAGTGACGTGACGATCCAGTTTGTGTAATCCTGTTTGTTTTTAAATGTTTGAGTTCTGAATATTTTAATTTGTTTGCAGGGTGCCCCAGGTAACTGTTGTATCACAGTGTGTAGTTTTGCTGGTGGCCGATAAGATTAGCACAAACTTCAGTTAAATTCTTCTTAATGAGGGGATCGTTCTGTTTTGATAGCAAGGACTGTTTTTAGTTAGTTAAAGCAAGGCAAAATAAATAATCTGAACATACCCATTGACGATAATTATTGCTAGGACTTTTATGTTAAATAAGGAGCTGACTAGAAAACAAAGGAATTCATGATTAAAAAAAAATATTTTTTTTTATGTCTACTATTTAAAGCAAAGTTCCCTGGCTACCTGAGAGCTGACTTTTAAGAGAAAACTTTCCGTGTGCTAAGTATGCTCAATAACTCGAACACAGGAATAATCTGCCTATGAATAATAATGGTTCCCTGCCCTTCCCAAGACCTTTCATTTGTGATAAATGGGTATGACTGATACTGAAGATAGGACAAGTTTACTGACAGCTTTGAAAAATGGTTATTTAAGCATGTATTTTCCCCGAGCAAAAGGTGGACATTTCTCAATAACTACCTGCCAAGTGTGCGCTCATATTACCGGGCCAGACTGGCAACAAACAGATAGTGTATACAGGCATGTTTAGGTGCAGATGATGAGCCATGAGCCAACAATGTGCCCTTGTGGCCAAGAAGGCCAATGGCATCCTGGGGTGCATCAAGAAGAGTGTGGCCAGCAGGTCGAGGGAGGTCATCCTCCCCCTCTACTCTGCCTTGGTGAGGCCACACCTGGAGTACTGTGTCCAGTTCTGGGCTCCCCAGCTCAAGAAGGACAGGGAACTGCTGGAGAGGGTGCAGCATAGGGCTACCAAGATGATTAGGGGACTGGAACACCTCTCTTATGAGGAAAGGCTGAGGGAATTGGGTCTGTTTAGTCTGGAAAAGAGACGGCTGAGGGGTGACCTAATTAATGCGTACAAATACTTAAAGGGTGGGTGTCAGGAGGAGGGGGCCAGGCTCTTTTCAATGGTGCCTGGCAATAGGACAAGAGGTAATGGGTACAAACTTGAGCATAGGAAGTTCCATCTCAACATGAGGAGGAACTTCTTTACTTTGAGGGTGGCAGAGCACTGGAACAGGCTGCCCAGAGAGGTGGTGGAGTCTCCATCTCTGGCGACATTCAAAACCCGCCTGGACGCGTTCCTGTGCAACCTGCTCTAAGGTGGCCCTGCTCTGGCAGGGGGGTTGGACTAGATGATCTCCAGAGGTCCCTTCCAACCCTATGATTCTATGATTCTATGATTCTATGATTCTATGATTGAGAAAAGAACTGGAGATGAAAGAAAGGCCATACTGAGCTGGTGAAAGAAAGGCAAAGGTCCCATAACCTCACTGAAGTTATTCCACAACACACCAGCCGAGCATCGTCCTACTTTGACCAGAGCCTTTTCCATTGGGTTATTTTAATTCTCTGCTGTGAAGAAATTCTTCTGACATTTCTGTCCTCTTTGCAAAATATTTCTCAGCTGTATTTCTTCTTGTACAAATCCCTGAGGTTTTTGTGATTTACAACACTGCCTAAAGCTTTGCTTGACCTCAGAGTCTCTTTTGCAATCAAGGAGAGCACTAGCCAGCATTGTACAGCCTGTACTGCACAAACTTGTATTGAATGCTGTAACTCAGTCAACCCCTGCAGATCGAGCTCACAGTGTTTATTTTAGAAAATGGATAAAACTACTGTATGTTCCTCTAACTGAAAAATGAGGATCTTCCACTTATGTCACGTCATGACCCACCCACTGAGGAAAATTGTCCGTATTTTTTACAGATTTCATCCTCAGCTGTTCTGCTTAATATACTCTCTCAAATTTTCCATTTCAATTACCAGTGACTTTATCATTGCTAGTTGATACCTTTTTCAAAAGGGGCAGATTGCCATAAAAGTTGGGCTCATGTTGTGCTTTTGCAAATTGTGGGCTGATTCTGAAAAGATCGGGCACTATTACTCTGTAACTACTGTCAGTTTTACCTACGCGACCTTCTCTCTCTGAATAGGATGGCTGAGCGAAATCTACATTTGATTTTGAATGCAAAATCTCTATTGATTTTTTTAAAAATTATATACTTTCTCCTATACTGATTGCAACTAAACTATAACTATGCTGCAGCTACTATATGGCTTCACTGAAGATGTACTTTTTGACACTTTTAATTGACTCAGGTGAATTTTAATTTACACAGGTGAAAAATATGTATTTGACTGAAAGCATTTATGATATAAATACCTCACAGTTAAAAAAGCCCCAGAATTATGAAAATGTATGTATCAAACATGATATTCAAGGGGTGTAAGTATTGCAGCCACATAACTTAATTAACTATTATTAATTGTTCCATAATTACCTGTTCCTATCATCTAACTGTACTCTCTGTGCAATAAATGCTACTGGATAAATGTAATTGAAATGTCAGACTTTGTATGAATTTGTGATGTAATAAATAACAGAACTCATTAAATGAATAATTGATACAATAAAAATAGTTAATCAGAGAGAAACCAGTATCAACCAAAAGGCACACATAAATCTCCCTCCTTGTGTTTACATGAGTCCATACACCCAAACACAAAAAAGAGGGACTGGAGATATGTTTTAAAGATAATTTCTTCACCTAGAGTGCCTTCTGGTCATGTTATTTTACGATGTACATGCCTCAAAGACAAGCATTCTGGTAAACGTGATTGATGACTGACTTTGACAAACAGAAGATTTGTGGTTAAAATTCACAGAAGTAACCCAAAGAATATTGCTCTTACGTTTCATATCTCTGAAAGCATCCAGTTTGGAGAAACAATTTACATGTGAAGTCAATGTGCTCTTCTATGTAATTTCAGAATTTCTGTGTAGACACCACCAAGAAATTGTGCTCAAATCAAGATGCTGGTGTTTCGGAATTACAAGTTAGTTGTCAAAATGATTTGGTGCATCATGAAAATAAGAAGGACACGACTGGGAAAGCTACATTAGTGGATACCAGTGTGATTAAAGGTCAGTTAAGCTCTATGGTTTGAGTTATCAATATAACAAAACTTAACCCTAGCCCTGATAAATAATTTACATACAGGATTATGTTGCGTGATTTCACTTGGAATCTGTAGCTTATTCAAAAGAGATGAAAAATGAACATTTCTGTTCTTTCTCCATAAATGCCGTAAGGCCAATTAATCCAAGCTCTCAACAGCAGCATGGTATTAAATTCTGACACCGCAGCATGAATATTCAGTAGTTTTTAGGAACAGACATGTGGAAAAAGATGTGCTTTCCTTTTGCTTTAGGATGATGCTTACACATAATCTGTTACAAAAAAAGTGGATTCCAACAGGTATTAAAGACGAGCAAGCAATTTACATTACAGATATGAAGACATCTTCAACTCACACTTTTGTATTTTGAAGAAAAATATAATATTGAGCAAATTATTTTATTGATAATTGTTTTTAAAATCACCATTTGTTTGAATTTCCCAACCGTTTTTGATAGTTGGCTGGTTTTTCTACTTATCTTTCAAGTTTTTCCTTTTTCAGAATGTACTGAAGTCGAGAAGCTGGATGATAAGGGACAAATATGAAAGATTTTGCATTTAATATAAAAAATTCAATCGATTTCATTAATATGTTGGTCGCAGGTTTTTTCTGAAATATGAACACATCCCATTAATTACAACACTGGAAAATTTGGAAGACTAAGGCACAAATACTCATCCTCACAGCATTTGTTAACTGATAACTGATATCAATACAAGAACTTCCCCTAAAGTTTCTCTTTATTGTATTGTCATTCAGTGAGACTCTTAAAAAGGACTGCCTATTTGAAACTATGCATATTGAAGCTTCCAAATGCAGCAGAAACAACTTTTATTTAAGTGAATTACTGTGGTGTGTTGAATATTCACTAATCCTTATTGCTGTGGGAGCTGATTATTTGGGAACTGGTTTTTGAAAGGTATTTTGGTATCTGGCTGCTTTGAAAGATAATCCCAAATTTGTTATTTTGTGGCTTTGAAAAATCTCTTTACAGGCTCCATTTTGTCACTGCTTAATGATTTGATTAGAGTTTATAGTGCTAAATGGTGAAGCTTCCACATTGCCAGCTATGGAGAATGGTATCCTCTGTTTAAACCCCAGAAGATAATTGGTACCGGGAAGTGTTAATGATGTACCCTTTTGTGCCAAGGGACCTACCTGCAAATCACTGGGGTTTGACTTTGAAAACTGCTGTCCATGCTACAGAGACCAGTTGGATCACTTGCATGGGTTAGTCTCTGTGGTGTGAAGCAGGCATGGGAACTGGGGGCATGCACCTGAAAAAACATGACCAATGCACTCTCAACTAAAGTAAGTCATACTTAAAGTTCGTGCTGAGGACTGGCATATTCTCAGGCACTGGGGTCAGTGCTCACGTAGGTGCTTTACTTGATGGGTTTAGAATCCTCACAGATAGGGAAAGCCACACAGGCTAAAGTCACATAAGGTCAAGATTTTTCTAAGATTTTTCTCAATGCAGCCACTCAGTTTGTGCAGTGAGAAGCAGTGTCATGCAGTCACCCTCTGGGCCTCTTAGAGGAACTCTGCAGTATTTTCTACGCTGAGATCCCTTGGCTGAGAAAAGAAGTTTGGAGCTACCATTTCTAAGGCTTCAGCTCAATAACAGGACTGGGAGTTGACCAAGTCTTTCCACTTTTGTATTTAGAACCACCTTCCTACTGTGAGAGTATTTGTTACAGCTTGTGTTTCTTTTGCCATTGGGTACCACTGAGAAGAGTCTGTCTCTATCTTCTTCACATATTCCGATCAGGTATTCATACCCAGTGATAAGATCCTCCCTGAGTCTTCTCTTTACCAGGCTGAACAGTCCAAGTCCTCTCAGCCTCCCTTTCCATTTCAGTCCTTAATCATCTTCATGGCCCTTTGCTGGACTCACTCCAGAATGTCCAGCTCCCTCTTGTACTCAGGAGCCCAGATCTGGACCCAGCACTCCAGGTGTGCGCTCAGCAGTGCTGAGTAGAGGGGGAAAGGATATCTGCTGACACTGCCTTGCCTAATGCAGCCCAGGAGGCTGTTGGACTTCTTTGCCACAAGAACATATAGATGGCTCATGGCCAGCTTGTCTACCAGGACCATGTTTTTCTCTGCAAAGCTGCTTTCCAGACGCTCTGGCCCAGCCTGTACTGGTGGACGGGGTTATTCTTCCCCAGGTGCAGGACATTGTGTTTTCCTTCGCTGAACTTCATGAGATGCCTCTCTGCCTAGTCCTCCAGGCTGTCCATGTCCCTCTGACATCTCAGCCATTCCTCCCAGTTTTGTCTGTAAGTCTGCAGACTTACTGACGGTAGACTATGTCCCATTATCCATGCTGTTAATGAATCACTGTCTGTAGCAGACACCACCAACAGCATCACCTATGTTGGTCTGGTCACTAAATCCTGACCCAGAAGGTCTCAGAAGGCTCTTCACCTATCCCTAGGCAGAGGGCTATCTCTGTTAGCCACACTACCAGCAAAGTTTCTGCCTTCTCCTTCACACTGTTTGTTAGGTCATCCAGTTTGCAGTTCTGGACACTAGAAAACAGACTTGGACTTCTTGCAAATATTCTTGATTAGAACCTTCTACTGAACTTGTTTCAGCACTGCAGGGAAACAAAGCAACGATGCTGACTGTCTCCTCTGCCCTAGTTGGAGTTTGCCTGCCTTCTTTCCATTCATTCTGGGCTAGTAGCATTAGTCTTTTGTCCGTCCCATTGAGTCTTATTTATAAGTTTTATATAAACCTTTTTCAGAATCTCCAAGAACACTTGATATTTTTTAAAAGTATTTTTCACATTCTAGCACAAGTCTATTTTTCTTATCCAATTCTTCATTCGTTTTTAATTCTGAAACACTGTAGTTGAGAAGAAAGCTTTTTCTAGAGACTTTTTCAAGTTTTAAATTACCTTCTTTTAGCTGTTCTTGCTCTTTTTCCTTTGGCCTTCGTTCCATTAAAATCCCAACCTTTGTTGTGGTATCCCTTCTGTGAAAGCAGAATTTTCTTATCCGCTGGTTGTGAACCATCAATCATAACAGTAGATTACTGACTTATTTCTTCCTGCTTCCAGTAGATGCATTTTGTTTAAACTTTAGGTATCAATCAGGTTCAATTTTTCCTACCTATTTCCCTGAGTTTATGGCTAGAGACCTGGACTTTGCAAGTAGCCCTAGGTGTGCGGCCAAAAGTATTAGAGAAAAAATGTTGTTGGGGCTGCTGAAGGTTTGCTTGCCTCTGGTCCTGCAAAGATTCTCAGTGCTAACTCTTCCCAGCTGGCCCAGTTCTTAGCCATGTTTTTGATTTCAAAGCCCACTGATTGTATGTCTCCTGCTTCATTCCTTATGAAAGCTGCAATTAGTTAATTTTAAGTTCATCCTATATACTGTATTAGCTTAGACTACTCACAAAAGATCAGATAAAGAGTAGCCTTTGTTACTGAGATTTCTCAAACAAACTCTTAATGCCTCTGTTTAGTACACACAAAGAAAATCAAGTGGTAGTATCATAATGCTTCTTCTTTTGCAAAGCTAAGAAATTGCTTCTTGTTTCGTTGCCTTGGAGTATATCCCTGTACAAACTGTCTAAATTTAAGTCTAGAGTGAGTTTGAGCTAGGCAGATTTAACCTAGACCAAAGAGCAGTGATGGATTGTATGCTGACACACCCAAATCAAAGCTAAAGATTTCTCTGAAAGGTGTGTGTTAGTGTAGCCCAAAATTATTGGGTTTAATTCAAAGATAACTGTAGAATTATACAGGAGATTGGATTAGATAATATTGCAGTTCTTCCTGGCCAGCCAAGGGATCCCCATGAGTCCACTGTTGCGTGCAGCGAGCTTGCCTGTTCCAGAGAGTATACTCTGCTCTGCTAATTCACGAGATAATGGATTAGAAAATATGTCAAAACTAATAACACAGACACACTCCTGTGGGTTTTGAGTGGGAGGAAACGCACCATTCACTGACTAATCTTTAAACTTCTACTGGTGAATGTTAAGCCACCCTCCAAAGAACCAACCTGTTTCAAATTCCTAATAAGGATGTTGAATCTGTGCTCTCAAAAAAAAACAGTTACAGAGACAATTACTATTTCTTACCAAGGGCCAGATAATTCCGAAAAGAAAAGCAACATGTTTTTCTTTCAGTTTTAAGGCCTCTATTGTGTTCCCTTGCAGAGCTCATGTTAATAAAGATAGGATTTATTATCTTTGTTTCTAAGAAATTGAACCTTTTTCCTCTCTTGCAATTCAACCTGAATTGGCCACCAAAGATATTATCTTATTTTCTTATATTTGACTAAATTTGAATTCATTAGAAATAATGGCAATATCTGCAGGATAATAACTCTCATCAGAAATCTGCTGTATCAGTTTTTCGTTAACCTTCAAATTTATTCTAAGTGGAGTTTCTAAAACATTACCTAATCTTCTTGCTCATGGCTTAGGTTTCTGGAATTGTTACAGTCTGCAATAAAAAAGTGTTTATGTTGATTTTGTTTATTGATATCGGGAGGTTTTAGGGAAGGTATTTATATATTCTGACTTCAGGCACTTGATTTAAGAGGCTAGTAGGTTGGAGAAAGAAAAAAGCGAAGGGGCCTTCTGATTACAATTTCGGATGCACATATAAATTCTACTAAATTTGGCAATGAAGATGGTTTAAGAAATTTCTGCCCCTGTGCTGTAGCTTGCTGTCCCATCAGTTAGGACAATACATTTGGTTATGGGGCTGTGCTCTAAAACAAATATTAAAATGAATTAAACATAATATCCCCAAAAACTTAAAACAAAACATAGAATTCTGAATTATTTTGAAAAAAGCTCTTCTTTAGTCAATGATGTCACAGGGATTTCATACTAGCACTCTGAATTAGGCGCAGAGGGATAAGCAATAGGAACCCTTTGCTGTATGCATGTATGACGACTCTTTCCAGCTTCAACGCTTCAGGTCAGTCGTTGATTAGGGCAAAACTGTTGCTAGATCCTTTGGCTCCTACGGTCCTTTAACTATCTTTAAAAAAATAATTGGACTCTTTTTCCTGTTTTTTTCACTGTGAACACAAAAGTTATTCTTGGCTGACACATCTTCTGAGATAAGTTTTAAAAAAGGTAAGAAAATGAATTAAAAAAAGGATAGCGAGTACACTTTAGCAAATTATATTTAAACATTTTCAACCAGCCTTCTTCTTAACTAAACTCTAACTTGTTGTACAGCAGGGGAAAGAGAGCACAGGCTTACATATTTCCCTCATTTATTAGATTTGATTGATTTTCATTTCAGTCATACGTAGAGGTTCCAGGCAGGAGCTTGTAGAAGTGGTTGCAAGGAGGAGGTATCAGTGTTATGTGTAGGGTAACTAAAGGGGACTTCACATGAGTCACCTCTCCTGCTCTCTGGCAGTTCTGGCTGTCTGTGCTCCACCAGCCCTATGCAGAGCAGCACCTGGGAGCTTGGGGGGGGTGTGACGGTGCCCTGCACCCTTCTCCTTAGCCTCGTGCAGGAAGGTATGATGGGCCCTGAAATATGGGATTGTTTCAAACTTGTGGCAACTGTTTCTCATCTGCAAGAGCTGTTGATGCACTGAGGATTTATTTAACAAAAAGAGGCAGTAGCGCAGCAGTGGAAATTAGTGCCTCTAAGAATTCAATAGAACCAGCAAGATAGACTAGAAAAGAAGTGACAAAGAAGAAAATTAAAAAATAAAAGGACAGTGAAAGAGGTCAACAGATGTCACGTTCAGGAAATTTGAATTTTTTTAAGAAATTTAATTTAAGAGTAAAGTTTTCCAAACAACAGCTTAATGGATTCCAGAGGGAGATGAATATTGCCCACACATGAATTGCAACCCTGCGGTGCATATGAAATATTTTGATTGTGGCACTTAACAGTTTTTAAAGATATGCTACATCATCGCATGAAGGTTGATGGACACCAGCTCAAGGAAGAGTTCATTAGTTTTATGGGCTCTGATTCTGCTACCACTCAATAGCTTTCAGTAGCACTCCCTACGGAATTAATTCTCATTAGCACTGAGGAGCATCAGAACCAGACCCACAGCAAATAAAATGCTACTGTTCATAGATTTGGCTTATGCAAATACCTTCAGTTCTGTATATTGTCACTTAAGAATGATGTGCAGAAATAAGGATGTGGTTCTACTTTGTTTAGTTCAGAATATTATTGAACATAATAATTCACAACTACTGTTTTCAAGTTAGGCATAAATAAACACTAAATGTTATTATGTGGTTGAATGTTAATTTATGCAGCATAAATCCTGAATGGAGATGTTTATCACAGCTATAAAACTGTGTTACGGTCACGGCCAGGGGCGTTTAGGTGTGCAGCCTTGTACATACGTGAGTTGGGGTTTCTAGCACTGGTTGCATTCAAGCAGGGGTCCTGATGGGTTGAGTTACTTCTGTTGCCTACATTTTGAAGGAGGGCAGAATGGGCAATTATGACAACTGTTTGTGACCTTGAAATTTGTGAAAAAACAGCAAGTATATTCCAAGGAAAAAAACCCCAAATCCTACAGGCTTGACAATACAAGTGAGATAAATGGAAATCTTTAGTCTGCAGAGCACTACCCTTCCACTATAAAGGCAAACATAATTATACAAATTGTTCCAGGAAGAGCAGAATTAATGAAATTTGGTTTATGAAGTATTCAGGTCTGTTGTCTCCTACTGCTCCTCTCTTCCTTCCCTGATAATAACCAAAACTCTCCTTATGGCACTCCTAAAAAATGAAAAAGAGCAGGTCTGGAGCTATGTGTGTGTTGAGTAGCCAACCAATATGCACATGCCGATTTATCCTGCTGTCTGCTGCCAAATGGAGTGTATAACAGCTGTGTTCTGCATGCTTTTCTTTCAATAGAGGAACTAATTCAACTCTCGCTTTTGTAACCATGTTGAGACTTCTGTTCCCTTTTCAAATCTTACTGAAATTGGCAAAAAAACTTTTAAAAGTACTGAAGAGACTGACAGATGGATGGACAGACAGCACGATGACATAAGCCTTGTTTTCTTAGCAGGCTGAGACGACATATCTGATTCAGTAATTCAGTGTTGAGGCTAATAGATGTTTTTTCAAACAGGGAAGAAAATTGCATTGATTTCCCTGTGCAGAGTTCCCTTGAGATCGTTCAGCTTGCCCTATTCATTGCTTAATGCTTTATTGAAGTGTAAATATATACATTTCAGAAGACATCCTACACAGGTTTGGGACTGGGGACAGCTGTGATTTAGTCTGGCCTGATGACATTAATTTCCTTTCTCCTTGAGCTGTCTTGCTTAGAAGCGTATAATTTTGTTTGTGTGTGTTTGGGAAAGAAGAAAGTCTAGCTATGCCATCCATGAGCAATCTGTGCTTTATTTTCGTATTAGCAAGTCTAAGCGCACAAACAATATTTCCCTTGCTGAATCACAGGGATTAGCTTATTCTTTCAGTGACTGTTTTATTCATTAGTTTACTTTTACTGATGTCAAACACAGCCAACTCGCAAACGAACTACAAACCTGGAAATTCTTATTAACAAGATAGTGGCCACATGTGTGGGTGAGATCTTCATTGAATTTCCCATCATAGCTTTGGGGTTTGGGTTTATTTTTTTCCTTTTGATGCCTGGATCTGGAAATACTTTGCTAATTTGCACATTCATCAAAAGTAGCAGATAAACTTGTAGGTAAATTGGTCTTTTTAAATAAACCATGTTCGGGCATGGCCAGAGAGCTTCTTGATTAATTTAAGGATTATTTTAGGCCTTAAAAAATAATTCTATAAAGGAGAGGATCACAACTTCAGAAAGAAATGAGTCCTACACAGTTTTTCAGGGAGAGACATCTCAGCCACGGAGTCTCAGGAAGAACATAAGTGAGATTTGGAGACCGCTGAGAGAATATACAGCTATTTCCTTGGTGAAGGGGCACACGGTGGTCGCAAGAGTAAGCTTGGGAGGATTCTTGTCTGAGAAGCTCAGTCCCATGAATAAGGACCTGTTTGACAAGCACGTCCTTGCTGGGAGTTCAGATAGGTTGTGAGGCCTTGTGCACACTTGCAGGTTGTTTCAGGTTACGTCGTAGCAAATTAACCAAACAGGAACAAAAACCACTGCACCAAAGGCCATGTTTCACACTGTTTTGCCATTTCAGGTGAAACTTTTTGCATTAAAAACGCAGTATTGTCTCAGCTCTATTAACTATGAGGCTTCCTGACAAACCCCAAGGGTGACCTGCTCCTGGCAGGTGAACTTCTGTACTTCTGCCTCAGCCCTGACTGGTCCTACTGCCACCTGGCTCTTCCCCACCACAAGCCTGGGCCAAGGGATGTGGTGACTCTAGAAAGGGGACATGAGGCACCACTCAGTAACTGTTCCTTGCAGATCCAGTAGTCCCAGGCGTCTTGTGGAGCTACCTCTGGCCCCAGGGGAGCAGTAGGACCACCCAGCAGAGGAGGGGACATTGGGTCCTGAAGCTCTCGATGGGAGCTGTAATGCGAAGCTGTTGCTGTGCTAATATTCAAAGCAGAGCCCAGCCTGGCTCTAAAGTTGAAAGGAAGCCTCCCATGAGTGTCTCTGACCTTGTAACCCACTGCTTTTTGGAAGGTTTGTCCTCAGTATTGCCCAGGTTGGTCTAGGTGGACGTGAAATGTACTTCAAAACTTTTCAGTTTAACCTCAAACCACTTTCAAGCCTGCATCTCTGTTATATCACCTTCTGATTAAGAAGAAACCGGGGGTTATGGCTCTAGGAAATTCCAAAGTAACAACACAGTTTCCTAGCTGCAGACACCCATTTCTTCAGGCAACGAAACACAACAGGATGGGAGCAAATCTGCGATAGGAGCCATTGGTGCTGCACATGGCAGGTGGACTGCTCTTCTCTCGATATGATCAGACAGTTTTCACTGCTTGCTTTTACACTGTCAGCGATCACACTTTTTAACCATTTTATTAAACCTTAGAGTTATCTGTGGGCAGCTAGCAGGGAATGGACAACAGATTATCTGGTTTGATGACAGACTTGGAGGTACAAGTATTATGCAAAAACTGAAAATGGAATTCTTAAGAGTGAAGACTCTTTTATAAAATGCTCAGAAGGGTTTCATTCTTGATCTACTACAGATATTGTTCAGGAACTTGAACAAGTCATTTAAGACCTCTGTGGAAATCAGAAAAGTGAGGAGAACATTGCTTCCTTTGTTTTTTGTGTTTGTGGTTGTCTGTATGAATTGTACATTTTTTGGGGCAACGGCAGAGTCTTCCATTTCCTCACAGTTATTTTTTGCTAATTACTCAGATCTAACAAATCAGGGACTTGGAAACTGTGAGGCAGAAAAGGAAGAGGAAGAAGAGCACAACTACGACTATGTGGATGAAAACGTAATTGAAAACATAAGAAAAGTATTTCAAGATGCCACAGTTAGAAATAAGCATGCACTCTCTGAAGGAAGAAGGTGAGTGTGACCTATGATCACTTACAGATGCAAACAAGTGTGGGCAGAGTGATTTTTCAGACTGGCCGGTAACCTTCACTCCCCAAAATGAGGGAGGGTTTACAGGGGCTGTTGCCCCAAGTCTTCTGCGAACAATGCAGGAAGGGCACCTCTGAGCTGCAGCCTGTGACCCCCTGTCACTCTTGGCAGTGTCACTTTTGTCAAAGTGGTTGTTCTATGGTTTGTCTATGGTCTGATGATAGAAGTGCACAGGCAAGACCAGGTTTGCAGGTGGAGAAAAAACCTTAATTAGACCAACAGTTCTCCTTACAAAAATACACAGAAACCCAGAGAAAGGCTTTGTCTCAGAAAGCCTGTCTGATTTGTGCCAGTTTGCTATAACAAAATATAGTACTCTAAATGCAATCCTTTTCCTCTTTTTAGAAGCAGATGCCTCGTGCATGACTAAGGTTTGTCTCTTAAAAGGCTTTCAGGAATTATCTCTGTTTTCACTAAATCCTCGAGGTTCTGCTCTGGCAGTCTGAAGAGACATAAAGTGCTCGTGAAGAGGGCCTTTGCTTCTGAAGAGCTTCAAGCATCATTTCCAGCTAAAGACAGATTAGACTTTTTTTCCTAGATCTGAGTGAAACTGTGTAGTCCCAGCTCTTTTTGCTCATAGCTAAACCTTCTATGAACTTCACTTGATTCAGCTTAATAGCCTATCTTGTTAAGAGAAACCCCTGAAAACACAGCAAAACTTCAAATGTTGTGTTTCAGAGATTTAAAAAATGATTTTATTATGAAGCGGTATTTTATTTCAAAATGTACTTTGTATTTATTTTAAAATTGAATGCAATGTTTCTATTCTAGTTGAGTACTGAATCTGAAATAAGCTGTTATTTTTTTTCCGAAATGCTCAAACCCCTCAGAAACATGACATGTCTCTGGTATCTGTGTGGCCATCTCTTCTCCTGTTCACAGCCACAGAAACTCCAAAGTTACAGGAAAGACTGAAAAATGAAAGAAAGTAGGGTGTTTCGCATAACGCATTACTTCCTCAGTCCACATGCCGCTGAGGACAGGGGACTTGCTCTATCGCATAAAGAAGTCAAGAAAGAGAGCATGTAACTCTCTTTTGACGAAAATAGTTCTTTGACTATAGCATTAAGGGAAAAGCAAGGTTTCAAGAAGCAGTGCCAGCCTAGGGGATCAGCCTCTAATTATATTACTTACAGTCATGGCATTAGCTCCTTTAAGACTTTATTCACCTGCCCTTTAAACTCCCTATCAATAGAGGTAAGTTTTCACTTTATTAGTTGTCTTCTTTGAGGGCTCTAGCAAAACATGAAAGAAAGGACCTTTGCTGCCTTGAGGGAGATCACTGTCTGTCTTGGATTATGAAGCAATCCCATAAATTATCATCCTCAGTGACTGACAGAAGTATCCACCCTCTGAAATCATTAACTAGCCAAGGAGCATGTGGCTCCTCCAGCCTGCTGGTCTCCCCCCTGACATCAGAAATCCTCCATTATGGCTTTTATTTGGCACTTAAAATTTCTATCAAGCTTCTGTGCTTGCACTTGTGAGCATTTTTGAGAAACATGGATTCGATGTGGGCATATGAAATTAACCTTTAATGTGATCAAAAGCCCTATAAAGTACCTAGACAGGTAAAATGGACTTTAAAAAATCAGCTTGTGAGCATGTATGCTACACAGGTGGTTGAAGGGGTTATTAAAAATAATGAAATTAGCTGGTTTAGGCTTACTTATAAGCAAATAATGCACAAAAATGAGTTGTCTCTTTCATCTGTGCCAAATGCTTAACATCTGATCATGCTAGTTCTACTTCAAGAACTCATCAGTCAACCATTTCCCACCCATGGTCCCTCCCTTCCTCGGGACATTCTTGCTATTTATTAATATCCACTTTTAATTATTTGATATATATGATCTATCAAAATGAAATCTATTAATCCAAATTACTTTAAAGTAGAGTTATTAGAGGGGAAAATTGTTTTAATGTACAGAAGTAAACCTCAACAGTCAAGTGTACTTTCAGAATATCATTATTTATTATTTGCAGGGTTTCCTCAGTGCCCTCAAAAAATCTTTCCACAGTCTGGGCCAAAGCATGCCAGGATGATATTAGTAAGAGCTAGTCCTCACCCTAAGAGATTTGCCTTAGTCATTGCTATGTTAATTTTCATAGAATAAATGTGCCCAGAGGGTCAATGATGTTAACATGACCTCATCACTCCAGAACAATAAGCAGTGAAACAAGGGACTTGACTACAGATGCCTGAGCTTGCTATAGCAACAACCACCATTAACATATTTTAAACTTTCATGAAAGATTCAAGAGAAAGTAGGAAAAAACCCTGAGCACATTTAAAATGTATGGCTTTCTTTTCAACAACACAAATTTCTTTCCTTTTATTGCCATGAATTGTTTGGGGGTTTTTGTTTTTAATTTTTCTTTTTTTGTTGTTTTTGTTTTGTTTTGTTTTGTTTTTTAATAGGGAAACTCCACAGTGTGACAGTCTTTTAGATGACATTAAAGATGTCAATAGCAGTTTTTCTGGGGTGTGAGAAAAATAGGGAGAGAGAAGGTTCATTGCAATGAACTGGAATAGCTCTGGTGCTGTTGAAATGTCTCATCCCATGTCCCTGCAAATGAAAATAAGGTGGAGGCATACAGGAGCAACAACCAACAACAGCAAAACCAGAGAAGGCAGCTTCTGTCTCCAGTGCTCACAACTGGTTGTAAACTCGTGGCTGGAAAAGGACAGAAGCAACACGGTCCAGCCACTCAGAGAGCTGAAAATGAGCACTGGTGTCAGGCTGTTTCAGGACGTTGCTCTCTGGAGGTGAACTTCACACAAGTGCTGGAAAAGGAATGGTCTCAGCTGACTAAGCCTGGGCGCTTATTAAGTAGGAGCCAAAGAAGGAAAAGTAGAAATGCAGTAGGGAATGAAAAAACTACACAGCTGTGTTTTCCTCTTGTCATGAACTCAACAGTTGAGGCAGTTTTGTTTGAACAAAGTGCTTTTCTATATTTTTGATTTGTACTGTTTTTTAAAAAAGTAATTGTATGAAACAGACTGAGGTGGAATTTTTTTATTTTTTACCTGGTTATGCCGAGATGTAGGTTCCTGCATAACAGAAGGTTACAGACAATGCTACAATTGAAACCCAACCTTTCTGATCCCACTGCATCTTCATTAACCCTTTGGTACTGTTTGTCCAGAGCTTTCATACCACTGACCCTCTAAGCTAGCTGTTTCTTTCGTAGCTCCCCTTGCCTCTAGCTGAAAGGCTAAGGCAAACTTTGCAGCCTCGGAGATAGTGAAGTGAGGAACTCAAATCTGTGACTGGAGTAGAATGTTCTTAGCACTTTTGAAAGTCCCTCTCCTCTTAAGTAGTTTACAATGCAGATTTGGGAGCATCACCTGCTTTGCTAATTTTCATCGTTAGGTACTTTTTTTACTGCCTGGTGTTTTCACTTTTCCCTGATGTGCAAACGGAAGCGTTTTTCCCAGGGTGCAATCAGTAGTGATTACAAAGGAAGGAAGAGTCAAGAGGGAGCAAATAAATAGTGCGCTGCTCTGAGAGCTGCAATTCAGTTCTTACCTTTGACACAGGCAGGACTTCAAGCAGCCTGTCTCAAAGCAGTTTTACGTTCAGAGACTCTAAGACTACCAGACTACCATGATTATCTAGATGTTCTTCCTACCTGCACCCCAGAGGGCACATTAAAACATGTGTTTCTGTAGCGTAGCAGAGCTGGGAACAGAGACCACTGGTGAAGTCTTAGCACTCTGGCATATTGCCATTAAATATAAATTAAATTATTAATTAACTTCCCTCCAGGTCTGCATCTCTCTTACCCCAGCCCCTGGGCACACCTGTTGGAAGCCTCTTCCCAAGCCTCTCTCTTCTCCTGTGTCTGACAGACCAGCAACATGACACAGGCATCATGGGTGTAGTCACACTGGAGAAACACCGGCAAAACTTTTTGCTGGAGTCACAGCTTACACTGACTAAATGAGCTCTTTTGCCCCATATAGGTGAAACATTTCCCTAGACTGCATAAGCTATACTAGTAAAAGAAAAATTTACTGGTATGAGTTTCACACACTTAGGCAAAGTTGCTGGCATAGCTGGGTCGGAGTCATATATCAGCTTTATTTTTGCTGTAGTCTTGGGATTGCTGGTATAATTGTACTGACAAACCATTTTACGGCACAGATGAACCCTAACTTGCAGCCATTAATTTGGCCCAAGAGCTCATTCACCTGCACTCTCTGTGTAATTTTTAAATCCAAATGTAGATTTTCTGTTTCACCCTGTGATTTTGTTTTGTTTGTTTTCAGAGACATCTGAAGCAAAATAATTCTGAAATTAACTGCAAATAAATAGGAAGCTGTGTCCTTCACATATTAAGATCGACTGCAACTGTAAGAAAAAGCTGCTCATGAAAGCGTCCTTCTTGTCTCATGAAGAGCATATGAGGCTGTAACTTAACTATAATAATCCCCTGAGAAACTAAACTGCTTGCTCGTCCTAAATAAGAATTCAAACCAGCTAATGTCTCATGACCCTTTGAAGGGACAAAGTTCTTCTGCACATATTTATTCATGAATTCAGATAATGATGCCAAGTCCAATCCTTCATTCTTATTGCACCTGAAATACCAGTTGATTTTCTGAACCACTGTAGGGCATATGCAAAAGGAACATCCCTTACTGAAACAGCTGTATTGTTGTTTCCTTTGCTTTTTGGAGCAGGGAAGGGTAGAGAAGGGAATGAAGGGTTGTCTAAGGTGAACGTTCACTTCTTTAGTCACATATGCTTCAGGTTAAGGCTCAAAATTGCAAACAGACATGTTCTACCACTCTTTCAAATGAGGACCAGTGGTTTTTTGCACAAGTAGTACTGTTGCACAACAAGTAATTCACCCTGCAAAGCAGTGCCACTCCTCCTAGAGGGAGGTGCTACGCAAAAGGATGCAGGGTGCCTAAATTAGATAGCATTGCCATCTCCATAACCCCTTGCACAGCTTGAGTTATTTAGAATCACATGAGAGCCATCTATTTTGCTATTATGTTCAGCAATTTCATGAAAACACAGTCAGGAAGGAAGGACAGAAGGTGGAGCTGAAAGAGTAGTGTTAGTGCTCGCCCTCCCGACTGAGAAAAGGCATACGCTGCCCTCTTTGAGAGGTCTGGGAAAAGCAGTGCTGACGGGCTTTACCTGCACTTGTGGTACCTCGTATTCCCACTCAAGAGTCTGGGGCTAGAGGCAGCCCCAGGGGCCTCTCAGCATCACGCGTGAATGGCCAACACTGCCCCTCTGGAGAGAGGGCAGAGGAAGAGCAGCACGATCTCTTCTCCTTTTTAAAATGAAACAAATGTTTGCTTTGAAGGATTTCCTTTTACTTTATAGTTCTGAAAATGAAAAATGAGAGCCAAACGGTTACACGCTATCTGAAAGGCTACAAGACCTCCTTGGCCCAGAAGGAGGGACTTCCTTTTGTGCCCTGCCCCTACCGTCCAAATGCCAGGCAGCGGCAGGGAGATCCTCTGCTTACACAGACAAGCATCTCAGTGGGCTTGGCAGTGAGCACATAATTGGTGCTGACATTAGAGCTGTCATGTTCCTGTCTGGGATCGCTGCGTGCAATCACATCCTTAACATCTTTGGGTGGCGCTGGACCTAGTCCTTGTGTTCTGGCAGAGCGAGTCTGATACCCAGCATTTACGGTGTATAAGAACTGGGCAGTGCATGCATAGCGCTGTGTATCCAGAAGTGTTAGGTCTAGGGCAAGTGCACGTCCCTCTGGCAATGCTTTGACTCTCGGGGAAAACTACTGAGGACTGATGTGTAAATACACCGTTGATGTGCCAAGAGTTTCCAGACTCAACAGCCGCTTGATCAGAGTGGCATATTCAGAAATCCCAGACAGCAGGGTGGAGAAAGGGAACATGTTTAGAAAGCCTAGACATACCGTATTCTTAGTCCTACTGAGGAGTTAAAAAGCAAATACTCACAAAAATGCCTTAATACACTTTAAAGAAAAAGTCCTTTCAAGCAGATGGTATAGTATCTTCAGAATTGCCTCTTAAAATTCTACTGAATGATTAATTTTCACGAATGCAAATTAATTTAGAATTTCTCAATATTGTCTCACATTAATTTATTCAAGATAAATGTTCATCCTCATTAAAATCAATTACGATGTAAGTATTAAGAATATCGCTCAGAGTGCTTTGATTCCATGCATATGTAGCATACAGTGTTTTGCATATCACTAGTTAATACGGAGGCTTGCAGGTGTGTACAAAACTTGTAACTGGCTGACACATCACTTGTGGGTACTTGAAATACATTTTAAGCATTTTCCACAAAAATTTGTATTTCTGTTTGTAGCAGCTCGAAACAGCCTAGTTTGTTATGCCAGCAAATCAGTCTGGTATTTAAATAAAAGGAATTTGTTGTGTATTTTACTGACTTTTTTTTCTTTTTCTGCTGAATGTGATGTTGTCCTCTGCTGGATGTCTGAAAGATATATGTTACTATCACAATTTTCCTTCACTAAAGAACCAGAAGCCTGACTTCTGCAGCTAGAAATGGGGAAAGGAAAGCCAACAGCCTCCTGGGCTGCATCAGAGCGGTGCCAGCAGGTCGGGAGAGGTGACCCTTCCCCTCTGCTCAGCACTGGTGAGGCCACACATGGACTACTGTGTTCAGTTCTGGGCTCCCCAGTACGAAAAGGATGTGGACACACTGGAGTGAGTCCAACAAAGGGCCATGAAGATGACTGAGGACTTGGAGCAACTGACATGCAAGGAGAGGCTGAGACAGCCTAGAAAAACAAGGCTCTCATTAGTTGCCCTAGGTGTTAGGATGGGTGTGAATGGGGTGGGATGCAGTCACTTTCCCAACAAACCTAAGTTTCTTTCAGACATTCTATAAAAGCATCTGGGAACATGTTTGTGAACAAAACCAAGACTTATCAGCTCTTTTTGCAACATTTTCCCTTTAAAATGCTTCCAAAGAAGCAATTTCTCTTCTTCGCATAGGTCCCGTCACATAAGGAGTCTGGTTCTGCCACCGTTGTCACATGTAACAATCCTGTCTTGTCTATTCAACCTCATTGAGTTCAATGAGTTTTATTCATGTGAGTAAATGTGGCAGATTTTATGAACCTTGTAAATATATTAGTAGCAGAGATGTCTCCAGTATCTTTTCCCCAGGCACACGAGCCAACATCGTATCCTGTCACAGAAATGAGAACTAGCCTGGCTGTTCAATTTGCATGACGCAGAGGGACAGTGGCATTTACATTTGGTTCTTGGCATGGAAGAGGGGCCGTGGTGCTGTGCTGCGAGGAAAGGATGTATAGCCTTGCTGGGGAAAGCAGAGGGAGAGAGGAGGTATGAAGTAAAGTCCTACTAAAAGGCTCGTGTTCGATGTTTAAGACTTAATAACTATTGAGATTCCCTTATGCCATACAGGTGACCACAGTGATTTTGTACTGTTTGCTAATACATGTTTGACAAAGCTATAATGTCACCGTGATCCTTGAGGGACCTGGTTATCATTCCCAGACATTACTGCTCAAGAAGACTGCATTCGAGAGGGGAAAGGCATTTTCAGCTGAACACAGACCACAATCGCTATGCCTGAGGAGAATACACATGTATTTAAATAATAAGTTATTTGCTTTGCAAAAGATTGGCATAAGCTTTTGCACAGACCTGTTAGCTTAAAGGCTTATCTCTTTTAATGCTTAGAAGTATTTCCAGTGTGTTCTCACTGAAGGCCTGCTCAGGAGCAGCTGCTTCCGCAGCACTCCATGTGTGCATAAGCCCTTAGTGAGATGGCATTTTCTGTTTGGATGATCAACATGCACATATTTTATATATCCAGCCTTTGTGTCTGAGAAGATAAGAAGAGCATTCTCTCTGCATTCTTCTTTAAATGCCAAAAGCTCTTTTGTTTAAATACAACATGTCAAACAAACACTTATCTACCACATTCTTCCCAATAAGAAGCCGCTGTTTATTCTGGGTATCTCTTCATTTAACATGTTTGATACCTTTCCTACCTATCCTAAGACTGCCCAGGTGATTTCCTAACATTTTTTCATTTTAATGCGCCTGTACCTTGTTAACTTTCCACTCCTTGACACCATATTAAAACTGATAGTCTCTGATGAGAAAGAGTTTTCTTGCCTCTACTTCATGTACTAGCGGCAGGTTTTTGCTGTTTTTTGTTGTGTTTTTTTTTTTTTTAATTTTCTTCTCTCCTTTTTTTAGTTTGCCTGTGTGCTGGGAATGTTCTTGCGCTTTGCAATAATACATCTCTTTGACGAGCTTCCTCTGTCTCTTTTCTTGGGTTTTTGTATTTTCTAGTGTAGTTTTTTATGACTCTTTCTCTGGGACTGATAAACCGTGTGGGTCTGATGTAAATGCAGACTGTCAGCCGCCGGCAGGCTGGGTGGGAGGAGGGATTACCCTGCCTTTGCCTTGCTGCTGCTGCTCTTGCCCCACTCCGCTGCTGCCGGCCACTGGCAGAGAGCGGGTACTGGGATGGATACCTCAGTCCAGCCATTTTTACTTTCTCACGTAACTTTAAATTCCTCGTGTATGTTAAGATTCGGGACTATGTGGAAATGGCTACATGGTGTCTCAAGGGTCTGATCCTTCCAGAATTTAAGAAACGCCTGTATGTACAAGGGGCTTATCCCCATGCTGCCTGTGACACCATCCCTGCGGCTTTGGGTACAGCACTGCCGGCAGCCATTGGCTCAGGCCAGCCTCAGAAAGTGGCAAGGCTGGCTTAGCTCTTCCTAGGACAGCCTCAGAAGTTACAATCTGTCATTCTTGCAAATACACTGGGTCCTTCATAATCCCCCTGGTCCTCACGGCACAGAGGAAGGGGCTGAGCAGGGCTCAGGGGGTTGTCCCGTGGGGTACTGCTGCTGCGTTGTCAGCAAAAAGACTCTTCTCCTTTTCCCACCTTATTCCAGCTACCTGTTCTCCTTAGGTTCAGTGATCATATCTGTTAGCATTTTGGGGCCTAACATCACATGAAAGGAGAGGTAGAAACAGCCTTTCTTTATAAAAATGACACTTTTCTCCAGTCCTCAAGGCTGGTTTATACTGCCACTATCTGTCCCACCATACCTGCCACAGTCCTTTCCTGCAAACGTACGCACAAACAGTTCCTGTAGCTCTTTACCACAGCTACTAATAATTTGCAGAAGGAAGTGAGAGAAATTAAGTATTTTATTTCAGTACATTTTCTGCCCTGGATGGTTTGATTAGGCGTGAATCAGTTAAAAAACATTAACAAATTATCATGTGTTTTCTAGATAAACATGTTACATAAATAGAGTCATTTTTTAAGTAGGTATAAATGCCTTGTAACAAGTCTTTATGTGATTCTGCCTCCATTCCTTGTCCTCTGACCCCCATTTGGAGTGACTGACTGTGCTTCCCAGCTGGAGCAGCCCTTTCCAGCTGGTGCAGTCTGGCAGGTCTGTAGCCCTGGGCTTCCCTGCACTCTCCTAGAGACCCTTACCAGCCCCTGGCTGGGGCAGTGCTACACTTCACACCAAGCAAGTGATTCTTAAGATGCCTCATGGCTCATGTTACCTTATCTGTAGTACAGAAGGTCAGATCCAAAATAAGTTTAGGTTCAGATCTGCAAGCATATTCAAATACTTAAACTCTCCTATTGGGTGTTAGGAGCCCAAATGCCTCTGTGGATATGGGCTGTAAGCATTTCAAACTTAAATAGAAGAGAGCCCAGCAAATGCTCTGGTGTCCAGCATCATTGCAAAAATGAAAGAGCAGTGGGAAAGGTGGTACCAAGCTGGGATTTTTCTTCGAAAATTAAACTGAAGGAAATATCAGATGCCAGCTCTTTGCACTCTGTATATGAAGGCTCAACATGAGATCTGAAAAAGGCAACGTGCTCCTCCTGGAGCCACTGAGGTTAGGGTGAGGGAAATGTTGTAAAAACAGTGTGTCATCTTGAATCTCACTGACTTCAGTAGTGGGACCTGGAGGTCCACATCTCACAACACCCTGCTGAGAGGGTCAGGCAACACACCCTGGTCTGAAAAAGTAACTGAGCAGTTTGGTTTTGGGAAATGTGGGGTTTTTTTAATGTTGTGCATCAACAGTTGAAGTATATATACTGGGTTCCGTTTTGTTTCTGAGAGGGTCCAAACCTACATCTTCTGCTTCACAGCAAAACCTCCTAGCTGCCAGATTAAAGGCTGCCCTGGGCAAGTAAGTCTTTGCTCTCCCTCCATATCTGGCAAGTGTAGAGGAAAGTGCTTTTTTTACCACCAGCAAAAAGCATCTAATCATGCATTAGAGAGCATAGGCTGGAAAGGAAAAGAGCACAAATAATTCTGTGCAGATTAGGGATCGTAGAACGTAAAGTAGACTCAGGAGAGGAGGGCGGTGGTTCCCCATCGTCCCCGCAGAGCTGTGGGAGGGCCGCAGGATTCAGCCCTATTGCCCAAGTGTTGAGGATGGTCAGGCTCTTTCCTGGTGGATTTTTATTCTCTGAAGTTCTTTCTTTATCATGTATCCATTTCTAACCTTCCCTCCTGAATGTTGTCTGTTTCAATCCCCTTAGGCTCAGTATTTGCAAGTGTGTACAAAGGTTTAACTTCCTGGCTTTCCGGAGCTGCAGCCAGTTGTGTTTATGTTTTCTTCTCACAGCCCCTCTGTGAAACAGAAACCAGCCCTGATTAATGCCAAGCAGTCCTCAGCAAAGAAATTGTACATGTAAAAGGCATGGAAACAGGGTTGCAAACCCCAGACTAATGCTGAGTAAGAAAACACCCTTTGCTTTGCAAGTCTTCCTTGCTGGGCAAACACTTGCTGTGGTAGGTGTCAGCTTTCGCTCACACTAGCTAGCAATCAGACTCCTCCAGTGCTCTCCCATCCTTCTCTAGAGACAGCCAAGCATACCTGAGCTGTCTTCTCTTCATACTTTCCTCTCTGCTTATTTTCTGATCCCTGTATGTTTTCTTACTTGGATGCACCCATTCTGTTTCGAGATACCTGGCTCTGCTCTACTTGCAAGAATCAACCATCCCATGTTTTGTCTGAACTTTTACCTGTGCTTCAACCTCCAAAGTGCAATTGCTGGCCAGTTTCTAAAGCCTTTACCTGATCAGTTGGCATGCTGGACTAGGAAAAAATGTCTAAAATACGTAAATGCCCAATGCTGTATTAAGAAAGATGGCTCATTTTCAAAATACCTAAGTAATTCCTAACGTGGTCATAAATTCTGATAAGGTGATATTAGCTTTTAAAAAAAGTGTTTCACAAATATCCTCACAAGTGCAGCAGTTTACAATTTGTAAGTTTGTTTTCCCTATTTGTATCAATGTCTCTTTTTGTTTTCTCAAAGCACATCTTAGGTTAAATCTAAGTTGACCACAGAAAAGGTCAAATTTTTTTTTCAAATTTTTCTGGAGCACAATTAACTTAATATTTTAACAGCTGGCAGCTGTGGCCATTACTTTTAGATTATACCTAAAGTCTGTTGGAATCTAATTACTCTGATCTATGAACCAGGTAATTAAGGTAAAAACTCCCACATTTTCTTAGACCTCATTAATGTATTTCCTTTGAAAATTGTTAGCTAATGATGGTACATTAAGAGTTTATCCATAAAATGACAATGAATAATTGAAACCTTTGTCCGAGACATTAAAGGACAGAATAGCATTTAACTGCTCAATGTCTTGATAATTATTTCTTAATTTGCAGTGCAAATATTATGCAAGTTTGGGGAGACAGGACCAATCAAACTGGGAAAGTGGCACAGAAGGACAGAAATAATTTTCTTTTCCTTCGTTTACTTGGTATCCGGCTAATAATTCAGGACGTGTGGAGAATCCCAAGGAGCTGATGTTTCTCCCGCTGCCTGGAGCTGGACTAGCAACACAAAGAGACACCAAGGGCTTGTTCCCAGTGGGCACACAGCGGCTGGCCATTTCCTATGGAAAGCGCTGCTGGGTGTAGCATCACCTTTCAGGCTGCCGATGGGCTCCCTCGCAGGTGTGGGAACACCCTGCAGCAGCCCCGGATGGTGTGGCTCCCCCGAGCATGGCCGTGCTCCCCCACACCGAGCTCCTGCCTCGGTGGGAGGGTGGGCTGCTCGGGGCAGCCTGGGAAGGTGCCTGCTGGAAGGTCTTTGCTGGAAGGGCCCTTGCTCAGCTGCTACCGAAGCTGCGAGAGTTTCTTTCAGCCATTATGGTACTGGGGGAAAAGCCGGAAGTCCAAATCTCACCCCTGACGTCCATAGAAAACCTTTGACTGTTGTACGTGTGTCAGGAATGCTGTCACTACAATAACTATGAGCGAAATGCATTACGTGAGTGCAACAGAGTGAAACCGTTTGCTCCAGCATCTCCCCTTCCGAGTGAGGGGTATGGGGCAGCTACCAATCAAGATGCTAGGTGCAACCAAAACTGTGGGGCAGACCTAAGATGGTGGTAAAGCAAAGCTGCTTTCCCTTATTTTGACTTACGAGTCTAAGGCTTGTGTTACTCTTAACTACGTTGTACTGCAAGCTATAATCCAAAAGGATGCAGCAGGCACCGGCTGTATTGCCATCCTCTGCTCTGCACCACGGAAAGGGAGCTCCAGCCATGCCTACTCTCCGGGGGGAGTTTTTCATAAGGATGAAGGATCCAAATCAGCAAATTTCCTAAGGAACTTCAACCCCTGGTTGCCTGCGGGCGCCTTGTCCCACTTCCCTACAACCTCTGATGCCAAGTTGTTATAATTAATTCCCAAGATGTGTTATCACTCAGAAGACTGGGATCAGCACTTGGGTCTGAGTGTGCCGGGCGCTGGGAGGACACACAGTGTGAATGCACCTCTTCCTCAGTAATCACATCTAATGTATGACACACTGCAACGAGAAGGTTAGACGTGGGGGAACAGAAAAGCAACCTGTGGCTATACAGACTATGTAATCACATAAGTCAATAGATGGATTAATGTTTTCTTGAGGTAAGTTAAATGAATCAAATACCAGGAATCTCTGTTACTCATGTAAGAGCTGCTACAGAACAAGCTCATTTGCTTCAGGACTTCTCAGGACCGTCTCCAAAGTACCACATGAGGCACACTTTTGTTGCAAAGCAGCATACCAAGGGGATCCATCTGTACTGAAGTATTTAATCTGAAAAGCCCGAAAGCTTCAAATTTGACAGTTGAGGCATTCGCTTTGCATCAGAACTTCAAATAAAAGTTTCAGGTGACCACCTGTTAGACCATCAAGGACCGGAGTAATTACATATCTGGTGGGATCCCTGAATTGTCCTGGTTTGTGGTAAAACAGAACCAATTTTCTTTTTGGTAATTTTACTTTTCAGCTAAGCTTCTTCTAACTAACTGCATTCCCTGAAATTTACGGCATATTTTTTAGACAGTGTCTGCCTTTATTTAATTTTGTCTCCAATAATGATACATTATTTATGAAGTCTGAAAAAGTAATGAAGTAAGTTTTTCTGTGAGGAATGTTATTTATAAGGAAATGAGTTAAACAAATGAGCTAATTAGGAAAATTAAGGATAAAAATATTGATTCAATACGAGAGAGATGCACACATGGCTACTCAGGAAATCCTGCTGTAAGAAATTACCAAGACCAGATTACCAGACACATATCTGCTAAAAGATTAAATCAATCAATGTTGGGACTGCTTTTTCTCTACGAAACTGAACGCTGTCAAATCTGCTCCTTTCATATCACTATATATTCCCACTGGGTCAAACTTCTGGCTCGACACCAAGTCTTCAATCAGTTTTCGGCCCAGTTTTCTTCCTGCTTCAGTAGACATAGCCTTTTGCCAGAGCTTCAGCAGCAATCCTCCTTGGAAAGAAACACAACATGACATTGTCAAATTAACATGGAGCACACACAGCTTGCGGCACAAAAGGGATGAAGCGCGCGTCTGGCAACAAACACCCACCACTCTTCTGTGGACAGTGAAATGTAGACAAAGCTGGAGCGTGCCGATGGGGTAATAATTGTCTACAACTGTGTAGGGAGACACGGGCCATTCATTCAGCTCAGGATCCTTTGTTATTGATAGACAACCGGGCTTGTTGCCTTGTCACCAGTGTTGCAAGTCAAAATGATTGAAGATGCACGTTAAGGTCTTGTTCTGCAATTGCACATAGCTTCATGGCTTATGAAGCAGTGGCCTGGTAGTTACATTGTGCACGTCTTTGTTTTTACTCTAAAACAACCAAGAATTTGCACTTCTGTCAGCTAAGGCCTCAAGCTAAAGCAGCAAATGATCCTGATACTTTCATTCAGGCAATGAGCAGTGGCTCTCTGGGAAGCGTGCCTGACCAGTTTGGCATTAGCACCAGTTTGCAGGGTAGTCATTGCCTGCTCCCCGCTCCTCTCAGTGCTGATCTCTGTGGTGGATAAAGGGTCCACAGAGGAAATATGAGGGTAAAAAAAAAGTCTACTAGAAAACCAAGAGGAGTTTATTCTCCTGCAAAACATGCTTTCATATAAAACAGGCAACAGTGAAGAAATGAGTTTGCACGGTATTGTACGAAGGGGATGAGGAGTTAAGAGAAGAAGGCAGCAAAAAGGCCTCTTGCCTAGGAGGACCACAGGAGGACCGTATGAAATGTGAGGATGGCAGGAAAGGTCTCCAATAACAAAGTATCTGCTGTTCTGCCTTTGGGTATCGGTGAGGGGTAGAGCATAAAAAGTGAACCTTCTGACTGCCCGTGGGTTGAGAAGCTTTAGAAGTAGCACAGCACTCTCTCAATAAAGGTCCCTATTGGACTGGCAGATGCAGCTAGAGGAAAAGAAAGAGTAATCAAACTCTCAATCAAGAAATCAAATCTCACTCTGGGTTGAACAGAATCCCATCCTAAGAGGTACTGAGACCCTCTATCTGTTGTTGAAGTTTGCAGCACCAGAAGAGGACTCCACATCTCACAGGATGCATTTAAAAGTTTGAGGAATCTTACTCTACAAAACCAGTATGTCGCATTTTGTCATCTGAATTTTGTAGCAATAAGATCTAGTGTTTCAGGTCCCTGCTGAGGCTGTGGATCCAGGCCCAAGTCAAATTTAGTTTAAAGCTCCTTTTCTGATCTGCGAAGTAGTCACCAGGTTGAGTTGGCTGGCATTTGACTCTCAGCTGAATGCAAAGCCCACCTCTTTAAAGCAGAGTTGGGGAAATCTCCCACCTGCAAGGCAAGGGATTTCAGCTATGGACTTCATTATGGCTGCACCTTCATGAAACTCCTTCATCCCTCTCTTTCCTCCCTATACCATCTTCAGCATCCATACCTCTTTTCCTCTGTCCCTCTGGTGCTGCCCTCAGCTGCTCTGCCACCCTGGTGCTCTGCTCCCTCCTTGCTGCCCTGCTGGTGGTGCTTTTCCTTGCTGTGCCCCCCTCCCATCCTGGACGAAGGTCAAGAAACCCTGAACTGTGGCATAGACTACCAGGAATGGGATGAAGCTGTTAAAATCCTTATTCAGGCTTTGAGGAATAATGCTATGTGGAAGGTGTGAGGGAAGCACTCAGTGATGCCAGGATGCTCTTTTGTAACTTTGAATAGCTTCATTATGTGTCTTTTTCAGCTACAAATACAACTAGTGAGAGAATTTTCACGGAAATGCATGGACAGAAGAAGAGGATCACAAAAAGAATGCCATAGCTTTGGATAATAGCTTTGCAGTGCATTTTTTATGGTATTTTCATTTCGGGATTCAAAATAACTTTCCTTCACAAAGGACAAACAAAAATATCCATCCCAGCAATATCTACGAATGAACTGAAACCTCAGAAGGATGCAATTCTGTGTCTCACCGCTGGATGGTGATGCACAACTTATTTTAGTGAAAGTCCGACGTTTTCGGTTTTTCTGCGACCCATGATAATTTTGCTGGGGCAGTCTGAATATTCTCTGCTAGTCCAAAGATTGAGAAAACAACAAAAAACAAAACCAGAATGGTTTTGGACGCTCAAACCATTGTTCATGATCATTTGCCCATTTTTTGTAACGACCTCAACTGATTTAATAACTTCATTTACAGCTTTAATGATTTCAGATGTAACTAGTGAAACAAAAAACAGTCTTTGTGTCTTCAAAGTTCCTATGAAAAATGGCGGGGGGGGGGTGGGGGGATTAAGATCATCTGCTCCAACAAAGGATCCATTTGTCTCATGTGAAATCCTCACTGCATATCGACAGTGTTAACCCATCGCTGCATTTTCTCTCTGGTGTGTTGTCTACTTATGGCTGTATTTTTAGCTGTATTGTTTTATTTTTAGTCTCTAGGAAGTGTTTATACCATTGTATGTCAAAAAATCATGTGTTCATATGGAGAAAGGTATAGAAAGAGAGAACAAGATATTAAATATCTATGGATTACAGGCATTTTTAGGTCAGGCTTGTACCTGTTAATTGATTTGCTTTGTGAAGAACTCCCAGTGAAAGCAGGATTCTATTTTGCTGTGGACTGAAGTCACTAATGGATGGGAGGACATCCCCTTCAGTGAGCATCCTCTGGGGCAGGAAAGCCTGGAACTCATTTGTGGTCTGTAAATCTGTAGAGAAGTGAGTGGCTGCAATGAAATCTACAGCATTAGCCCAGTCTTCACCAAAATTTGCTTCTGGATCAGAGAGATATTTTAAGCTGGAAGAGATAAAAAAAAAAAAGTAACAGATAATTGAAATCTACTGTAGAACAC
Organism: Dromas ardeola; assembly: GCA_013398915.1. Classification (NCBI taxonomy): domain Eukaryota; kingdom Metazoa; phylum Chordata; class Aves; order Charadriiformes; family Dromadidae; genus Dromas; species Dromas ardeola. The sequence goes on from VYZM01015393.1 coordinate 189,452, forward strand.
ATTTATCCCAAATATGTTTTGTTCAGTATAAAATCCTGAGCGGTCTCACCGTCACAATGAATTAAAGACTACTTCAGCATTTTACACCTAATTTCTCCTGGCATGGCTGCCTCTGCCCAGACTAGACACAGCTCCTGACTCTGGCTGCAGCTCCCAGAGAAGAATCAACATCTCCTGTTAAACTCACAGCCTGCCCACCCATTGCAGCCTGGGCAGCCATCTCTCATTGGTCATCCCAGGCTCCGAGAGAGTGGAAGGTAGAGTAGAGACTAAAGAGTAGAGATCTAAAGTAAGAAAGTTCATGCTGACTTTGTTGGGATACTATCCTTCCAAAGAGCCATGCAGGTGGGAAGATTCCCCTGGGACACCTCTTTCATCCCGGTACCTGTCCTGGAACTTGGGGAGCGCGTAAGCAATGGAGGAAACGTGCGCTCTCCACATGAGACCAAGGGCATCATCCATTTTGAAGGAAGGGGAGGTTGCAGGGCTCCCAGCTTTGTGTTCTGTAGACAACAGATACTGCAGCAACAGGGAGGAAAAATGGCAGAGAAACAGGGTGGTGGTTTAAACCAAATGAATTTTTCAGACTTATGCACATATCTCACAAAATACTAAGTTTGCAAGCTAAGGGAAATTGCTTTTGAGTAGTTAGAATGTGTTGCTTTGTAAGTAGTTATAATGTCTGCCATAGGGAGAAAAAGATGATTAATATAGATTTATAAAGTGAATACATATCCCCACTGAAGTTAACTGGAGTTGCCGTTCTTTGACTTCAACAGAGTGAGGGTTTTACCCACATAATCTACGTATTCTGTCACAATAATTCAATTGACTTTTGTATCTGAGTGCCATGGAAGCTTCTGAGCTGAAATATTGGGTTCCTTGAAAACCTGTTTATGCTCTTTCAGCCACAACTTTCTGGAGATTTTCAGAAAGTAAGAAAATTATTCTTAATGGTTATCATTATGGCTATTTGAGGAGTAGATCTTTTATTATAACTTCTGAGATATAATGCTTAGGAAAAATGCTTAAGAAAACAAATCCAGTCTTGCTCCTAAAACCTCTACCTTCACTCACAGTTTCCAAGAGGGACTTATGGTTTAAATTTTCTGATCATTATCAATTATATGCCTACCAACAAGAATGTTGAATATAGAAGTCTATCTATAAAAATAGTTATTGAATCTACGAAGTAAGAAATATTGGGATTAGGGAACAGCTGAATGAGGAGGAAGGAGAATATCTACTTGCATAAATAAGTGTTCTTCTGAATGAAGTTTCAGCATTTTCAGTTTTTTAGATGTTCAAAGGAATAAATGAACCATATAAAACCAATGCAAGGCCATTTCTTAAGGGTAATGTTCTATCTCGCACGCTTATTTTGCATTGCTAACATAAGCAGTATAGCAAGAATACAAATATAACTGTTGCCAAAAGAGTCTCTTGGGACAGACTCCTAATGATACAGAATTATCTTAAAAGAAGGAAAAAATCCATAACTGTGAAAATCCTGCCTTCTTATCTCTGACTCACTTTATGTCATGCTTTTCATTTTTTCTGCTTGTTACTTTTATATCAAGCTGTTATTGAAAGCAAACCAAGCTCTCTGAACCTTACAAATAACACTAATAGTAGTTTTTAAAAGTAATATTCTGGTATAATTTCCTACAAAATATGAAAAAAAAGAGTAAAATTATTTACTTCAAAATAGGCCTTCCACTCATCCATGAGTTTGGGATTGCGAGACCAGCAGTCGGCAACACTATAACAGAAGTCAGCTCTTCGCTCCTCTGGTGGCAATATTTCTATCTTGTACTGCAGCTGCCCAAAGAGACCAGCCTCCACTGCCCCCAGAAAGGGTATGACAGCCAGGTAGTAGTTCATACCTGTAACAGTAATTTAAAAGGAGGAGGTTTTAATCACAAGCAAATGAAAAATTCAGGCATAGAAAAATGAACATTCTCCCATAGCAAAGGCAACCGTTTCAAATTGCCACTCATACAGCTGTGTTCAGCGGTTGGACATATGTACTGAAATGCACTCATGATGATATCTGTATAGTTTAGCTGTGATTTTTAATATTCATTTATGTATTGTCCTTTAATAGCCTTGCATGAACTGACAGCACGCTGTATTTTTCATGAAAGGACAAACAACTGAAAAAAGTTAAACCTTTATAGGTTATCATGGACAGGACATCAAAAGTCTCTCAAATATTAGTTGCAAACTAAGCACAGAAAGACCAAGGGGTATTCCATGAATATTGTTTTCATTAAAATACCTCTTCTATGCATCCTAGGCATATAAGAAAGAAAAAGGCAAATACTAGTGATATTTTACTGGAAAATAATAATTTTGCTTTTAAAAAAGATTTTGCTCACTGAAAACTTCTTGGAAATTATCTCAGTTTGTTTGTTTAGATTTATTTCAGGATGATGGCTTCCTTTGGTCTGATCCAGAAGTTGGAGCAGCCAGACAGAGCATGTAGGAAACCTAGGTTCATTTCTCACCTGTGCTGGACCACATCTCCAGTGAGAGTGCCCATAGGGCTATTTGATATTCCTCATTTGAAAGGAGGATTTAAAATTCTCCTCTTAATTGTGTCCTCTTTGTAGAAATAAAGTTTAATAACTTTCAGTGAAGAAGAGCCTGTAGACCAGCTGTTCTCCCTCTTGGGTGGATACTCCCAAGCCATCAGGCTGAGAAGTCGTTTGCTCGTGCTTGGTCTCAGAGCCACAGTCTGCCTATGTATTTTGTACACAGTCCCAGCAGTGAGGACCAAAATCATCAAAACCTGACCACCTACCAGGTATCCCTGTCCTACTCATGGGAAACCATTGTTCCACCTCCTCTTTGTGGGCCTAGCTGGGAATGCAGGAGGAAATGTACGAAGAAGAGCAAGGAAAAGTCCCAGGTGATAAGAAGACAGTGTTCCACTGGGAGTCATTGCTAAGCTGGGTCTTGCTTCTTGTTCGTTATTTTCATGAGAAGTGTTGAAACTTGGATTTCACATCAGAAAATACTCGCATTCTTTCAAGTGGGCTTGCATATATTACATATTTGTACCTGCTTGGGTGATTCGGCAGAAAACAATTATTCCAGGAAACATTTCTATGTAGTTTGAAAGACTTTTTGCATGTTCCTGCGGCAATAGGGTAAATCAAGGCTGAGTTTATACATTTTCTGGAGGCAACAAAATTGGTATCAAGCAAATGTGCAATGTTTAGAAGTAAGTGAAGAGCAGGAATGCAAACACTGAGAAAGTAAAGGTGCTGGTTTCTATTGAAGGAAGACTCCCTGCTTGCACAGGGCTATGCAATGACCCCTGTTACTTGTCACTGCATGGGACACCTTCCCATGGAGCACCTAGTGCTAGCCACCCACAGAGATGGGAAACTGAAGCTGGAGTAAGTATCACAGTGAGCTTTGGTTTTACTCTAAATTTACATTTTAAATTTACTGTATGCTTATGCCTTTGTTCACTGAAGATATATACACTTAATCGTTCGCTCACAGCCAAATCTTCATTCAAAGGGCCTCTACAACAAAGTGCTTGTGTGGCAGGGAAGGGAGAGAACCGCTCACTGCAGCCTGCTAGCAGGTCTGGTGGAAAAAGGGACAACAGGGAAGCTGAGGGAGCAAGGGACAGAAGTGATGGAGGGAGAAGTGCTACAGAAAAAAGAACATGAGGGTTTCTCTTCCCTAGGAAGGGAAAGAATATTTAAACTGGAGTACTTACAAGGTCTTTTACTTCCTTAAAAAAAAAAAAAAAAAAGAAAAATATCTCCATCATTTTATTGCCTTTAGATATAAGTAGTGATTATAATCTATAGGTTGGTCTTGTCTTTCTTCCCCGCCCCCTATCTGTCCGTTCCACTTCTTTAAAAATAGAAGATAAACTTTCTAAAAGAGTCAGAGTTCCAGTGTCAGAAAGAAACTCAGTCTCTAAAAATACTGACTTTGTCTCAGATCAGAGAAAAAGGGAATTATTTTCTTAAAAATAATGTGTTCATTCAGCTTTTGAAAAATGGAAACAAAAATGTCATTTGGGGGATTCAGTTTGGACTGGTTGGAGTATGTTATTCAATTTGTGTAGGCAAATTAATTAAATATTTCTGATTAATCAAATGAGAAAATGTAACTGTTTTTTGTGGGTTTTTATGGGCTCAGAAAAAAATTGTAAGATGAACTCTGGAAATCCAGGTATGCGTTGTTGTTTGAGGAGTCTGTTTCCATATAGACACTGGCTGTAAAAGTACCAGAGGGAAACAGGCTACACATGTTCTTCCACTTGAGACAGAGCGTATTGCAGTATCAGTGCTTTTTCTATTGATGCTACAAGTGTTATTCATTGGGCTGCCCTGTGCAACAACGAATGGATACCCTTGGGTTGCATTCCAGATTCCTTCCTTTCCTCTTCTGCAAAGCTCTTAGCTAGAAGCGGATATAACTGGGTTTTTTTCCTTTCTGTGTAAAAACCTGCTTATAATATCCTGTCTCACACACTGTTATTTCTCCCATGATCCTGACAGTGGACTTACCCTTATGTCCCAGAGGAGGATAAGGTACTCTGCCACATCTACCAGGAGTGATGACAACAGTGCATATAGCTGAGTTAGCTCACAGCTGGTCCTTCAGTAGAGTGTATCACTTTGCCTTTTCTCCACTGCCTAGTGCAAAGGTGGTTCCAAATTTGGTACCACCATCATTAAGATGACGTTGCTTCACAGAATTACAGAATGGTAGGGGTTGGAAGGGCCCTCTAAAGATCATCTAGTACAACCCCCATGCTAAAGCAGGTTCGCCTAGAACAGGTTGCACAGAATCACAATCATGTCCAGGTGAGTTTTGATTATCTCCAGAGAAGAAGACCCCACAACCTCTCTGGGCAGCCTGTTCCAGTGCTCTGTCACCCTCAGAGTAAAGAAGTTTCTCCATATGTTCAGATGGAATCTCCTGTGTGCCCATTGCCCCTTGTTCTGTTGCTGGGCACCACTAAAAAGAGTCTGGCCCCATCCTCTTTACACCCACACTTTTGATATTTATAAGCATTGATGAGGTCCCCTCTCAGTCTTCTCCAGGCTAAACAGACCCAGGCCTCTTAGCCTTTCCTCATGCTCCAGTCCCCTGATCTTCTATGTAGCCCTCCACTGTACTCCCTCCAGTAGTTCCCTGTCTTTCTTGAACTGGAGAGCCCAGAACTGGACACAGTACTCCAGATGTGGCCTCACCAGGGCAGAGTAGAGGAGGAGGATGACCTCCCTCGACCTATTGGTCACAATCTTTTTAAAGCACCCCAGGATACCATTGGCGTTCTTGGCCACAAGGGCATGTTACTGGCTCATGGTCAACTTGTTGACCACCATGGCTCCCAGGTCCCCCGCAAAGCTGCTTTCCAGCAGGTCAACCCCTAATCTGTACCAGTGCATGGGGTTATTCCTCCCTAGGTGCAGGACCCTACACTTGCCCTTGTTGAACTTCATTAGGTTCCTCTCTACCCAACGCTCTCGCTGTATGGTGGCACAGCCTTCTGGTGTGTCAGCCACTCCTCCCAGTTTTGTATCATCAGCAAACTTGCTGAGGGTATGCTCTGTCCCCTCATCCGGGTCATTGATGAATACGTTGAATAAGACTGCACCCAGTACTGACCCCTGAGGAACACCACTAATTACAGGCCTCCAACTAGACTCTTTGCAGCTGATCACAACACTCTGAGCTCTGCCATTCAGTCAATTCTCGATCCACCTTACTGTCCATTCATCTAACCCACACTTCCTCAGGTTACTTATGAGGATATTATAGGAGACAGTGTCAAAAGCATTGCTAAAATTGAGGTAGACAACAGCCACTGCTCTCCTCTCATCTACCCAGCCAGTCATGTCATCATAGAAGGCTATCAGATCTCTTCCTGCAATGCATATTTGCTTAGGTGTAATGGATAGATCCATTCTCCTGTTACACCTATGATACACAATTTACAAATGAAATTTTTGTGTCTCTCAGGCTAAGAGAAACCATATATTAACTTGATCTCTCCAGTTCAACATGGCAGCATAACAATGGCCTGAATTATCAAAAGTATCCAGGAATTTTTGATGTTTCCATTTTTGGGAAGATTGAATTATTTGTGTGTGTATTGAGCGTAAAATATTGAGGATATACTGAGATATCGAGGAAAATACTGACAATGTCAGGGGCATTGACACAGGAAATTCAGATCTTTACACTCTCTCTCTGTCACTGTCTTCGGTTTGTTGTTACTTACTGGAATAACGAAAAAAAATTAACAGAATTTCAACTTACTAGAAGTCCAAAGCCAATACTAAAGTTAACAGAAATTGCCTCATAGCTCATGTACACCAGGTCAAAGTATTAACTAAGTTTTAACTGAACACTTGAAAGTCTGCTGGATAAATGTGTATGAAGATAATGAAGTTATTTGGATAACATGGGCACAAAGTCTCCCTTTATTTCATTCCCTGTAGCCTACTGACCACAGTGAAGTTGTGCAGGTGCAATTGAAGGTATAAAAGTGCTGTCAGATTTGTATTATTGAGGGTGATGCAAGAACCACAAAGATTCCTGCTTGACATTCTCACACTAAGTTTTAGTTTAAAGTACTATCATCTAAACTGAACAAATCTGCTCTGGAGTAATTGAAAACTGTAATTTCTACAAATGTCTACAAATCTAGGTACCCATCATGGTGTTTCTCACACATTTTTACATTCATTTTTGCAGTGTAAACATTTTAAAGCTGCAAATTTGCATTTTTTTTCCTTCCTCAAATAAGTCATCAAAGTCAATTAACTTTCATTTACTCGCTCACACTTAGGCGTCTTGCTGCAAGTTTTCAATGGAAAATTATGTAGCACTGAAATTACTTTGTAATATAGAAGTCTAAGGGGAAGAAAGATTCTAAATTGCCTTCTAGGACACTTATCATATTTTGGAGAACAGTAGTGTAACAGCATATACTCACAGGACCACCAGCTTCTTACAGATATGCACAGGACGTCTCCATCTTCATAGCCACAGGGAGTCACACTGGAAGGATCTGCTAATCTGCCTGAATCAAATGAAATAATACACCAAATACTTCTCAATCTTTTTCACACAAGAATTCCCACAGAGATTAAAGAAATATAGAGGACTAAAGCATGAAGAATTTTGCTCAGAGAAGCAGAACAATTGCTGTTGTTTTGCTTCACAAACTACTGTTCCTAGAGTAGTTGAATTTCTCAGTCAATACTTCATGCAGTGCATAGTAATTTGATTGTGTTTTACAGTTCGATTTATTCCTCACTGTAAATATATTCTGAGAATTTACGGAACTGTCTGAAAGTAGGACATCACAGTGATGTTTCTATGGAGCTATACATATACATGCACACATGGGCATAAACACATGCATAGTTGATGCATCATTTTCAATAGATGCAGGGCTGCTAGTGTAGGAGAGCTGCTTAGCGAGCAGAATAGCACAAATTAAATGTGCTAGTAATTGTCTCACCTAATTGGGTTGTGTGATACAGAATCCCTTCTGGTTTAATGATGCATACAAACATGACCTTACTGTGAAGCTAAGGATGCAGACATTGTTGTATCTGATTAGCAGGGTTTTCAAGCATCCGTGCTGCAGCAAACATGCAAGACATTTCGCAATTACTAATGACAGCATGTAAGGCGTATTTTACTTTAAGCACATGACATGGAGAAACAGCCTAAATTCTGACAGCATAATGTACATGTACATTATGTGGTAAGTAGCCATGTAGTGAATCAGGAAGATTGCTTTAAGTGTATGACATGAAATTACTGTGGCCAGGTCCAATGACTTGAGCTATTCCAAAAGCTCCCATCTGCCCTGCAGAGCACTTACTTTCTGACAAGTCAGCTGAATAACAACAGTGCCATTTCTGTCAGATTAAAACTAAACCTCATTACATTCTTTAAAAACAAACCCCAATTTTCTGATGTTTTTTACTTCAGAAGAAGAGAAGATCATGAACCATGTGCATACAGATTATCTTAATTACCCTCTCTAACTGACTGGACAGAGTTTGTGCTTTGGGGCATGCTACCTGCTCAAGCCTATATCTTCCAGTAGCAGAGCACTGAGACCACGAACTTGCAGTGGTGAGGTATGCAGTCCAACAGGATACTTTTTTTTATGAAAAATGATATTTTTTAGTATTTACAGAAAGATTTTTTTTTCAAGATTCTACTTCCACACAGCACGTCAGAAGTAGGCAGCAGTAGTTCACTGGTGTGCAAAGCGGATGAATAAGTAGAATAAAGGAAAAGAAGAAAAAAGAAGACGAAAGAAGACAAAATGTTGCAGAACTGTATGTGAGATTTACCAAGTTAGCCTAGGTGTTTTGGCCTAGGAAGACGCCCAGGCAGTATCGGTGCTAATTATAAGATCTGTATAAATTACTTGGAGCTGGAACCACTAACCCCACTAGACTCCAGTTTTGTTCTGTCTGCCCTCTTCTATTCCCTGTGTTTAACTTGATTGTTACTTTAGTCTTCAGGCCCGCCCAAGCTATCATGTCTTTCTCTGTATTGACAGTGCCTCCCAGCCGTAAGTCATTAGCAACTATGTGCAACCTCATCAGCAAGATCTCTCTGCTTTTTTTTGTGGCAAGGTTGTTAATGAAAAAGGTAAAAGCATTTGTCTCAAGAATAATTGAAGAACTCTGAGCATATCCTCCTTTTAGCTGTAAATTTCCCAAAGCAACACTCATCACTAATTTCTCCTTCAGGTGTTCCTTTACTAGGTTTGCAATTCCCTGTTTAGTTCTTCTTTTGTAAAGTGTCATTAAAAACTTTCATTCTATGCGTTGATTTTATAAAGGGAGGAAATGCTTTTCTGAACTTTGTTAAAACATCACTTATATCATAAATGAAGATACCGAGTTAGTCTGAACACAATCTACCTTTGATTCACATAAACTGTGCTTTATCCCCTTTTTTGTTTAGCTCCATGTCTTCAAATATTCTTTCCTCTATACTTATTCTAATGTCTCATCTACTGGTCATGTAAGAGAAATAAATATTTTTGTGTCCTTACCCCATTTTTCCTTCTTCTTAAATATAGGTGCAACATTTTCTACGCTTCACACATATAATACCACCTGAATCTTTCTTAAAGTTCTTGCTCCTGGATTTGTACTTCTATGTCAATTCGTCGAAGTGGGTGTAGAGACTATCCAGTTTCCTCAGTCTGTGTAGGTATGACTCTCAGTTTAGCTCCATCTCCCAAGTGACTATTTCTATTTCCACAGTCTCTTTCCTATCAGCTGTGCTGTCTCAATATCATTGTCCCTGCTGTAAATTTAGGCAAATTACTGATTTCATTTTGTGCCATGAGCAGATTATTGCAAATCTTCGTACCACTTTTATTAAGTAGCAGCTTCACTTGCTTTTTGTGGTTTATGTAGGACCACATCCATAAAAATATTTTCTCAGCAACATAACTTTCATGACCAGATAGAATTCTTAATTCAACAATTTTTGTAGTATTTTCAAGGATCTGCTGTCTTGCACCATGAACTCAAATCCTGCTTTTGTTTGCCCAGGCTTATTATGTCAATATATAAATGTTTCAGTCATTCCTCACTGATCTACCCAGCTGCCTATCTGAATTAGGTTTAGCCAGTTGCTAACCTCACTACTGTATGCACCAAAAGTATGTCTTTCTTTCCCCCTTATCCATTTATTTTTCAACTGCTCATGTTTTTTACTGTAAAACTCTTCCCAGCCACATGATTCTTCTGCTATTTTTTTAACCTTCTGATGATGTAATTTCAAAAATATGTAGTCCTATGACTTTTAGGCAGGTGACAGTAGGTCTTTACCTGTCTGTGCAACCAGGTGCAAATCTTACTCACACCTACTGTGTCCTTCATCTCTATTTGGGAACTGTCACTGCAACCAGGCACATCTTCAGTTTGTGGGTGAGGCCATACTACATAACTAGATCCTTTCCAGCAGGTCACCACCCAAGAGTAGCTTTTGCATCCAGTCATCTTTGCCTCTGCCACACATTGAATCAACTCTCCTGCTGCACCAGCCATCCTCTTTATCTTCTCTTTCTTTTCCTATACATAAAGTAGGGAAAGAGGAAAAAGCTTGCCTAAACTCCAACAAAATTCTTCTTGCTTCTCTCTGTTTACCAGCTAGTTGCCTGCTTGGATTTTGTTTACTCTACCTCCTTTTCCTCATTTTGACTTAGCAGTTAATTTTCCATTTGGTGTGACTAAATGCTGGCAGCCTTTCTTCACCACCAGCTGCAGCACCTCTGTCTTCTTCCAAACATATAGCTTCGGCCAAATCACCACGTCATGAAACTACAGATTACAACCAATAAAGAAAGCAACAGGCAGACAGATGCCTTTGCTTACACCTGGTTAACACCAGGCACAAGTTCCTGAAAACATCATTGACTCTTATTCCCTTCTTCACACCTCTCCCGGTTGCTAGAATAAAGCAAGTCAGCTCTGGCTTTGAATGGAGAGCTTCACTGCCTGCTGCATGTGAAGCAGCATGTGGGAGAACACGTTCTCTGATAAAGCCCTCAATAAGATATTGCAGCCTTAACCTCAAGGGACCTTTCACACAGGTTTCTGTATCTGCTTCTCCCAGATAACAACCAGCTTTTGGGGGATGAACCAATAGAATTTGGTCATAATTAAAAAAAACAACAAACAAACAAACAACAAAACAAAACAAAACAAAAAAAACCCAACAAACAGAATAAACTTTAACTTTTGTCAAAAACATATTTAGAAAATAATGAGACTACTCCTAAACTGATCAAAAAGGGCAAATGGAAACAAATTCTCAGAGGCAGAGGCAGACTTTCAACTGTCTGTATCAGAAATGAAACTTAAACCACCAAGAGAGGATCATAACATTAACACCCAAAGAAAGCCTGTTAGTTAACAATTTAAGAACAGCACTGCAGAGTGCAGGCTCTGAAACCTACCTGCTATAAACTAGAGCAACTCTAGCTTCAAAGATTTTCAGCTAACCAAAATATTGGCCATCTAAACCACAGATCTTCTGGATTCTAACCAGTCCTGTGTGTAGCAATACCTTTTCCTATTACGAAGGTTAATAGCTATTGCTCAACAAGGCAAGGGTGTTCCCTTCATTCAGGATTTCTTTTTCAAATTGGCAGCTTAGCTCAGTACATCAAAATTTACACTGTCTGAGGCTATACTGGGCCTTGGAAAGGATGACCTAAAGTGGGTCTAGTAAACCCTTAGCTGTTCCAGCAGCTTGAAGACATAACTCATACCTGTACGAAATTGCCACCCATGTTGCAACGGTAATCCCCAGAGAATATTGCCAAAATTTTGTGATCCAAAGGCAGTAAAATATTTGGCTGAATAGTTTAGCATGTTCTTGTACACTCCCAGTCGTTCTTGATAGTTCCAAGGATTGATGACAATTTTGTTGTCCTTTACTAGGAAATCCATCAGGCTTTCAGGGGCACGGTCCCACAGAGGGGGATATACATCTTCTCTGGTGGCATCATTTTCACTCTGTGCTGCGGCAGTTGCTGGAATCAGTGTAAGAGTTACTATCAGAAGAGCATGTGTGCCAAAGTAGGGCCACATTGTGAAGGTTTGTGACCCAGGTGTTTGTGGCTGCAGGGCTTTTATCATGAAAGTTGAGGGCTGGGTAAAAAAGGGTGACTCAGATGCAGAGGTCCTTCCCTCTTTCCAGTGACCCTGATGTGGACTTGCCAGATTAGCAAACTGTGAGTAATGCTCTGTCATCCCTGTGTGTTCCGGGGAGCAGCAGCACATGTTTTAGAGGGATCAGTCTGACCAGAAAATGTCCAAATCTGTGCTATCCATGATATATACCCACCCTCCCAAAAGGCTGAGGTGCTACAGTACTGATTGCACAGTTACCTTATCAACCTTTTTGTCTCTGTGTTTCTTACTAACTGTCACCTTCCCTTTCCCTGCCTAGTTCCTTTGGGTAAAGAAGGGACAGCAATGCCACAGAGCTCACCCCAAAAGAGGCACAGGCAGGGTTAGGTTAAGGCTGAGGTGCTCTGAGGAGGGCTCCGGGTGCCAACCAAGGAGCAGTGACATATGACAGGTGCTGCCATTGGCATCTTTGTCTTTTGGCCTTGGGACAACTGTCTGCAGCCTTCAGGTCATAAAAGCATTGGAAGTAGACAAATCAGCCTGGTTGCAGGCCATGCAGCACTTGGCTAGCTGTATTTTTAGTGTTTGTCTTGCGTAGAAATGGTCATTATAAAGACCTAAAGTTTCCTACTAAACCTTCATGATCTTGTAGACTCCAAAGGGAATACAAAGGCCACCCCTCCACTGATAAAATCAGTGTCTGACTAAGTTACAGTCCAACAAAATGAAACTGTCCATTTACCTTCACCTCACCTACTTCCAGGGCTTTATAATCTTCAGCTGCTTTTTCTCAGATAAGCAATGGTTACAAATGAGCACTCAGCAAACAAATGCATCATTTCTTATCTCTGTAGTCTTTCTTTTGCATGAGAAAAATCACAAATGCCCATTTTCTTTGAAGTAATTCTGTGAGTTTTGGTTGGGCTTCGTGTACTTAAAGTACCTTAAACCCTGGATGAGAGCAAGTCAAATTTGGCTGCAGACTTTTGACAGTAAATTTAAAAGAAATGAATCAGTTCAATTCAAGAATTTTCCATCTTCTCTATTTATTGTGGAGAATTTATAGTTAATAGCATAATTTTTCAATGGTCACTTTTTATTTTTGGTTCCACTGCTGAGAAAGGCTTTTGAAAAACAATCAGTGTTTATCAGAGATTAGCATGGATCTGAGAATGCTTTTTCTAATCATGCTGCCTCACAGAGATTTCAAATAATCAAGTTGTTCTTTCATTAAGTTTCTATGGATGGGATTTATCTAGCCTAATTGTGGACATTTAAACATTAACCTTACTATGTAGATTGCCTTGACAGCCAAAGCAGAGAATCAGGAATGTCCAGAATGTAACTCGTTTAAAATATACCACTGAGATGTATTGCTCTTGACTGACTGTAGAGGGAGTTGAAATTACAAGTTTAGCTTTAGACACGGAAAAATACTTCTAGATTAAATAAAATAAATATTGTTTTTACTTACTTTTAGATAATAATTTCAGAAATGTTTTCAAAGGTACTTGTTTTTTTCTTGAAAGAAGATATTCTATAAAATAATCCTGAGGAAAATTGCCAAGAATGATGATGTTTGTGTGTGTGTGTGTGTATATTTATCTATATTAGGCTCTAATTGAGGTAATGGGCAGCGAGGCTCACCTGAAAAGCAGGGATGCTGAAAAGCAATAACTAGGGCACAAGATATATGGAGGAAACCTCTGATTCTATGAAATAAAAGACACGGAGCTCATAATTGCACTAGGGCTGAATTTTTAGTTAGGAACATGAAGGGGTGAGTAATAGAGGGGGTTGTTTTTACCATCACTGAAATAAGTGTCCAGTTTGGGAATCTAAACTCTCTCTTCCTTTCTATAGTCAAAGAGGAGAGCTTGAATTCCCCTAGTGAGAGATACCAGTCATTCGTACTACATGAGTGATTTCACTTTAGGTGCCTAAGGTAAAGTGATGTGAATAAACATCTTCATTTTTCACAGAGATACCATATATTTATATTCTCATGGCAAATTACATGTAGTAAATTGACTGGTTCGATGTTTATGTGCAACTTTATTGTGCATGAAAAACTGTCTTCCTGCTCTGCCATCTAGAAAGGCAGACCCTATTAACACTGGTCTGAGCAGTCATACAAATATGAAATACTAGTTTGGAGGCAAAAACATACTTTCTCAGAAGACTTATAATAAAGAATTAAGATAAATTAATGACATAATGCTTGCCTTATATCAATTTTTGAGCTATTTGATAAAAAAAAAGGTTTGTGCTATACACTAAATGGTAAATAATGTCAAACAAGAAAAACAAATAAGTTGCTGAAGTTTTTGTAAGACTGTAAGGACAACAGATTTCCTTTGAGAAATTTCTGTGATGGTGTATCCAGCTTGGAATCCAGTCCTGTTGGTTTGCTGCCCTGAGCAGTACAAGGGGAGGATTTGTGTGACGTCAACTGGATTTAAGTGGTGTTGGTGTCAGGTCACACTATGCCTTCAGGCATATCAGCATTTTAAATAAGTGGAAGATTAAGGAAGACTATTAGTAATGTCAGCAACACTATTCTATTCACCACTCTCTTAATAAGTACTCTACCAGTTACTCAGTACGGCTGTGCTCTTACAGACATTGTAACAGAAGCAAGTCCTGGAAAATATTGTAGATAGTGATAGATGGTAAATTCAGGTTTGATATCTAATTGTTGTCGAGTTTCAAGAGAGAGCACTGTAGTTTTCAGTTGGGCTGCAGAGTTTGCTTCAAGATAACTGGAGAAAAGCTGATGAGCATCAATTACATTAGTTGAGGTGTCTAACAAGAGGAAATGGCAGCCCATATTTAAGTCCCAAAACTATCAAAACATGAAGTTCCTTAGTCCTGATGGGACATACTGAGGAAGGAACTGGCAAGGCAGTGAGGAAGAGGCATCAGTAGCCTCCCTGGAATGAACTCAGAACTGACACAGAGCTTTGCAGGTGAGAAGACCTTCAGGTAACCTGGGGATGTCACTATCCTTCACTCACGTAAAACAGCACTGAAAGGAAGGCTTCACCCACTTTCTTTTAGGGCAAATGTCCTAAGGGGAAGAAGAATGAGTTTTCATTTAGATGGGATATTGGTCTGGATGAGCCTTCCTGTCACCTGTCACCCTTTTTTCATGCCCGACATTTCCACCAATGATTGTGAGTGCTGCTTCACTGCGAGCTGTTCCAGGGAAAACAAGACCACATTGTAGCTAAAGGTATTCTTCATGTATTTCACTGGATAAACTTGCAGGACTGAATATGTTGAGTTTGCTTACCAATCTTTGTTGCTATTCCTTTGAACCGGCTTTCTATTTTTTTTTGTTACAGGCCTTTGATATTTGGCAGGGAGGATCTCTCTGGCTCCAGTGTCCTACATCAAAACCCCATGACAGGGCCATAAAAGGGGTTTTAAATTGCTACTTCACTTCTTTTAGGTGTGGTTGGGAGTAAAGGCCATCAGCCAAAGCCCATGGCCACAGGAGTGGACTCTACCACTAATGCAGCAACACAAGTTGTGGCAAGAGCTTCAGGCATCCAAGGGGAAGTTACATGTGTGTGTGGTGGACCCAGCAGGAGGTGCTGCATCCTCATATCCTGGCTCTTCCATACACCCTTGGACCTAAAATTTCTCTTTCTTTGGAATTTCTCCTTCGTATTACAGATTAATCCTGTTCTCCCCTCTGCAAAATCCTTCCCATGTTATCTGCTGATCTTGCCTCACCAGACAGAATAGCTTCTGCTGCAGATCCTGACAATTCAGGCTTTAAATTGTGCTGATAAATCCTGTTGATGAAGAATGGCCATAAAAAAATATTCACTTTTCCCTTTTTTGTAACAGAAGCAATCTACTGAATTGGGCACAGACAGTAGCATTAAAAAAAAGTATAAATAAATAAACTGATAATGAATAATGTTCCAAATCAAATCCAATGGCTCCTGTTTTAGGAAATACCAGATTCATAGCTGAGGTGGAGTATTTAGCATATGCAGTTTTTCTTTCCCAGATGAAGCAGTCATTTTTCCATGAGACTGGCTGGGTGGACAAATGACTGGATGGGATAAATGGCTAAAGAGACAAATGTAAATCCAATGTTTCCAGAGTTCCAATTCCTAGTATTAAAAGAAGATTAACTACCAGTAACGTGCAAATATTAATTTA
>VYZM01015393.1:208687-225197 GCA_013398915.1 Dromas ardeola
TTTTTTTTTCTTAGAGTCCACAGGCTGACAGCTGGAAATAAGGAATTTATCTCATGTTTTTCTTTGGAGTCAGAACTGGTACCAGGTAATCTCAATAAGAATGGTGAAACAGCAGGCTTCTGTAAATTTATATATGACCACTAGATGATGCTATATAACTTTTCAATCTATCTATTACTTCCCCATGTAACTAAAAAAAAAAAAAAAATAAATCTGAAGACTGGACTACAACTTGTTTTGAATACACTGGCAAATACACAGATAAGCCAAATCTAGCACTTAAGCAAAAAATCTGCATTCCTCTCCCAGTCAGCAATTGTTGACAGATGTAATAAGAGGGTACATCTGATTTTAGGGCTCCTTCTGCTAGATCAAAAATATTGTGGCAATGTGCTACAGAATGTTTTTAAACAAAATTTTGTTCAGCAAAGGTGCTTTCAAAAATTGGTAAAAAAGTAACTTTGCCCAGCAGTTTTTATGCTGGATCAGGTATTAGCTCTTTTCCAGCAGTCAAGATAACGCCTTAAGCTGACAGAAGCATCACATGCCATGCTTGAACTAAGTCAGCTTGGTTTTGATCCAGACGAAACTTGTGCTGCCAGGTAATGTGGTAAGTGCAGTGAAGGCGGCTGTGGCTCAGGAAAAGGCTTTGGTGCTATTCTGACTCCTCCTGTTTTTCCAATATGAAATAACTCCTCTGATCTCTCTAGGTGTATGTGTGATGTCTCTTATATATTTCACATCTTTGTGTCACTGTTCAACCACTAACCAACCAGTGAATCTGAGTCTCAGGACAGATACAGCTGTAGATACAGACAAGTCCTTGTCCACATATTGTGAGTTTTTCATCATTTTCAGAAATACTGAAAGGGATAATCCCAGATTTTTCTGTCTGGGAGGCAGACTAGCAGTTGCTCTTGCCTCAGGGAGGTATTGATCCTTGCAGTTTCCAGAAGTTCCTGATCGGGGAGTGCTGCCTATGCACTTATGTACTCACCAGACAGTCATAGAAATAACTCTGTTGTCCTAGATGCGCTCATTTCAAGTGACTGGTGCAGGTCGCCATTATCTGAATGGCTTGAATCAGACTAATTTAAAGGGTAATTGATGAGGGCACATAAGCTTGAATTATGCTTTAAGCTTGCTTGAAGAATTAGTCTGATCCTTTTCCAAAGCTTTGGTAGTGATGAGAAGATGTAGCTTGAAAAGTTTCATCACCAAGAGCTGCAGAACACTTCCAGAAGATGAGTTGTCTGCCTAAATCTTATTGCTTTTCTTCTTTTTTGTAATTTTTTTTGGGGGTGTTGAAGTGGTGAAAAAAAGTCTCACACTTTTGTGAAGTCTTCTGGACTTTAAAAGCCACTACTCAGAGACAGACTCTATCCACTAGATGAATGTACAATAAATTTCTAATTTTCAGGAATGTGACTGAGCCAGGTTGTATAAACCACTGATTAAGTGTTAGAGGTCTTAGTGGGTAAAACTACCCGTTCCTTCATACCTAAATATATTTAGTCAATCTGCTCATTTGCTTAAGGTTGAAATGTACTAATGCCCTTGGATTTTGTTTATTTTGCTTGGCACAATTTACCCATTGCATGCTTTCAAGTGACACCAGATAACATGTCAAGGTTTGCAGCAACCCTGCACCCTGCTTGTCACATGCCATTCCTATAATGGCCTGCTCCATCCCCCTGGTCCTTGTCCCCTTCCTCAAAGGAGACCCAGGCAGGAGTCTTCTTCTGACAGCCCTCGCTGCTCCTGTTCAGTGTTGCCCCTATATGACAGAGGCAAAAGACAACATCTCTCCAGTATCTCCTGCTTCCCATACTGTTTCTACCCCAACCTGGAACAGAGCAGAGTTCAAGAAGAGTTCAGATTCTAAACTCCCCCAAGAACTGAGGGGGACACACATGGAGCAGTGAGGATCCATGTTGGGCTTTGCCCCTTGCCCCTTCAAGGTTTGCATTTCATGCCCCAGCTCTGACAGACTCTGGCTCAGCATCGCTGCTCTGGTCTTGCTTTGCAAGGTTTGTCCACCAAGATATCTGGGGGAATTGTGTGTTTATGCTCAGTTCTTGACTCAACAAAGAGGGATGGTGCTAAATAACAACCATGTGTCCTATGTTCCTGGACAAAGATGTCATCTGACAGATGTCTTGGGTCTTCTGTTGCTGTATCAAAAAAAACCCCAAACCCTACCCAATGTATTAATACTATTAATTACAGCAAAATGTTAATAAAAACATTCGTTATCACCACTGATATTTTACAGTGAAATGACAGAAGGTGTTTCTACTGCCTAGTCATTAAGACATTGAAATATCTATCTGCATGTTTCTGTTGCTTTATATGTGGGAAAACAGTTGTTCCTGTCTTTCACAAATGATAAAAGTCTTACAGCGTTTCACTAATTTGAGACCTAGCGTTCACTTGATTCTGATGTAAAATCAAGAAAGAGACAAAATGCAGCAAGCATTTGTAGTATCTAGGAAAATACATATATTATTGAACACACCCGGAAACGAATACAAGGGAGAAAAAGGTACAGCAATTCTGCTTGTATGCAACTTACCCGTCTCTTCTAAGATGTCACTTCTGACTGTATTTATACCCTGTTCTTGCAGCTCCTTTTCATTTACTGTCTATGTTGAAGAAGAAAAGACATGAAAATGCATATGAAAAACATAAGACACCGGGTCGGGTTTAGTAACGCTCCACTGTTGGACTCTCGGCAGAATCCGCTTCCAATTCCTGTTGTGGGATGATTTGTGTGGACATTGCCTGCAGTGCCTTAGAAGTGTCACACTCCTGCCTGCAAAAAACTAAACTAGACTAAACTAAAATTAAAACTAAATTAAACTAGAGCACACAGTTTTATAATACTCTTCTAGAGCCTGAGAGCAGCTCTAGTCCCTGTCAATTGAGTATGATGATAAGAGTGTAACCGGGGAACAGAAACTGCTACCTCTTTCACACAAACTAGAAAAGTTCTGACGTAATGGCACTTTCATTCTCAGGAAGAATTTTCTATCTGTTGCATATTAACCTCATGCCTTCATCAAGAATAATTTAATATACAGCTGAACTTTTGTACTTACTCCCCGTACCCACCTTCAGCTTTCCTGTGATAGGAAATTAGGTTTCCCTGCACTTGGGCCCATCATTTTCAGTTTCATCAGTATTACTTCAACAGCAGTGTGCATCAAACACCTATCTTACAGTTTCCTCTGTATGTCTTCAGTTGCTTTATGGAAAGATCAACATCCTCCTTTGTGCATGTGGGGAACATATTTAATTTTTCCAGTATGCTGAGAATGATGTTAGCAGGAACATTCCTTACCCTGGGAAGTCGTAAAATGAGACTGCTTCTCAATGTCTCATCTTTCAGGAGCACAACATTTTTTGGGGGTACAAGTCTCTGCTGCATTATGCAGGCAGTACCCAATGTGCAATCCACTCTAACTGCTTTATTATAGTTATGAAATTCTCACATACAGCCTGGAAAATGGGGCTGAAAGGCTATAAAAATAAAAATAATCAAATCAGGTTCATACTTCAGCACTTGAACTTCCAATGGTTCACAAAACATCCTGCAAGGAGAGAACATCACCACAGCAGTCACTGGAGAAGCCAATTCTGGGCTCAAAAAAAGTTTTCACGTGTGTCTTTTTGTGGGCTTTAATAGTAGTGAAGTTTTCAGCATTGGAGTTTTCAGCATTTTAAGCTGTTAAAAGTATGGCAAATGAAAAGAAACTCAGAACTGTGCTTTGACTCAGGCTTTTTTTTTTTTTTATCATTGGATTAATGGAAAGTATATACAAATGAAAAGTTGGTAAAAATGCTTCTTTTTTTTTTCCTTTCCCTCCCAGGGCTTTTTTTTTTCTGAAAAAACAGAACTCAATTCTCTCTGAGAGAAGGGATTTAACTTCCCTGAGTTAATCTGTTTTTCATAACTTGTTCCAGGATTAGATCTGAAGGGTAGGAGGGGAAGAGATGGCAGTGAATATTATCGTGACTTTAGGAGACTATGACACTGAAAGTCATGTAGTACGTAGCCAGCATCAAACAGGAGATGGGAGTGCACTGCTCTGCTTTGCGCCTGAACCTCAGCAGTAACAGCAGTCCCAGCTGAGCACAGAGACTCTTCGTTTGCAGTAACTACAGTACTTCCTCTGGAAAGAAAAGCTTCACTATAAAATTGGGAACCTCTACTTTACAGGATTAAGTGAGTTTTATATTGCTTTTTTTTTTTTCTGTAATACAAAAATTTGTTACATGCAAGGACAGACAAGACGACTGCTGTTTTAATAAAGTCCATTCCTAAAATCTCTTTGGGAAAGGGTACTACAATTCATTATTATGATTCACAGAACTTCCCAGGTTATACAAAGCATTTCAAGTGAACAGAACATTGTTTTTGTCTAATCATGATGGAAATAATCAGTGATTTGAAAAGTTGTATTTGCTTTATAGTAGTTTATTTAGTAAACCTTCTAAATTAAATCTGTCAGAACTCAAATCACTGTGAACAATCCTGTGCCAGCTCAGAGGAGACATTGAGTAAAATGGCCAAGGAATCCTAACATTTGGGGTTAGCCATTTTAATGACAATCTGAGACTTGCTATTGACCTCAGTGGAGCCAAAGTTTAGTCCCAGAAGATTTTAAGAGATATCCCTGTAGCATGAGGTTTTGTTGCTTCCTACACATGTTTCTTCCACAATTTACAAGACAACCTGGAGCACAGGAAAAGAGGGTGAGTATGAAACAAGTGGATCACAACTCTTTTAAGCAAGTATGTGTTTACAGCAGGGTAAGTTTATTTGTCTTCCTTCCGCTTTCTCCCTCAGAAATGAATGAAAGCTGTGGGGCATCCTCTCCTGTATATATATTTCATTAATAACAGTTTATTTAGGCCAAACAGAAACACTTGGATATTTTATGGACTTTGCTGGGATAGATACGAATTTAAACTCAGACTCAGAGCGGAGGGAGAGAGAAAGATTCACTCAGCAGCATCCTTTCCAACCCAAAGGCGTTACGCTAAGCTTAAGGGTACCCTTTAATCATGGTGTCTAGTGCCTCAGATCAATAAAGGATTATCTCAGATCTGTCCTGCAACATTCTGATTCTCTGTGGGCAGCAGCATCCACTGTCCAGGGTTTACATTTTGCTATGTCAATGTGACCCAGAGCCTCGTCGCCGGACTCCAATGTCACCTGCCCTGCCCTTACTCCACAAAGCCTGATTGTTATTTTGCTTGTAATAGAATTACACCAGAGTAGATGTGCTGTGCTGAATAACATTACTCCACTGGGACTCCAAACAAGATCAGGCTGCCAGCACCTTGTCTCCCCTGTGCTTCTGCGAGATGCAAAGCGTGCAGGAGGGAGTCAGGGTGGAGGAGCCCAGCAGCCCCCCAAAGCTCGCCCTGCAGGAACGAGATCTCTTCTATTTCCATTCTCTGATCCTCCAAGTCTACCATAAAGGCTACAAAGGTAACACGCCGACTCTGATTTCCCAGGTTCCTCCTTGGAAATGCTCCTTCCTCGCCTCCACCTCCTCTCCCTGCCCCCACCAGCGCGATGGCATTGAGAGGGGCTGCTTGATGAGGTGACGTGTGGGTGAAGTCACCATAGAAACGGGGACTCTGGCCTCATTCGCACACTGAGCTGCTCTCCTGCAGCCCGGAGAGAGCACAGAAGCTGTTATAGGTATAGTCACAGCCGGTCCACACTACCTGTTGTTCAAAACCATGTAAAGCAATGTCAGTGTAAACAAAGAAGGATATTTGGGGCGAATAATTTTCTCAGTTTTCTTCAAACATGTGATCCCTGAATCAAAAGCCATGCAATGAACCTGTTACATGTACTTCTCAATACACCTACAGAGCTTTTTCCATGCACGTGTATCAGGTGGAAAACCTGATATCCTGATTTTACTGTTTTGATATGTGTCAGAAGTCCCCTAATTTCTCCAAAAGCACTAGGGCATTATGTAAGAAGCTTGGGTATGATCCAGGATGTAGATAACAGCACAACAGGCACGATAGAAAGCCCAACAAATCGGTGAACAAAGGATCTGATTCACTATTGATTTATTAATTTTCAGCTTGCCTAAGTACAGTGTTTTTTCCCTAGCCTTTGCAAGTGTAAATTAACAAATAAAATGTCAGTTCACCATATTCAAAATCCATTAAGACACAGGAATGAAAAAACTTATTTTCAAAATCACTCATGTTGAGCTCTCACAGGTATTTAGGAGAATAAAGAACAGAGATAAATTTGCCAACATTTTCAAAAGTTCCTAGTCCATGAGTTAGCTTTTGAAAATGGCATTAAGCTCATGAACGACTTAGATCCGTGCAAAAATCCATTGATCCTGAAATACAAGTTGTAGTGAATAATTACCAGAGAGATTAAAGACAAAATAAAAAGACAGATTATCAGTAAGAGAGCAACAAGAAGGCAGAGAGTAATTCAGGAAACACCACAGGTAGAAAGGCAATCGATTGTCTAACATCAGCTCTTGGAAAATCTATGTTGAATTTTGCATCTGGAAGCCTGTGTGTATGGTAATGTGATGCCACCTGGAAGTCAAAGTAGCAACATACATTTCCAGCCTAAACAATTTTACACATCCATAAGTTATCAAAACAAGCATCCCAAATTAACAAGGAGGAAATAAAAATGTAATTAACATTAAATGAGGAATAAATGAAAAATAAAACACTCTCAAGCCTCTCAGCTAACAAAACGTAGACTGTTTGATCACCTGTTTCCTCACTTCAGCCCCTGCCTTTTCAAGGTAAGAGCCTAAGTCTCATAGCAGTCAAAGGGAATTGGGCACTTTTGTGCCTTTAAAGTTGTGCAGCTTCATTTAACACTTGCCTGACTGATGCGATGTAAAGGATTAATGAAGGAAAATCACCTACTATGGAAACCTCTGGAAAGGACTTTGCCTTGTTAGTCACCAGATGTATGAGACTGGGATGGCCCTGCTTCTCCCAAACTCTCTTTAGGCACAGAGGAAGGAGTCTGTAAACCCCCTAGGATGCTAGACCTGGTTTTGTCACTTACTTCGGGCCGTGGTGGAGCACAATGGGGTAAGAAGCTCTGCAGCCTGCTTGACCAAGTCATGATGAGGACTTTAAAGATTAAAATGAGCAACAAAACCTTCATATTGACTGCAGGCCACCGCTCAGTGTGATGCACAGGTTGTTGCACGGCCTCCCTCACAGGGGGAAGCTGGCAGACGCCAGAGCGCAGCCTGTTCATGACCAACTTCTTTTACGACCATCCATTTAATGCTAGAGAAGAACTCTGAGGTCACCTGCAATCATTGTCCCTTAAATTTGAAAATCCTTCCTGGAAATGGCTGTTTGAACATATTGGCACTGTGTTAGTGCCCAAACAGGAATATTGTTTTTCTTCAGCAACCAGGGAGCATGTCATATAAAATGCAATAAGATGGCGTCCAAGACTGATTAATCTAGAGAAATTCCATATTTTGGCTTTCATTCCTACAGTCTTATCTATAAAATTTTCTGTACTGTTCCTCTCCCATTAGCCTCATTAAGTAATCAATGAGCTTTAGATACTAATGCAATACATAGACTATGCAGATATATGCATGCATGATAGGATTTATGCAAGTTTGGTATAATCCTGTCCTCTGAATATGAAAGAGTAGAGTGCAGCAAACACAGTGATACAGAGAGACTTTTTTTCAGTGTAAATAATGTCTTAAGTTCCAAATTCAGAATTTTTTTTTAACTGTTCTAGTAACAAGCTATAAGAAGTCCAGGAGAGACAGAAAGAGGCTGGTAGAGGTCATTTTTTCATTAGAAATGGTTGAATGGCACTGGTCTGTTTCAGAGCATGCTCAGTTCTGTCATTATCTCTGAACAATAGGTACAATTGATTTCTGTGGGAATAAAAAGCAGCTGTATAAAACTTCCTGAAGCCTCCAGAAAGGCTGAATGAAACGTTTGATAGCAAAAATAGAACCAAGCTTTTATTTCATAACTATAAGAATTTAATTCTAATAAGCTACAGACCTAATTTCACCCAGTTTTTTTCTCCATTGACAGAGCCAAAGATTCCTCTAATTTTCATTACAATTTTATTTTTTGTGTGTTTGCTCACCCCCTGTGAGGCTGAGAAACCAGCCAGGTGTTGGAATGCAAAGATTAAACCAAGACAGGTATGACACAGTGCATGACATACGGAGTTCCTGAACTGGGATGCAGGAGATCCCTTGCAGATATGAAGGCTGAAGCTGTTCCCTTTACATGCAGCATGACCCACTTCTCCCATTGGGATTAATTGTCAGGGAAGTGCAGATGGTATTGCTGTCCCTTTGGTGAGGCAACCCGTCCCCTTGGTGGGGTCTGCGGGTATGAGGACGTGGATGAACAGAAGGTGCAGCCTCATTGAGGCTGTCTCTGGCTGAGGAGCTGCCATTAAAGAGGAGGAGGAGGAAAAAGAAGAGAGACATGACAACCAGGACCACCACAATTTCATATAATGATCTGGTCAAACATGTATGCCAAAATATGCCTGTTTTAACAAACTAGTTGTTGCTATTAGCATATTTCTATTTGATGAGTTGCATGAACTTAAAATGTTATTTGTTTCTTAGCTTTGCTTTTTCTTTAACATAAAGCATTCTTCTTTTTTGAAATATCATGATTTGGTGCTGTGCAATTCTGCTACGCAGTACGTCTGGAAAGCTTTTCCATTTCCAAGTAAATAAGAAAAGAGAACAGTTATAAAGTAATCATTGCTTATTCTCAAATTACTGCTTGGTACAGTAGACATTGGGGCCATTTATTCAACTGTGGAATAATTACTAAAATGATCAAAAATACAGCATTGTTCACACATTAAGGAAAGGTATTAAATCAAAAAGCTTCTAGGGTAGAATACAGTCGCAGCTGGTATGTGAAGAATCTGCGATTCCCTGTACAATATTGCTTGCAAAGCAACATGGGGGACGAAGTGGAATGAAGAGTCTACGGTCTCTCCCTGTGATAATACAGCAGATATGGGAATGAGATGTTACTATGGAACTGATAAGCTGCATACTTACTACCCTGAGCCAACAGTTTGTCGAATTTTGATTAAATGCTGTCCTTTGTGCGAACTTTGCTCATTATAATGTCATTATAATACCAAAACACACCTCAGTCCCAAAGTCTACCTTCCTCCCAGGTGCGACCACTCCTCCTTGAGTCTGCATCCTGAATTTTCCGTAAACTATACCTTCAAATGTGAAGTGAGAGAATTTTACACCAATCATAATAAAGGTATTTATGACTAAAGTCACTCAAACTCCACCTTGAAAGTAAAAAATAATATAAAAATAGCCCAAGAAAGGGGGGATAGCAGGGAAGACACCATCGTGAACAAGTCAAGGAGGACTCCATCACAGACTGCCTTTGACTTCCGGGACCAGTCGACGGGCTGA
This sequence comes from Dromas ardeola, assembly GCA_013398915.1. Classification (NCBI taxonomy): domain Eukaryota; kingdom Metazoa; phylum Chordata; class Aves; order Charadriiformes; family Dromadidae; genus Dromas; species Dromas ardeola. Next base: position 218,161 of record VYZM01015393.1, read on the forward strand.
GCCTTTCTTCCCCCCCACAGGGACGCCTGTGGATAAGACTTAGACTATACCTAGTGCTTCCTCAGGAAACACAGACTTCTCTCGAGAGAGTCTCTTTCCTACATTTATAGCCAGGCTGTATTGTTTGTAACTTTGTTGCGCGTTTTGTATAATTAACAATACTTTTATTTGCACGTGCTTTGCAGACAGTGTATTTATCACCAGCAACTGTAAGAACCTATATATCTGTTACTGAAATAAACTGCACTGTTTAAGTAGCTAGTCATTTCGGTTTCTCACTGAACGCGACCACAGACTCGAGAGTGGCCGTGCTAGTTCATGAGCACGACTAGACTGAAGGTGCAGTCCACTATTAGTGTATCTGGAATCGTAACAGTTTAATATATTAAACGTGACTGGACTGATAGTGGTGAATTGGGCATCACTCAGAATTTAAACCTAGCTGCACCTAGCCTCCCACCTTGGTGAGGAGTGTTAGAACGCAAGGGGGTTTATTTTCTGCCAAAACCATTTTTGCCCCTTAACGCAACAGTCAACATATCAGAAATTGGTGAGTTAAAGGCTCAAACTTCTAGTTTTTCATGGACAGAAAAACAGGGCTCTGGTCTGGTGTATAATTAGTTGTGTCCAGCACATCTCCTTGGGCAGGGAGATAAGCTGCAGCCTGGGCCAACTGTGGCAGTGCCAGTACCATGAACTAGCACAGCACGCTCCAGCAGCTCCCCTTTCTGCCTCAGCATAACCCAGCATATTCCCAGGAGGGCAGAAGAGGTGAGTAAGCAAAGTGGTAGAAGCACAGCAAGTGCGTGCCAGCCGGGCATCCTCCTGGAAAAGCTTCCTCTCCAACCCACTTCTGAAATCTGTTATTAAAGTACTCACTACTGAAAGCTAAGGGGTCATACTTGGGTCATACTTTTAGGGTGTTATGTAAAGGGATTCTCATCTTAATTTAGGAAAAGAAACCTATATGACTTAAACTGAAACTCTCCTTGGAGGAGAAATTCTTCCTCTCCTTTCTCTTCCTCTCCTCCTCTTTCAGTCCGGTGTCCTTTCATCTCTTGCACAACTATATACAACTAAATCCAATTGTAGGCTGAATAAAAAGATGTGTCTTTACATGAGCAAGCAGTAATGGGGACTAGAAAACAAGGTATTCATGGCTCTAGTTCTAGTCAAAATACTTATAGCTATTGAAGGCAAAAAAGTACTGAAAAAGTCATAGGTACACTCTACCAGGGTGCAGCAGGTTACCAATGCTCTGCCTGACAAGAAATCTAAGGATGAAGAATGAAAAAGAAGTGAAGGAAAAAAAAAGAAGGTGGGAAAGAGAGAAAGTCAAAACTAGAGGGTGATACTAACAGGATAAGAATTTTCATATGGAGCCAGATCAAAGATCTTTTATCTTACTGATAGGTATCTGACTGTGGCCAATAGTGGATGCTAGAAGAAAATAGAAAAACACATAGTGATATATCTCCCAGGCAATTTCCCAGATCAAAAAAATTGTCAGTGGAGAGTTTTTTTGAGCTACGTGTTTTGCCTTTGTTGTCCCCAACTGATTTTTCTTCCATGACTTTGTTCAATTGCTTTTTAAACCCACGTAGACCCTTATATTCACAACAAACTTTGGCAGGGAGTTGAATAGCTTGACCACAAGGACCGTTTTCTTTTCTCTTTTCTTGGAATCCATCGCCTGCTTGTTTCTTTCGTTCACATTTGCATCTTTGCACTACTTGTGTGGGAAAAGACTGTGGATAACAGTGAACCTTTTACCCTTGTTTACCTTCCTTACTAAAGGTTGTAGGGACCTGCATCTTATTTCTCCTCAGTCACCCCATTTCCTGCCTGAAGACTCCTACCATACCTAGTTACTCCTTGACCAGAACCACTTCAGACCCTGGCCACCCCTTTCTGTACCTCACCCCACTCCATCACGCCTGGTTTGAGATGGGGGACCAGAACTGCTCTAGGTAATCAAAATCTGTCTGTACACTGAAGCAATAATGATGTGTTCTGTTTTGTTCTCTGCCTCTTCCTAAATAATCTCTAATATTTTATTTCCATTGTTTTGCCTACCATTGGCATTTGAGACAATGTATTCATACAATTGTTCAGCATCATGTCAGTACTTCATTCTTGAATGGTAGTAGTCACCTGAGATCCCCTTGTCTTCTATGTGAAGTTAAGACCTTTCTGTGTGTTATTTCCACCCACAGGTTTTTAGAGAACCTACAACAAAATCTGGTCAGAAATGGAACTTTTACTGTATTCACTTTTCTGTATAGGTCCCTTCATACTGGACTTATTCTAGGGTAGATATAATAATTATATCTATTATATCATGACCTGTTGGTCAAGTAAAATGCCTACAGAGAACTAGGAGCAAATTTCCTAATGGAAATACAGCTTTTATTAGCAAAAGAGTGTTTTAGCTTGTGTGGATTACACCATTCTGCCCCAAAAAATTAAATTGTATTAATAGAAGCATTTTTGTGCCCATGTCAATTTTTATAACTGTGTCAGCTCTGGAGTTTTAGCCAGAATAGAAATTTTGAGAAAAAAGTCAACAATCCCAAATGACACTGAGAGATGGGCAAATTTTTCAACCATAAGATGGGTCTCTACTGTCAGACGTGTGGCCCGACAGTATGTGTGAAGATAATCTGATAACCTGGTTTTCATTTGGACACTACTAAGAGACAATAAGGATCCACATCTTTCCAAAAGCACAATAAAACTCACTGTAGGTGGTATGAGATGTCGTCACATCCCATTTTTGTTTTACTACGGAAAGTCCACCCAGACAAAACCGAGAGAGCGGAAATGTTGCTCGTTGCTGTCCAGTGCTTAAAGGCAGGGACTGCCGTGCTCATCCTTCTGGAGAATATTGTAAAGATGAAATGTTATGACATCATGATGGCTTCATCACCATTATTCTATATATTCACTGAGACAAGGAGCCTAGGTATTCTTCTAGCAAAATGTATCTACCACTTCCATGGGAAAAGAACAATATGCTGGCTTTATTTCTCGGCTCCAACTCCAGAAATATTTTGTATTTTCATTCCTCATGTTGCAACCAATTATTCTGTTTAGTTGGTACGACTGCAGTCAATATTTATGATGGGTTTCAAGGGCCTAACTTAAATAATTAAGTATTATGAATATAAAAAGTAGCTTTTCATCTTCCCAGTGTTTTTTTTCTTCAGCATAAATGTTCCATTTCCTATTTTCTGATTGTCCTCAACTCATCAAATCTATATATATCTAGCTCATGCAGTCCCTGGGCTCAAGGCTGGAGAACATGCAGCTAGGCGGAGTACCTTTCCACATCCCGAGCTATGCTGTTTCAGAGGTGTGGGCTCCTGCTTGTCATGCCAGAAGAGGTGGAGAGGTCTGTGGGGTAGGGGCAGCTGGAAAGGGGCAGCTGGTCTCCCCTGGCCTTACCCTGCCCCAAGGCCTGCACACAGACCTCACAGATATATATATATATCTACATGCAAGATATAAACCCCATATATAAAATATATGTATATTTTATATGTGTGTTCACATGGGTGTGTGCACACACATTTACGTATAGGAGTATGTACGGTGTATTTGTGTGTATATATTTTGTGTATAGATGTATGCATATATGTATATGCTGGTATACCTATGGTCACAAAATGCGCAGTTAATTGTCCCTCGGGAGGAATTTCCATCCCGAAAACCCAGTTTCCCCGCAGCTGGAGCAAAGTGCCGTGATGGGTTGTGCCCCGCTGCTGCCGAGGAAGCACTTTTGGGAGCTGAGGCAGAGCCCAGGAGCCCAGCCGGACCTGCCAGCTGCTGTGGGAGGAAGGAGAAGGACCCCAACCCAAGCACTGCCTCCCCCCGAGCCTGTTCTTGCCGGGTGTTCACGCAGACACACAGACACAGGTGGGTGCTTTTTTCGCCCACGCACGGCCATCAGCTGGAAATACTCCCTCCTCGGAGGGCAGGGGAAGGGAAAAGAAAGCCCTTTTTTCTGCTTTTCTTTGTCTCTATTTGGGAAAGACTTCAAGCGCGAAATCTTAAGAGCCCTCTGAGGTGCTTCAGAGCAAAGATAAATTCACCTCATGACAAAATAAACAGGTGAAACATGACCGCTTCTGGGGTTTGCCCACGACGCGAGTAAGCGCTCAACGGCCCGTTAGTCCCTGTGTTCACGCGAATAAATAACACCGAGGGGATTGTCACCTTCGGCGGAGCAGAGCGGCTTTGCCTTTGTCTCTACCCTTCCCGCAGGGTGGCGGGGGAGGACCCGCCGCGCTCCTGGCAGCGAACAAAGGAAAACCCTGTCACCGTCCCGCTGCTGCTGGTGCAGAAGGCGCCCGGCATCCCTGCCTGTTCCGAACAGGCTCCCCTGAAAGGGACACTAAATAATTGATCAGAATCGATTGCCTGCACGCGTTGGGAAGGGAAAACGGGCGCATCCCTTGCATGCAGCCTGCTCCTTCCCCCATCGGCGCCGTAATCCTATTCCACCATGTGCAGATAGACGAGGGGACGCAACTCAGCCTTCAGGCCTGGGCGGGGTTCTTCCCGTTTAATCTTTTCTTTTCTCTTCCCTTCGCTGCTTTCCTCCCTCCCCGCCCTCCTCCCTCTTTCCGTCTCCCAGGCCCAGTGAGGTCAGCTCATGAATATCGCTTCATTTTCCTGAGAGGCTCTGGCAGCGCCGGGTACCTGGTGTGCGGGTGCCCGTCTCTCCGTGCATGCATTTCGCCAGCCCGGCAGCAGACAAAGTGGTGGTGAGTAATGCGGCTGCTTTAGATCCATTTCTTTTTTTTTTTTTTCTTTTTTTCCTTTTTCTTTTTTTTCCCCCTACAAAAAGGGAATGTTACTCGGGATCCGGGTGCAACAAACCCGCCAGGTATAAAGGGGGACCAGCGAAAATCCTCCCGCGCCTTTAAAACCCGGACAAAAGGCAGAAGCGTTCCCAAACCTTAAACCGCGGTTGCGAGTTGGGATGTCGGAGAGGGAGAGGCGGGCGCCCGGCGAGGGGAAAGGGGCGGCCGGGGCCGGGGGAAGCCCTTGCCTGAAGCCCCGGGCAGGGGAGATCCTCACGCCGGCGGGTGGAGCCACCGGACTTCTCCCTTTTGTTGCTGCCATCTATTTACGGATTTTTTTTTTTTTCGCTTGGACAGCTGTTCCCGACAGGAAAACCTGCGGAGACGCCAGGTCCTGGCGCCACGTGGGTTTGCCTCTGGGGAGGGGGCTGTGCGGAGGAGTTTTGTGAGGCCGGATATTTCGGACTTGGGCTCAAACGGGGCTTTAGTTGTGCCAGTTAAAAGAGGAAAAAAAATTAAAATAAATAAATTAGGCAACTGAACCGTAGGCGGTAGCCTGTCCTGGAATTGGGGGCATGCACGGTGCGGGTCGTGTTCCCGGCAGATCACGGCTGAGCCTGATGACTTTGCTGCAGTGAAACTTCCCAAAAAGATCCAGGTATAGTGTAGGGTTCCCGATTATTATTTTTAATTCATTTTTGTCATTTTAATTTTACAGTAGGTAAAAGGCAAAGTAATGAGTAAAAGATACAGGATCTAAGCTGAGTCCTGGCTTTCTGCAGTTTCTTTAGGTTTGGATTTCATGAGTGACATTTTGTATCTCTGAACAACAGCAGTTTGGGAATTTATTTGTGATGGTTAATAGAGATGCAAAGCAAACCTTTTATAAAGTGTTGTAATACAAGTGTAAGTTTTGATAGGTTTACACTTCCATGCTCCCTTTTTACTCATTAATGTCTGGGAAAATTTTGCCAAATTTTGTTCTTTCGAGCATGAACTTCCAGCATATTGGTTAAAAAAAGAGTGATAATGACAGTGCATTTGAGAGAAAACCCTGTGCCCTTGCCAGTGAGCGCAGAGCAAACACAGTCTCATTGTCTAGTATGTTCCAGGGAGTAAGCCAATTGTCAGGGTACGGTATAATGTCTACATTGATTTTACCCAGTCGGGGGGTTTCTTTCTTTATTTCCTCTTATAGAAGGGAATGGTTAAGCCGTGTTCTAGGAGGGAATTGTTAGGCCATGTTAGGAATGCTGTCATTTCTACTTTTGTCCACATTTTCCTTTTGAGGACAGTTGAATAAAGGCTATGTGAAAACCGTTCGTGGATCATAGCCATTACTTTCAGAATATACTAAGGAGCGTCTTTGCAGCATGATATGGCTTTTAACAGCCCTTTTAAATAATCTGTTGTGATCATGAAAACTATAGTTTTGTTCCTGTGGGGGGAAAATTGCCTTCTGAGCACCCTTTGGTGAGTACCACATAGTATCTTGTACTAGGTGAGGGTGTATTCCTTGCTTCCTCTGTTTTGAAAATCTGCTGGAGTGATTACGCCTCAGCATAATCAGTAACAAACCTGAATCAGACTTAAATCCCAACAATGCCTCTGGAAAACAAATTGGGACAAATCTGGATTTAGAAGCAGATTGAAGGCCCTCTTTCCTTTATTGGCCTCGATTCCTGAGTTCCAGAGGCCTAACCTTGTCCTGGAAGAGTCCCTGTCAATGCTGAAGGGAAATCTGTTGTTGCTTCCACGTGCGCAGCCCTTTGTACAACAGCCTTCCTCCACTCGTCTGTGACAGACACCTGGGAGAGGCCTTTGAGGAGGCAGACAGGTGCAGGAGCACCCCAGACCGGTACTGGGCTTGGTACGGAGGACCACGAGAGGGAAGGCTGTGTGTGGATGGAATTTTAACTCTGATTTGGCAGCTCGGAGGGCGAAGGGCTCGGCGTCAGGGGGGACAAACGCCCCTAGATGCAAGCGGAGTGGGAACTGGTCTCGGCCTCGGCCGGGCAGTGTGGGGTCCCTCCCGAAAGCCATTCCCTCCGGACTGACGCTGGGCTTCAGCCTCGGCCGGCTTCTCCGCGGCCGCCGCTCTGCCCGCAGGTGCCGGCGGGACGCGGGGCAGGGCTCGGGAGCCGTCGAGACACCGCGGCGGCCGGGAGCGGGCACGCTGGCCGCCGGCCTTGCCGGAGACCCCGTCTCCCCGCCGCCGCCGGGCTGCCC
>VYZM01015393.1:226310-251020 GCA_013398915.1 Dromas ardeola
GGGAACAGGGGCCCACCCCGCACCGGTAAGGGGCTTCCCCGCCGCCCTTGCCCCCGGCACTGGCGCTGGAGGCAGAGTTAAGATGGCCCTGTTGTGGGGCCACTTCCCAGCTTCGTTGCGGTGCATTTAATGAGCTGGGTTGTATTTAGCTGGTGTCTCTGCGGGCAGGAGCTCCATTTTGGCTGTCTTCCCCTATACCTGCTGACATTTGTGCTTTTCACCCACCTGTGGCGTCCCTGTCCCCTTCTCACCCCGGTGCCAGAATGAGATAGATGAGCTGAGGACAGAGATGGACGAGATGAGGGACAGTTTCTTTGAAGAGGATGCTTGTCAGCTTCAAGAAATGCGCCATGAACTGGAGCGAGCCAACAAGAACTGCCGGATCCTTCAGTACCGGCTGCGCAAGGCCGAACGCAAGAGGCTCCGCTATGCCCAGACCGGCGAGATCGACGGCGAGCTCTTGCGCAGCATGGAGCAGGACCTCAAGGTACGGACGTGAACAGGTGTCAAGGGGAGGGAGAGCCTCAGACAGAGACACGAGCGTGCTCTCGGTCCTCATGACTCAGGCATTCCGTCTGTTCTGTTGTACACTGTGCACCCAATGCAGCCCGTAGGATAGCTATGGCCAAGCTTACCTTGGTAATAGAAGCCCTTCAGTATATAGGTAGGCTATTTTCAGCTTTAGTCCAAGCATTTTTTGTAAAGTTAATGTGCAAGAAGTGACTCAAATACAAATTAGGATCTAGAAGTTTTAGATCTTTTATGACAAACACAAAACATACCTTACCACCACAAAATTAAACCAGCCTCACTGAATCATCTCATTGACTTTGAGGGGATTACTGTACTCTTTAGTAAAGATTTCACAGGACTGGTAGACTGAATACTTGCAGATTCACAACACAAAATCCTGACTCCATTGGTGTCAGTCGAAAAAGTGCTGTTATCTTCGGTGAATGCAGGATTTTCCACATCCACTTGAAACCATAGACACATCAAATTTCAATGTGTAATCAACTGTATTTAATCCGTGCCATCTGAATGAACCACAGCCCATTGTTGAGGAAAACAAGTCCGTGTCTAAAGATTATTGTTGGTAAAATATCCATAATCTCCATTCTAGATTTGTCCAATTACAGAAAAAAAAAACTTTCTTGCACTAGTTGGAAGTTGTTTAATTTCTGCATCCATCCACTAGACTTTGTTAAGGCTCCTACTTAATCAAGACTCCTAAACTTGTTTCAGTTGACAGGTTTCCCTCCATTTCTCATGGAAATACAGACCTCTGTATAGCAACATTTGTCCTCTGTATAGGACTCGTGACCTATGGTTTGTCATATTCAGTGGACTGCAGTTGAAAATACTAATTTAATACGTGATCAGGAACAAGGTCATTCTTAAATTTCTGTCCGATAAGTATAATGGATTGAGAGTCTTTTATTCCCAAGCCTGGTTTGCAGACTTGGATTATATTTTCTGAAAATTTTCCAGTTTGACATCATTCTTATTAAAATGTAGACACCAGTCCAAGACACGTTCCAGTAATTTTCTCATTAATGCCGATTTAAAATGCCAATATCCTTCGGTGTATTTCTATTTGATATTCCTTGCCTGTGCATATTCAAAAAACACATTTGCTGTTGTGGCCATGACAGTTCTGTAGGTACAACTGTTCACGTGGCCCCTGACAAAATAGTGTCTTCCTGGTCAGAAGCAAAATGACCCCTCTGTGAGGGGTCAGGTGGAATTGCTGATCAAAGCAAGGGACATTTTGCACACTCAGAATAATGCTTAGGTGAATAGTTGAGATATACACCTCTGCAGGCAGAATTTGAACGTGAGCCTTCATGTCCCAAGTGAATATTGTGATTCCATCTTATAGAGTTGATTTCTTTGTTGGCTCAGTGATACTTTGTATTAGCAGGTAACACACGCACAGGGCCTGGGAGAGGCTCGCCTGCAATGTAGGAGATAGCAGCTAAGGCCTTAGGTTGAGCTGGACAAAGGGCTCACTCTAATTAGGATTTCTCCCACAATAATCATACAACTGACTGTTTGGAAAGGAATAGTGTTTTTGCAAAGTGTTCCCACAGATCATGAATGTGTTCCGCTTTGGAGTAGGGATGAACATCTAATGCCAAATTTCTGCCTAATTGAATTCCTGGTGCTGGCTAACCATAATTGTAACTCATGTGCAGTGCTCTGTAGTGTTCCCAAGTCCTCTTCTGAAGAATTTCTATCCAAAATAACATTGCCCATTTTGCATGGGTAACATATTAGGGGACTTAATCCTTCAGAGAGGTAGCCTTGCATTTAGGTGTATTACAATGTATCTTGCATAAGTGAGTCAAGTTTCCCATATGATCTAGAATGCTCTGTAGGATTTCCCCGCATTAATTGCCACTTCACCAAATCTTGTGTCAAAAAATCACTACCAGTAATGATTTTGTTATTTTGTTGTATTTACTGACACAGACTGTATCTATGGACCAAAGACAGAATCTGATAGGATGCTGTTAAAAATGTCCCCTATGATTTTCCATTTACTTTGGTTGGACAACCAGATGAACAGTTTAATACTGAGCATAGGAAAAGACATCAAGATATCGCCTTGTGGTGTGATTCTCAGCTCATCCTGCAGTCTTTTTGGAGTATGGTTATAATTGAAATTCCCCTCCACACTCTCTTTCTGTTGGGCATTATGTGTCTTGAATGTGCGTACAGTGGGGGAGGTTATTGAATGATCTTGTGCTACACTGCAGTGTTGTATCTGTAATTCACACACACTGGGTTTCTTGTCAGGGGAGGCTGAGTCACTATCTGCTGCTTTCTGATAGACCGGATTCTTCAAGACTGCTTGCTGACAATTATTATTATTTTCTTCAGAGTTTTAGTATGTCAAAGAGAGTTCTTTGACATACAAACATAAAGATTGTTCCAGTGAAAGCCATAAAGGATAGCTCTCTGAGCTCCCCTAGCTAATGCTAAGAAGGATTAATTATAATTTCTGATGTTCTAAAAAAAGCAGGAAATTAGGCTTTTCAAACTACGTGTCTAAATCACCATCATAACAGTGATTAGTGTATATTTAAATATTTTTGGTGCATGATTATAGTTTCTGATGGTTTCACAAAATACAATGCAAGTGGCTTGAATAGCAAAATTCTCATTGCTTTATATGAAGAAGAGGAATTAGATCTTGACATGCGCCTTTTAACTGTATTCCTGTGAAAATGCATTAAAAAAAGGCAAAAACCTTAGTGTTCATTTTAATGGATGAACACAAGGTCAGTAAAGGTATAGTTTGTTCATATTTTACTCTTTAAATTAACCACTAGTAGTAAATGCCAGATATTTAGAGTAACTGCTCATGAAGGACAGAGAATCTAGTGGGGTTGAAATAAAGATGTCGAAAGGTGGTCAAAAAGGACCACCTTTTGTGGTCCTATACCAGGCACAGGTACAGTAGACCTGGGAAGGTGGGCCCTGCTTTTAGATGCTTCTGCATGTGAAATATTTGAAGGGCACATGCCTTAGTGCATTGAAAAACATAAGCTAGCAGTGGTTGAGAGAAAATAGATGCTGCAGTGTCTCCAGGAATAATGACAGTCCTGTTTCACTTTTGACATAACAGAACCTAAGAAGGAGTTGGGGTTTGGTGTCTAATGCAGTTTCCAATGAAGTCCGTAGGAAGCCTATACCATTTTTTTAAGGAATTGACTTGAATTTTGAATCACTTAGAACTCTATCTGTGGATGTCCTCGTCTATATTTCCTTTTATACCTTTTCTATCAAAATATTCAGAATTAACCTGTAAACTGTTGCTTAAGCACTAAGGGCTGCAGCAATAATTCTTTTTTTTTTAAATCTTTCTTTTGAAATATCATTTCATTTAGGTTGCAAAAGATGTATCAGTGAGACTTCACCATGAGTTAGAAAACGTGGAAGAAAAACGTACTGTAACAGAAGATGAAAACGAAAAATTAAGACAGCAGCTTATAGAAGTTGAAATTGCCAAACAAGCACTACAGAATGAACTGGAAAAAATGAAAGAGGTTAGTGTTGTTATTTACTTCTACACAAAGTATTTGAAGTTCTCAAATGCTTATTGCTGAACAAACTGGTTTTCTTCCTATAACTTGTTTTGGGGGCAAAAAGTATGTCCGGCAAAAGTTGAAAGTTGCATAAAGTGCCGAGGTACAGTTTGGTGACTGGGAAACTGAGAACAAACTAAAATATTCGGTCTTTCCTGGGCAAAACAGAATCCAAACTGTGGCTTTATTTTTCCTACAAAAGTAGGGAAAGGTGGAACTGATGGTAACAGAGTTCAGAGGCTTTGAGACATTGCACTTACGTTAAGATACATGCAGGAAGGGTGCTGAAGGGAGTCAGAGGCATCTAACTTTGAAGATGATGTTCCCCATGTGTTTTTACAAAGACCATTTTTTTGTCCTTGGTAACTACTATTAGGGACTAGCAGGCACACTGAGACCGGGCATCTAGTTACCTCCCCACCTTGTTCAGTCACGCTCTTTGGAGTATTGGGAAGTGAGAGACTCTACCTGGCCTTTCAGTCTAAGCATAATTTTACATTATATCTAATTCATCTTCAAAATTACTTCTTTCGACATTATATAGATGCAAGATACTGTTCCATTAAGTAAGCAGAAAATTGTATTACAGTGGTAATAGCCTGTCCAACAGAGGTAACAAAGCATGCAGTAAAAAGAGAAACTGTTGACTGAGAATGACTTCTCAGAACAGATTTTAGAAATAGCTCTTCAGTTCAGTGTTTAAAATTCAGTGAATGCCACCAATTTTCACTTTCAGTAATACTCTCTAGCAGGAATGCCAATGTCTACTTTGATCTTCTATGAAGCAGAAGAGATGTATTTCAGTTTTTAGGAAAGGCAGGAAATTTTCACTTGTGTGATAAGTTACAGTATTTTTAGGAACTGTGATTGCTTACTTTAAGTGCTGTAGTATTAAAAATATTCATATTTTTTCTTTACAGGAACTGAATTTCAAACATGTTAGTAGAGGATAAACAGGTGGTTTTTTCTGCCTTCTACTGCTCTTCCAGATAATTGCAGATTTGAAAAGGTCATGAAATCTGAGCCTTATTCAGCTTCCCTCTCCTCCGCCTGAGACTTTCTTCTGTTTTCACTCTGGTTTCTGGTTTTCTGCAACTCAGTTTCCGGGACCATCTTCTTTATGAGAGCATGATCTTTCTGTAATTATCCTTACAACTTCTTGTTAAGCTTGGCTTTACTCCAAATTTTCCATTATTCTTGTCCATTCAGACTCTGCTTACTTGTAGATTCCCATTTCTGGATAGGTTGTACCACAGTAAGCTCCTTTGGCCTTGCTTCTTCTTATGGATCTTCAGATTACAGTGAAGTGTAGTGGCAATTTAATAGGTTATGCTCTTTGGGAGCTACGTACCTGCAGGAAATAACCCCATAAATAGGCTGCTTCGTCTCTGTCATCAGTAGTCACTTTCTCCTTACCCTGATTCTTCGCTCCAGCACACTATGCTGAACTGTGGTTCTGCTGCTCTCATACTGTTTTCCACTTCTTTCTTTAGCTTAGGTGTTTGCCCATTTCTGTCTTTGCTCTTGGTATCAATGGAAGGATACTTGAGACTCCAGAAGAAAGGAAAGAGCCATGTTTAAGCCAGGGGCTCTTCTACATAATACTGTTTTCATGAAGCTGAAACAGATGGATGATTCCCATTGGCACAAAATGGAGGCACTGAGCCAGAATGGAAAAATGCAGTAAAACTCTGCACCAGAGCAGAGGTGGAGTGGACAAAGAGTCAGAAATACATCCTTATACTGAATGGGAGAGGAGAACTGCTATGCTCAGTCATTATATGCATCATCATAATTAGACAGGAGCTTTCATTTATGTATTTCAAACAGGCTGCTGAGTCCCTTTCAGTAGAAGAAGGCTGCTTTTCAGGCTAGGACTTTCAGCACAGCATGGGGGAAGTTGGAGGATGGTTGAGGAGGTGCAAGTCAAAGAAAAACAAGTTTGAAGTGCAGCCAAATTATTATGCACTTTGCAAGCATGCCATGACTTGGGGGATCAATGGAAGGATGCTGGTGACAAATACTAATTCTTACAAATTTGAAATTTAGAATCTGTGAAGACACTATGAAAATGTTAACTTGAAACAACCATGAAAAAAACCCGAAGCAATCTGAAGTGCATTACAACTTTTCTGTGACAAGTACCTTCTCTTCTCTGGCAATCAGAGGTTTCATGCATCTTAAATGTCATTGTCAGATAGTCATAATATTAATTTTCTGTTTGCTTGTGAGTTATTTCCTCCAGTTTCATGGGTTTACAACCCTTTCTCATTTCAGTACAGCAGTTATGACTAATCAGCCTCCTGCTTAAGAAGTTCTACTCAGCATAAATAGGAATGCAGAGTCAAGACCTTTTGTCTGGATTGTGAACTTCACTTTGTTGAGCTTAGAATTAATGGCAGAGTTAATCTCCAAAGACAATGAAGCATTTTTATTTTACAGCATAATAACAGTGCTCAGAGTATGTAATGACTGATTTCTGTGCTTTTATGTCATCAAATGAACTGCAAAACCACAAACCTTCCCATTCTTCTTAAAATCTATTTATATATAACTGCCATGGGAAATTTGTTCTCCTTATAAAAGAACCGTGCAAGATAGCAGAGACTTAGTAGAAAATGTTGGAGGCAAAAGCATAATTTTTTGTTAGGTAGTCTGTAGAGAAGGACCAAAGCCAAAGTTCTCTTTGCGTAGATTCTATATTGTTTTGAAAAACATGTTAGACTTGACTACAAACACGTATAAAAGATAAATGCTAGCAGATGTGTTTGTGTAGAGACAAATCTAGAATTCTCCAATGAACATTTGGGTGAGTATAGACTTGTGAATGTATTCGTCCATTAATACAGAGAGATGGCTGCTGTTTCCTTTCTGGGTTTGTAGCTTTTGAAAAAAATAATTATGAAATATTCCACAACAAATAGAAGTTGTTATTGATGACAATAGAAGCTTGCAAGCATCTAGGATTTGGAAGGTGTTCCAGCAAAACATACATTTTCTATCAGTTGCTTTTATTTTCAGGCTGCAACCTGCAGCTATTTCATTTAATGTTGTTCCTGCATACATCCACATGGAAACACAAGATTTTTAATCTGCGTTGCCAATTCTCAGAATTTATTTGTATCAACTGATACTGCTTTTCTCTTTATTATTTTTTATTATTAATTGTTATGCTTTTTTGGAAGCTGATGACAATCTAGGGAAATTGTTTCCTAGAAGAAAGAGAAACCAAGTGTAGCTAGCTATAGCTTTTAATGATAATAGTTTGAACTATTAATTCATTCATTTGCTACAGCTATGTAGCAAATGTCCAGTTAGCTGTGCTTTAGATGGTTTGTTGTGAGACAAATGAAGTAGGAGGAAAATATGACAGAACTACTGGACACTGGGCTTTACAAATCCTCATTGAATGCAGATATGTAACTGCAGGAGGCACAGTGTTTTTCAGAGAGATATATCTCTATGGATAGAAACAGATTGCTGTCGTAGTGCTCCAAACTGGGCAGATGCAAGACAGCTGAGTTCTTACAGCCGCACTAGGGTGATGCTGTCAAGCTACAATTTTCTTCTTCTAAGCATAGGTTATTAGCTCAGGTACAGAGCTTGCGATAACCATGGCTACATGACACATGAACCAGACATCTCTGTCTTTTGTCCCATCAGTTCAGACTGCAGGCAGAGGAATTTTTGCCTCTCTACATGGGTCTGTGCTTTGCTGGAGTGGTGCCTGTCTTGTCAGTCACTCTGTTTTTGTATGCTGCATGGAAACAGAAGAAGGCAGTAGGATATGGGGAGCTGGGCATTGGAGCTGGGAGGAGGATTTTGATTCTGATTTTGATACTAACCTGCTGTGGGACTGCAGGAAAGTAATTATACTTCTCTGCTTACTCTTACAACCTTTGCCTGCCCTGTTTATGTAACCTGTGTGCACAGATTAGCTCTCTATACATCTCTTGAGTGCTCAGGCTGCACAGAAATCAAAAGGGTAGCTGGAAATTTCACAACAAAAGCTTCTGTAAAAAGAAGATGAAACAAAAAACCCAACAACCATAAAAAAAAAAAAAAACACACAAAAAAAACCAAACAGAAACCCCCCCTAAAACTGGAGAGCTGTGAAAAGCACTGGTAAGGGATGATCTGTCCCAGTCCCCTTGATCACCTGTATAAGCTTGCCCACTATGTCTCCTTGATAAAAAATCTAGGGTCTCTTCTTTCTCACATCCCTTTCTCTCTCTAAACCCCTTCTCCTGCCATTTAACCACAGCCACTTATTTCCAGTCTTTTTCCTATAACTCACAAAGTCTCATATTCTCCAGGTTCTCTCTCTCAATCTTGAGCCTATGTCTGTTTTTTCTTTTTTTTTTTTTTTTTTTTTTTGTTTTTTGGGGTTTTTTTNNNNCGGGGGGGGTGTCTTATCATAGCTCCTTTGCTTGGCTGGTTTTCTGTTTTCTGGTTCCTAAGTCCCAGTCTTATTGTTCTTCCTCACACTCCCTCTTTTCCTTCATCCTTCCAACTCTTCATCAGTGTTCAGTCTCTCCTCTGGATTTCAAGTCTGTTCCAGTTCATTTTCCTCTTATTCTACTCCAAGTATATTATCCCCATTTCTTAGTTACAGCATTGCTCTTCTGTGAAGTTTGTCTTTTTCCCCTGATTCTTCCACCCCCTCATACAAATCTGTCAGCTTCATTGGTTGGTTCTGTTCCTTTTCCTTGTTTCCAAGCTTTAGCTCTTTACTTTTGCATCTGGACTGAGAGCAGTGCAGGATCACTCACTGTGCTAGGAAAGAGCAATATATCACTGTGAGCACTAGGAGAAAAGGTTTCTGGTTCTAATGTCTAGCCTCGGCTTTATCTAGATCCACATGCAGCAACAATTGCAGGACTAGTTAGGCTTTGCCTTCTGGCCTGGAGTTGGAACACAATCTGTCAGCTGGAGAAAATGTGCAGATTGATAGCTGGGATGGGAAAGGATGCGGTAGTTTGTAAATACAGAGTTTTCAGCAATTTAAACCAGTAAACTCCAAGAAAAAATTACCTGGTAATGTATAGAAATGGAAGATTTCTGAAAGATTATGGTTTGGCCAGTCATGATTTGGATGAAATGGAAAAGTATGAGGTATGTATCGTATACAGACACAAAAATGTTCCAGAGCACAGGCATACTGGAACTTATCAAAAGAACAGCTGCTAGAATAATTTAATATGAGCAAACCAGGATATTCTCTTCTTGGAAAGAGCTGAATAATTTTGCTGAAATTTTCCAAAATATTAACAATGTTGATAACATCCTGAGACAGATGCTTGGCATGGAAAATTTGCAACATCTAAAATGTGATGAGGTTGTAAGGAACTGGAAACAGGTCTCATAATGGATGGTGGTTTGCAGCATTTCCAATAGGCAAGGCAACCATATTCAACAGCAGCATTACATCTTCGGATGCCTTCAGATGCAAAACTTTCTCATCCACTATTTGTCTTGGTCACTTCTCTTAGGACCTTAAACTTCACTATCTCACTGTTGAGGCTGCCAGTGCTACCATTGGCCATCAACTCCCTGACCAATGCTTCCTTATTTGCAAGAGGTCCATCAGAGTTATTCCCACAGCTGGCTTGTTTATCCCCTGTGGCAAAAATTGTCTTCAATCCATGGAAGAAACCATGTGACTTCTTCTAGTTGTCTGAAAAAGGATTCATCTGTTTCCTCTTATTCATCAGATGGTCTGTAGAAGATGCCCCAAATTATGCCACCCATGCTTCTCTGATTGTTACCCATAGCTCACAGCTGGCCCATCACCCATTACAAGGCAATGCCACATGCAATTGAACTGCTGTTTTGTGTAGAGCACAACCCTACTTGCTCACCTTTAGAGTTTGTATTGAACCTTGATCCACGGCTGCACTACTCCATCATGTCTCTGTGATCCCAGTGAGGTCACAGCTCTATAACTGTGCAGGGATTTCTAGCTTCTTTTTGTTTCCCATTCTGCACGCATACAAGCCACTGGAGATGGATACTTGGCTGTGCTGCTTTGAAAGGGAAAGTTTGAGCCTCCTGCACCATACCATCTCCCAAGCACTTCCTAATTGCACCTCATGTTTTCATTTCTCGTCAGAGTTTGAGCCTCATTTCAAACAGCTGGTAATGGAGGGAGCAGGGACAAAGTAGAGAGAGATGAGACGCTAGTCTAACGCCTGCTGATGTAGCTGATCAGCATCACAGGATCGGTGTAGTAAGCGGTGCTCTCCGAAGAGTTACAGTAATTTACTTGCTCCTGGCACCAGATGGCAGCAGGGGAGGATTTAATAAGTCTCTCACAAGCCCGGTTCCTTCCGGGGTCTTTTGGAGGACCCAAATACCAAGCCCATCAGCAACACTTCTACTAAAAGTACCTTTAAGCAGAGGGTTTCCGTGATCTGAATCTCAGCTTGTTGCCTCATGAAAATTCAATTTGCTTTGGTGAAAAGAACAACAGGGTAATGAGGAGGCTGTTTTTAAAAAGAGATGAGAAACAAGTCTCTGCCTGAGTTTATACAGGAAAAAGCAAAAAAGTCCTTTGTCTCCAAGTGCTGCTCAGTGATTCTCTAAGCATCACATCCCTGCAGACCCAGAACCCCCATTTACTTCTGTCAGACTTGCTTATGCGAAATTCCGTTACTTTTGGTATCCTGCCCAAACACTGAGTTCCTTTAAAAACAGTACTCAGGAGGGATGCTATTCATCATCTCTGAGGGTGTGACTCTGGCATCCTTGCTCAGAGCACACTGTGGTTTCACAGTGAGCAGGTTAAGCAGTTTGCTTCGGTTCTTTAGTTCTTTGGATATGAGAAAAGAATCATAGTGGAGAAATAAATTAATTTCTATTACGAAATCTGTTGTAGTAATTCTTTGAAAATGCCGTGCTATAAACAGGAAAAAAACTATGTGCATTTGAGAAGTAGTTTGAACTTTAAGCCTCATAAAATTACTTTTTAATTATGTATCAGCCATCAGCAATTCACATGAGCCATTTGCTTTAAGACAGTTTGTCAAAACTGAAAATAAACAGCATAATGGTCAATAATAATATAGCTCCAAAACATATGTAGTAAGTAGTGAATGACTTCAAAAGAATAAAACTCCATAAATATCTTATTGTTAAGCGGTTTTGTGAGTAAAGATGCCTTGAGAGGATTTTTTTTTCAGAGCTGGTGTGCTGCTTTGTGGATTCCTATTGATTTGTCTTAAAATTTGCAAGGATATGTGAAAGGAGAGGCAGGATTGCTTGCTAATGAGGAAGTAATACTGAAATAGCGGCAACTGTAGTGAAAAAGAGGGTATCTGGAATATGTTTAAAACAGAATTTAGCCATCACAAAATAAAGTTAAGTTTGATCAATTCTTTTGAATCTGTAAACATAATGCTGGTTTGGAGGGGGCACAGGATTTCCTTCCCTGTGGCAGAATATTACTTTGTTTTCCTTCCTTTCTGTGATGGATATCAGCAGCCTTAGATTTGCAAGTTCTCTTGTCACAGTTCTTATTGATACTACATACAGTCTCAGGTAAAATCAGAGTCTCTTTGCAGTAAGTTTTATTTTAAAGAAAAAAAAAAGTAATGACCACCTTAAAAACCTTCCAGAAAGGAGGCACAGAATAAGAGTTGAGCTTCTAAACACATAGAAACTATGTTTTAGAGAAAGGACATGAGTCCCTACATCCAAGTCACTACCTGAGACCCTTTTTTTGCTTGAATCATTCTTCTCAAAATTGTTCTTTGCTACAGAATTGCTTCCATTAGTCAAAAACTATATTTTTAAAGTAAATCAGGCTAAGGAAGGGCCCACACGCTGACAAGTGATTGCTAGCACATCCCTCATATGGTTTTTGCCTGGATCAGCTACCACTGCCTCAGTGCTTGGGCATGATTTGGGGTCTAGCCTGGGTCAGAGCTCATTCCTGATTGACAGTTTGGATGTGGTCCTGCTTGTTTGGAAGGAAGCTGTAGGGAGGTTTCGCAGTATTGTCATTTTAGCTGAAAGGAGACGGAATTGTGGAGTGCCAGTTGGCATCATGTCCTGAGAGCAGTCCCTGACCATTTCATTTACAGTGTAAAATCTAGGCAAAGGGTCTCTGACTTGGTATGGGGCCAGATGAGATGGTAAATGAGACACAGAACAGCAAGTCCAGTCCATTGCTGCCATGTGAATTCCTGCTGCTGAGAATTATTGGCAAGGGGCAATCACCAGCAGTGACAAAGCCAACACAACTGGCATGCCCAGTTGTCTGTGGGAGGAATGGAAAGTGCAGTAACTGTGTCTCAGGTGGTGGATGGTAACTGTTTTCTAAAGAAAATCGTTCGTGAGCATGAACTCACAGTGGGGCAGGCTGGAAAAGATGTATCTCTGTTGCGACAGACTTTAGGGTATGACTTTGCTGAGATCTAAAGGAGAAAGAAGGCCTTTTATATCTCATTACCAAAGTAGGCAATCTTAATGCTGACTTCAATAAGGTCCTCAAACTACGATACCACATTAACAAACGGAGAAAGTTTGGTAAATCCAGTATTGCTTGGTTTCTATTCAGTCATCTCCTAATCATTTGTTGGCACTATGCTGTTTGTAAGCCTGAGAAGTTTTACTTATTTTCTAGGAAAATATAATGTTTTTAGGACTCTGTAATGGTCCTCAATCACAGAAGACAAGTTTTTATTTTTGCGCTTCCCAGTTTCAGTATTTCTTTATTCAAATGGACATGCAAGTGTCCATATACATAATTTAGATATAGAGGTATCAACTCGATTGCTCAAATGAAAGAAAAAGTTGTCAGGTAACTTAAAAGTGTAAAAATGAGCTCCCTGGTTTAGCTGGCTTTTCTATAGCTGTCATGATACCTTTCACAGTTGTATCCATAGTTGTATCCATAGACAGTACATAGCCCACACTGTCTTTTTTGTTGTTGTTTTGCTTAAGATTTTTAATAATGTATTATGTTTTTTAAATTCCAACTATAATTTTATTTATGCCCATTGTGTCAATTTTGGCAAGTCTGTGGGATATTTTTGTAAGACACTGTGTATGATTTGCTTAGTTTCTTAAAGAAAGGGATTGCATGATAGTGAGGACAAATTTGACCTCTTCGTACTACTACAAAAGCATGAATGGGAGTATAGAGGTAGGCCAGGATTCTGGACAATCCAGATGACTTTGAAAAATTGATTTCTATCAGCTGGAAGGCTTTATAGAGGCAGAACAGAGGCATTTTCCAAGTGCTGAACCAGAGGTCTAGATACATGTCTTCATATGGAATCAATATGCACCAAATGTTATCATCTTCCTGGAAGTCTCACCAAGGCTTTGATGAATAATAGTAATACATGATTTCTGTCCCTTATACCATCATGTTCAGTCTACTGCTTAAGAGCATCAGTCCCTTCAAAGCCTGGAAAAACAGAGCATTTGCAATGTGCTGATACAGGTCAAAGCTGAGCTTGTTTCAGATTGAAAGGAAAATTACCATAGCTTTGTTTCTCTCTGGTGCATGTGCTCACTGCTGGCTTCAGGGCTGTCTTTCTCATCGTCTTAAATTGAGCTCTTCAGCAACCCCACATGAAACAATTTTCTGTGTTTACGTTCTCTGGTGCTGCTAGCAAGCCTACAGTTAAAAAAGCAGGTCACTCTGTAGCCTGGTAGATTTATTAGTTATTCTGCACGTAGAATTTCCCAGTGCATCTTTCAGGTGCCTGCGTTCCTGATAGCCCTTTGGCAGAGCCTCACAGCCCCAGGTAGTTTGTTCTGGCTTTAGGAGAGTAAGCAGAAAGTACCACCATGGAGGTAAGCACTGTTCTGTGTTTTGGCTGAACTCAGCTGCCAGTGTGAGGAAGGAGAACCTTGTCATGTCATAGTACAGATGGCTGTTCTGAACCACGTCCTGGGCCCTCAGGGAGTAACCTCAGTGCAGCTTCCAGTGTTAAAACAGGTGAAAGAGACTGGCAAGACCTCAAATGGGAACATAGGCAACAGAGCCATATGCAACAAAACTATCACAGAAATTGCTATATTTACTAGTCAATATATTACTCATTTCTTTTTCAGAATGATAGTTCTGAGAACTTAGGTGGCTAACAAAAAGTACCCAGTGCTTACAGAATCAGAAGAGCCAAGTGAAGCAAATATAGCTTCTTTATGTGCTTCTATACATGATTAATAAGCAGTTCCTGAAGGAGAGATGATACTATCTGATAAGCAGTATCCTAATGGCACATAGCAGCATGCAGAAGATGTAGTGTAATACTCTGGGCTTTTGATTTGGCTGTAAATCTTGTTCTTTTCTTTCAAAGTTGTTGCCTAAGCCATCTTTCCCCCCACCCCACCCCAAAAAAGAGGCAACGCAACTTAATGATTTATTACAAATGCCTCATTTTACAAATGTCTCTTGTGTTTCTCTCCAGTGCACTTAAAAATAAAAGATTATACAGTGTGGTGAGGCTATTGGTCGCAGCATTGTGAATTTTTGAATGGTCCATCCCAGTGTGCAGGAAATCAAGTGAGGGTGATCCCAGAGGAATGTAGAGACACTCTCAGAACATACAAAATCCAAAACTCACCTGGAGATGAATCTGGTGAGGGACATTAAAGGGCAACAAGAAAGGTTTTTATAGGTATATCAAAAGCAAAATGAAGATGAGGGAAAATTTGTGCAGACTGGTAAATGGTGCAGGGAACATCTTTCATAATATTCTCCTAGACAAGCTGATGAAGTATGGGCTACACAACTGGACAGTGAGGTTGACTGAAAACTGGCTGATGAAATACCAGGCTCAAAGAGTTGTGATCAGCAGTGCAAAGTCTGTCTAGAGACTGGTGACTAGTGGTGTACCTGTCAGGGAACAGCAAGGGCCAACTGCTCTGAGGGACTGGGAGTCAGGAGCCAAGCACAAGGACACAGCCCGCAGGGCAGGGACCCCAACAGCCAGGGCCCAGTTCAGCAACACCTGAGCAAAGAGACCAGAACAAGCCTAGGGACAGCAGCTGCGATCAACCAAGAGTCCAGATCATCCGACAGTTTTGTGGTGACAGGGCAGGTCTGAGATTAAGCCAGGAAGTCAATCTACAGGTCTAGTGATCATGAGGCAAGTGATGAGGAAAGTGCAAGGTCAAGCCAGAAAGTCAGGACACAGATGAGGGTTAAGATCAAGAGGGTCCATGTCCACGCACAGCTATGACAGAGCTGGCTACAGCTACAACATAGTTCAGTCAGAGACCCAAGGTCCAGATGTGAGGTTAGGTGCAGCTCCTGGGCCTATGAGCAGGGCTGTGGGTGAAAGCCCCTGGTGAAGTTCATCAGGATAATGAAGGCCTATTAACACACTCTGGCCCCTGGCAGGACCCCAGGCCACTGGCCAATTGTGTTTAACTTGGACAATTGTGTTTAATGTCTTCATTATTGACCTGGACGAGGTCAGCAGGTCAAGGGAGGTGAGCCTTCCCCTCCACTCAGCATTAGTGGTGCCACACCTGGAGTGCTGCATCCAGTTCTGGGCTCCTCAGTACAAGACGGAAATGGACATACCGGAGCAAGGGCTGTGAAGACAATTAAGGGATTAGGGCATGTGTCAAATGAGGGAAGCTGAGAGAGCTGTGACTGTTCAGCCTGGAGATGTTGGGGGAGCAGCAAGGGCTGGCTGCTTCCTGTGGGATGGGGAGTTCTGGGGGATAACACAGCCGGTGGGGCAGAGGTGTTGCCAGCCAAGGCCCAGTACCACAGTACCCCAGCAGAGCAGACTCAGAGATCATGGCCAGGTTCAAACAAGAGTCCAGAGTGCCAGCCAGGTTCATGGTGATGAGGCAGACCTGAGGAGAAGCCAGGGAACCAACCCACACGTGGATCAACAGGGTCCATGGCTGGGCACAGGAACAACTGCAGTGAGCTGGAGACCAGTACTTCTCTCACATAGTTCAAGCAGGACCTGAAGCCCCCAGGCTGAGCTGAAACGGGTCTCTGGGGCCCATGGTCAGGGAGTGTGGGGAGGCCCCAGTTGAGGTTGGTCAGGACCACTAAGTAAGGCCATGACAGAAGAGTGTGTGGGGGTGAATCTTATCAATTTATATAAGCACCTGAGAGGAGGGTGTAAAGGAGGAGTCAAATTCTTTTCAGTGGTGTCCAGTGACAGGACAGACCCCAGCTTTTTTGCTGTGAAGGTGGTCAAGCACTGAACACATTGACTATGGAGGAAGGAGACTCCAACTTGGAGATATTCAAGACCGCCCAGGACATGGCCCTGGGAAGCCTGCTTTAGCTGACTCTGCTCAGAGCAGGGGGACTGGACTAGATCTCCAGAGATCCCTTTCAGACTCAGCTAATTTGTGATTTTTCTCAGCTCTGGGGTCTGGACTTGCAGAATTTAATTTCCCATTTTGCAGCAGAGCATACAGGGGTTAGAAAAGGTCACTTCTGGAAGGGGAGAAAGGAAATGGTTTACAGATTATTTCTGCTAAACAGGGAGAGTTCAGTGTTTGTCCAAGATGTCTTTCTTCTCAGGCAAAACTCAGCGAGTGAACAGGAGGTCAGAAACAGGTATGTGCCATCAAGCAGGGCATTTTCCCTGCTGCGCTGATACGCATGGTGTTTTGTGCAACTAGATACGTTGTGGGCAATACAGCTGTACGTGTGTGTGTGTGTGCCTGTGTGCAAAGCACTAAAGCTTTCATTAGGCAGATACCTCATATTCAGTAAGGGGAGTAACGTACAAAGAAAAAAGTACAACAAAGAAAGTATTATACACAGTAGAGTTGTGGGGAATACTGCTCAACAAATGGCTTCTGTGGCCGGGCTGGATGGGAGTAGAGGCCGTATGTGACTGTGCAAGGCGGCCGGCTGATTCCTCATTGACTACCAGTGTGCTAGTTGTGCTCTACCTCTGAACTGCCCTGGAAGTATACTACACTCCGGAGAGCAGAATGGCATGTTTTGAGCCACCTTCTTCTTTTATATCCTCTAATCTGCACACATTTATAGCCATATTCTGTGGTGTGTGTCACTGCATATTAAATAGAGATGAGTCACTTGACAGGGAGAACACCCAGCTATAGGGTGTGCTGGGCTCTGGGATCAGCCCAGCTGCCCTTCTCAATCGTGTGGAATCAATGTTAGCCAAGAACAAAACTACCAGGCTTTTGATGTTTGCTCACTACAACCTGGAGGTTTATTTTTCACCTACTGCAGTGCTCATAATATCAAGAAATACAACCCTCTAGCATTTTAGCAGATTCGGGTTTTGATAACACTCCATAGTTGAAGAGTTCCAAGAACTGCATTTCTTATTTTGAAGCAAAGGGCAGTGGATTAACCTTTTAGATATTTTTCTGAAGTGTTTGTTTCTGCTGATATATTTTGACATATTATGTGATTTTTTTTCCTATTGCTAATATTAACAACAGCATATATCGAGATGTGTAGAAGAGACCTGTGGATATAAATTCTGTTTTGCTTTGTCTGATCCTAGTTATATGATTGTGTTAAGTGACTTTCGCTATCTCAGTAATGAATCCAGGTTAGGATAATAACCAAACTCTTTGCTTAGGTCACAGATGAGTACTTGCACTTAGAAAGTATTTGCCATGCATCTGTTTCCATCAGTGTTGTGCATAATGAGAGGCTTCTACTTCCCTGTAAAGCATGACTGATGATGACATCCAACTGGCATAATTACCAAGAGTGTTTTATATTACAGGCTTGGCTGAATTATTTTAATTTCTACAGATGCTAGCAGTTTACATCTTTGATTAAATGATTAATTAGAAACACCAGTAACATTGCCCCAGAAAGAGTTTTGAACTGGAATGTTGTCTTGATACACAGACATAGTGGTGTGCTTCTAACAGTATTATTGCTGAGTTCCCAAACTTTGGTCAGGTTTTGTGCATTCAGAAATTATGAAAACAGAACTGTATAATATGATCAACCAGTCTGGCCTCCTGAATATGACGTGGGTCATAAAATAACCCCAGCAATTTTATTTAAACCGATGCCTACTTTTCAGAAGAGGTGCTGGTCTGTGTTAAAAAATGACAGCTGAGAACAGTCTACCAGAACTCTTCCAGAACTGTCCCAGGAACTGTTCAAAATTTGCAACTCATTTCTCACCTAAATTTGCTGTAAGCTAGTTACCAGCCAGGAAATGTATGTTCTTACTACCACGCTAAATTCAAGAGTCCAGCATCAATGCTTTGGTATTGTTTGTTTTTTAAATCTGCATGCTTAGGGTTGATATCATTTAGCCATCTAAAAATTAAGCATTTAACCTAAGTGAGGAATTTGGCCTCCCTCAAAGGAGAAACATGGGCACTACTTGGAAGTGATTCATTTCACTTGTGTGAGGATGGTTTGACTGTGGAGAGGTACATCCCTCTCTAGTTATTGCACAGTTTTGACATCTACATCCTAGGACTAAATTAAGCCTTTTGATCACAAAATTACACTTGGACGTTCTTTCAGCTGATTATCCTCTATGACCCTGCAGTCTTTTTCAGAGATGTGACTTTTCAAGAGATCTTCTGTATTTTCTAGGCTGTTTTCCTACTGTCTTAGCATAGCTTTACTCCTTGTTCTTACATGTGTATCTTCATATTTAGTCATATTAAAACAGATAATATTTGATTGCACCAAGGTTTGTATCAGTGACTGTCCTTTTCAATATTTAACATTTCTCCAACCTTTACTCTACCTGCAGTCTTTATCCAATATTATTTTAGGTTTTTTCCAGGCAGCAGCAAAAAATGTTAATTAGTGTGGGACCAAGAATTGATTCTTGTGTGACCCCATTAGGACTTCTGTGGCATTAATTTGCAGGTGATTTGCTGTTTCAGTGACATTTATGATAAATGCTGAACAGTCAGATGTTTGTTCATGGTAGCTAGTTAAAAATGCATTCCAGTGATCAAATATTTATAATGAGCTGAAGGCTGTCAAACTTCATTTCAGAATGAGATTTTCACATTTCTAGTTGTTGTGGTTTAACCTGAGCCAGCAACTAAGCACCACACAGCTGCTTGCTCGCCCCCCCCCGCCCCTCCCCTCAATGGGATGGGGGGGACAATCGGAGGAGTAAAAGTGAGAAAACTTGTGGGTTGAGATAGAGACAGTTTAATAGGTAAAGCAAAAGCCACACACGCAAGCAAAGCAAAACAAGGAATTCATTCACTGTTTCCTATCGGCAGGCGGGTATTCAGCCATCTCCAGGAAAGCAGGGCTCCATCATGCGTAATGGTTACTTGGGAAGACAAACGCCATCACTCCGAGTGTTGTCCCTCCTCCTTCTTCCCTCAGCTTTATATGCTGAGCATGATGTCATATGGTATGGAATACCTATGAAGAAAAATAACTCTATCCCAGCCAAAACCAGCACACTAGCAAATGGAACCTTTAAATAAATCTTAAGCCAAACTCTACATGAAGGTTTTAAGTCAGGCTAAGAGCCACAGCCCCTTCCCTTGCTGGGAATAAGCATTTCCCTTAAGAAGTTGAGCAAGTTTCATTTAGGGGAAAGAATCATCATTTAGGAGGATGAGGCATGCAGATCAGTCACAGGTCTTCTGAACCTTTTGTAGTCAATGAAGCCACTGGATGCTCTGCTCCAGCCAGAACTATAATATTCTCCTTCTCCCCATCTCCATCTTTGCATAGTCAAAATACCAGGAAAAGCACTGGGTGCAGGCTTATGGGAGAGCAAACTGGTACCAGAGTGAGAAATGTGGGTGTGGGGATGTCCAAACTGGTAAAATACCTTCCTTCCATTTTAGCTTCTAGCCTCCATGGTTTATTTTTCCAGAGCACCTTCTTTACATGCGCTGCTTAACAAAACTTAGATTAAAACTTAAATTTAATATGTGGCAGGATCACACCAGCATAACTTCAGAGCACTGCAGAGATGCTCAAAACATCCCCATATATTGCATTACCAAAAATGTTTTTCAACCAGTTTACAAGCTTTACCATAGAACTTTCCCAAGTAAACACAGACAAAAGAAGAGACAAAGAGTAACAGAAGACCCCTCTTTATAGGCAGAGGACAGAGTGGTGATTGCTGACATGTGAGAGATGGATTTTTTTCCCCTGTTAACAGAAAATCATCTGCTCACTGCTCAGGCTTCTAGGCCAAGTGCAGATTTCAGAAAATATTTCCTACCTGAATTCATCTTAAATTTTTACATCCTCTCAAATGAAGTCTGAAATCTAATTTTTTGATGGGATGTCCCTGTAACTGGAGGCGTTGTCCAAGGTGCACAGTCTTATAGGGCAAGTTGCAAAGCTCCTTTCTCTGCTGTGTGCCTACGGACCTACACAGATGGGCATGTTCTTGATGCCATCCTACCCTGTGAATCCACGTGAGGGACTGTAAGAGCTGTCTGTGCATTTAATACAACTCTTCAGTATGAAATGAGCTTGAACACAAATACACACATGTGATCAGCCCACAACTTAGCAGAACTGGCTCCTGTATACATTTCCAGCAAGCGGTGTAGGGGTGCACATTGTGTGCAGAATCATTCTGATTTTCCTTCTCATTACTTTTCATTTTCAGACTAACCACTTTTTTTGGGATGTGGTAACTACACTTTGGTTTATATATATGCATTTTTGTAACCAAGGCAGTAAACCTGATCTGGTTGCTTGCACTTTCGTGTTCTCATGAAAATTTCTTTGGAATCTCTTCTGAGATGTTCTTCCAAGAAGGCTGAAAAACTCTACATGTCATAATAGGTGTGTAGAAAGAAAACTCTTCAGAATTGGCAAAATCTCTGATGTATTCAATTCGTAATTGCCATATCCATGTCTGTGACTGTGATTATTGCTACTGTTATGTGGTGGTGTTTTGAACTATGTTGACATAGTGTCTGTCATACCAGCAGTCACAGATAAAGACTGGGACAGCGCTTTTTACTAGGCATTGTGTAAACCCTGACAAAAAGACTGACTTTCTTCTCCCAAAAAAGACAAATAGCTGAATTGACAAATAAACAGCAACTTAGGAAGCCCTAGAAAATAGGTTTAACTAACATGACTATGCAACAAAATACCTGATACCTGCACTTTCACTCCAAAATATTCATGGTGTTCTGAGATTTGCTTTTGCATTTCAGGATTAGGGAGCCAAGTGTAAGCTGACTCTGATTCCCGCATCCATAATGAGGCCTAGTTGGATAGTGCTGGGGAGCTCAGCATGTCTAGCTCCTCCATCTTTTGAAAGGTTCAAATGACAGGAGACCTCTTCCTCTTCAGAGAAGTTGCTTCCACTGTTTTATGATATCCTGGTGGATGAAGGAGTACGTAATCACAGAAAGCAAAGTATCAGAGTTTGGCCAGCTGTTTGACCAGGTCATATGGAAAGCTTTGAAAAGGCAGCTTTCATCTTCTACTGCTCAGGATTTTTTTCAAATAAGAAAAAGAAGGAAGAAAATGTAATGGAAGCATAAATGTGCTGCTTCATTTTAGGCATTGCAAAGAATGCTTTTGCCTAGTTATGCCACAGAGTTATCATTATTCGCTCTAGCAATGTGGGTTTGGTTCAAAATGCAAAGGGTTTCTTTAGGTGAAGTGCAAATATGTAAATTTTACTTCTGCTTTTTTTTTCTCATTTAATTGGCAAATGAATAATGGCAAAGGATCTCAAAATGGTAGCTGAAATAACTCCTAAATCAATGCAAATGAAATAACACAAATATCGGAGGGCAGCTCCTCTTTTCTCTTCTGCAAAATGAAGACATTCAAAAGACTACATAAGAACTGTTTTTCTCTCCATGGTGAAGTAGTAAAGATAGCTTTCATTTTGTATCGTTCCTCAGCAGTGTTTTCAAATATGCCAGTTTTAATATGAAGAGAGCACTGGTAAAGCTAGTAGAGATATGTTTAGTGTTTGCTTCATGGACAGGGGTGCTGTGCTTCTTTCATTTCATTTGTCCCCTGCTTTTTCTTTCCTGCCTTAATTTTGCAAGCAAGTAGAATACTGAAATACTCAGGACTCCTCCTGCCCTTGAAGGGGGATGGAAGGAGTAAAGGGAGTATCTTGAGCTTGTTGCTGGTAAATTGCACTGATAGAGTTGCAGAATAAGAGAGACATTTTAAAAACAGAGGCTTCCTTTTTTAGGAGAATGAGCATTTTCAATTTGCCAACATGGATAGTGTCCGTTTAGTTTTTAATACATATTCTAGTACATTAAATTAGAGTTGGTGGCAGTAAACTAAAAAAATCTGTCTTTTGTCTGGTTTGACCCAGCTCTATGAGCTAACTGACCGTATTGACTGAAGGGAAAATGCAGAGAGAGTCTTAGGGCAAATTTCAATTACCCTGGTCATAGTCACTTTGTGCCAGACAGAGGCAAGTTTGTGCAGCCCAAAAGGTCGTTCAATATTCAGCAACTCCTTTGAAAAGCTCTGCAGACCTGTCACAGCAGTTGGGAGGCAGCTAACTGTAACCACGTACAGTACAGTTGTGTGCCGAAAAGAAGGTTCAGTTGCAGTTATGGAGGTTGAAGAAGCTGCACTCCCTTTGCCTTAGCCTGCTCTGTGAGGAGGGATAAGGGCTGTTATGGGGGCTCTGTGCACCCATAAATGCCTTTATGTGTCAGGAATTCCTCCTGTGGTTGCCTGCTTTGATTTTTAGATCATATACCCCCAGACCAGGCTTGGAATTATCAAACCTAAGTATCTTGAAAAATCTTGGTATGTTTTGCCTAGGGTTTCTTTATTAATCGCTATGAGATTTACTGTAGCTTAGGATCAGGTAGTGAGAATTTGAGTTCATTTTGCAGCTTTCCTACTCAGTGGACTGTGATGCTATTATTTCCGCATTGTGTTATTCTCAGAGTAGATTTCAGGTCTTTTTACGCCTGAGAAGAACTGAGCATCACAGGTGATGTTAGGACTGCACATTTGGCTTGCAGTTTAGGGTTGGCGAGAGAAGGATTATACCATCTGGTCTTGAGAAGTGCTTAGCATCTCTAGCAAGACATTGGATGAACTCCAGTGAAGGTCACCAGAGAATTGATGCTGCTCAACATCGCAACAGAATTACCCATTGCATGTCATCCGGTGTGCATGTAATATGAATGTTATCTGTGGTCTCATCTAGACTGTGGTAAATTCTCAGCATTGCCGAAACACACCTGCAGCCCCATGTGTGCTGGCTACAGTGAATGCTAGAATAGTCAGGTCAAACACAGTTTTGCCTCCTAGACTTTCAAAGGTAAGCAGAGATTATACAATGTAATGAAACATGCCCCAGTTGCTGGTCTTATTATCCCTAGTGCTGTTGAAATATTTCATTAGTGCTTGGGCAGTTTAGCCAACTGCCCATTGCAGAAACTGAATTACATGCATTTTTTGCTTGTTTTCTCCTGCAGATGTGTAACTTAGTTCAAGGTTATTAGAACCATAAAGCTGTCTGGTAAGCATTACTGATCAGAGAGTGCAAAAGCATGTTATGTTTGTTACTTTTATCGTTGTCTTTTTTTAGCTCGTAATCATTGACTAGAGTGAACTGCATATGATTTTAAAAATTATATAGAAGAAAATTTATCCTTCACAACAAACTCTCAAAACCAATTCTAGAATATGAGTGGCAGATTTTTTTGCTATAGTTTGAGAAAACAGCAGAGGTGGCTTTTAGTGTCACTACAGTATGTTTTGTGGTATACTGTGACACGGGAAAAGGACGAACAAGTGGAGAATTATAGTAAAAGATGATCAAACATAAAAATGTTTGAACAGACAAATTTTGTACATGAAGGTGGCTGGCCCTTTCTAACATCTGTTAGTGTGTCAAAACAAGCAACATGCAGATAATTTTAACAGTGTCCAGTTGCAGGCATAGTATGAAGATTCACTTGCAAGGGTCTGGGTTGCTGTTTTTATTTTTGCCGTATATTTATTTGAACTTTTTTTTTCTTTTTCTGTTTTGCTCTGATACTTCTTTTCATTAGCAGCAATAAATTGTTTCAGGTTGAAAATTGGACTGGAAGAGCGGACTAGTACAGGGCTTGAGAGAAATGATAGAGTAGCCACTGTAAATTATGAAACGTACCTCTGAAAAAAACCTCTCCAAAAATTATTATTTATATCAGGATATACTGCTTGATATGTGGCATTCTTTGCTCAGTATGAGTATTGCCTCAGTGCCCTAACGTGATGTTATGGGGCTCTGTGATTTTGCAGATGTCATATGTCATCTGAGATGTGCAATGAGATCTTAAGTTCTAGTGATCAGAAATTGTTTCATGGTGTTTTCACAAGAAAAGAGATCATACCAATTCCAGCTGGGCCCAATCCACTTACCCAAATCATTTTGGTAATTGAATTTTTTGTGTTCTTCATTGTTTTCTGCTATAAAATGCTGTTGGTAAGCACCATCATTTGTTGGCGAATAATACAATCTCCATGGCTAGTTTGTTGTAATTCAAGTAGAGCAGAATAGAAAGTGGTGCCCAGTCACTGCATAGCCACAACTATTGCTGTAATTAAAATGTTGCTATCCTGACTACCAAAAGGAACTTTAACACAAAAGATATTGAGAGAACGGAGAAAAACAGATTTTTCATTTTAAGTCAAACACTTAAAAATTTTTTTTGCCCTCTGTAGTTTCTTTT
>VYZM01015393.1:251040-332757 GCA_013398915.1 Dromas ardeola
TTTTTCCCTTTGTATTTTGTTTTTTTTTTTTTTTTTTTTTGTCATGGGAAACTTTTTTATATATCTCTTCTGAAAATTTATAGGGTACACAAGAAGTTGCGGCTCAGCATTTCAGAACCTTATTATATCTGGAGAGATGCTGAACTCGGCAGGGTGAATAGAAAGCATTTAGGTAATCAAGCAGAAATACAGTTTAACTATCTCCTAGTGTTTTTATCAGTGGGTGGCATTGGCAAGAATCTGGTGCAAGAAGTTTGCAGTGCTAACGGATTTGTAAAGGGGCTTTTGAAACTGATAATACATAGTGGTATAATCAGTCATAATACATAGTAAGAAGCTGCACCTCTGAAAGTTTAATGCTTTATAAATTTGCCAATTCGAAAAGAAAAACAACAAAAAAACCTTCCCTATGCACGTACCATTTCTGCAATAGGATGACTGATGGGTGAGAAGAAGCATTTTGTAGACTGGTTCCCAAGGATGTTGGCTTTATTTTTAAAGGAAAAAGTGAGTTAATTCAACTATCTTTTTGCGTCTTATCTAGATTCTTTTAGAATTCTGTGATCACAGCGATCCAGCTATCACAACTAAGATGCTAATGATCTTTGTTTGGTTTTATTGTTTTGTCTATTGAGAGAATTCAGTGTTTCTGCAAGAGGCATAAACATTTTAATTCTGGTTCTTGGTGGATACATCTGTGAATTTTAGTTCTGATTCTGAATCTGACATCATTTTTCTTAATTCTTGCAGAACTCTATAGTGAATTTGAGCTTTTTGCTTTTTGCCTCATGGGGAAATCATCTCTTGTGGTTGCTCAGATTTATATGTGAGTCATTTCTATGGCATTGACTTTTCCTTTGGAGTGAGCAGTCCATGCGCTTAGTATTTGTTATGGGGATGATATGCAGAAGGACAAGAATAATTGGTACCAGCAAGCGAATAGTGCACAGGATCGTTACGTACAGCATACTTGCCTACTGTATTCCCTTCCTTGAGAATTATGAACATAATTTAATTCCTACTGTATGGAACTGGATGGCTTTTAGATACAGGTGGATTCTCCCCTGGCTGGTGCAGGGAAATGCATGTTTCTCAGTGGCACAAATGTTCCTTCTACCAGAGAATAATCTCAGAGGGAGATGGTGTTGGTTGTGTCACTGCCCTGCCTCAGGGCCTACATTTTACCTGGGGAATATAAAAACTGGGAACAGCTGCAAGTGGGACGTTATGTGTTAACATATTCTCTCACTTGCTTTCTTCTCTCCTGCTGTTTTCTTGATGATCTGTATTGAGTGTTGACAGTGGGATGGCTGCAGTCAGTTTCCACTGCTTCCACTTGCCCACTAATGAACTTTCTACTGTCAGCAATTACAAGATTTTTGCTGGGTATGCTAGTAGGCTTCGATTGCAGTGCATCCTGCTCTAAAAGCAGGAGTTTCTTTTCTACTCACTTTGGCTACATAACAGATGAGAAGACACCAAAGAAGCTTCCTCATATGGTGGTGCATACATGCGTGCTGTTCTTAAGCTAATAAGCTTTGTTTCTCACTAGGACTTTGTAGTCCAAGCAGTTTTAAATTGTATTGACTTGAATATGTTCTGAAAACAGGACATACCTAGTGACCAGATCTATGTGTAAGTTTGTCTGCGCAGAGTTTGTCTACAGCATACACCTTCAAAGGTGTGACCACAATATACTGCAAGCTCGAAGCCTGCGGATGGGACACAGAGAAATGTGTGCTTCTAGATGTACACTCAAGTCAGCTGATGAGATCTCAGTGACACTGTTTTATGTAGCTTGCCTACCACAAAGGCTAAGGCCACATGTCTGGCTAGATGCATCTTTTAAGCGCCTTGGCCCCATTAAGGTTAATACCAAATGGGCAAGACTGAAGCTGGGTTTCACTGCTTGCCTCAGCTTTCCCATCTCTAAGGCGCCACTTGGGGTACCTGCGTTCTTACCTCTCTTGTCATGTGTTAAACATTCATTATGCACTAGTCTTAAAATGTGTTGAATAAAAAAAGGTAACAGACTGATTAAACCAATACTTTACTTGTATAATGTTGTTGTGTAATTTTTTGGGAAGCTTTGTCTCCCCTCTGTGTTTGGTATCTCAAAGATTACAAGAAATTAATTTCTTTATAGCTGCGCTTGACTTGCGATGTTTTAAAAGAGTGACTGAATTATATACCTCTCTACTGTAATATTCAGTGCATCTCATTTTGTTGTTGTTGCAGCAATCACTGAAAAGAAGAGGCAGCAAAGACCTACCAAAATCAGAAAAAAAGTCACAGCAGACACCAACAGAGGTATGTTGTAATAACAGTAGCCTGGATTCTCAGGTGGAGGCTTCAGGGACACTATGGAAATTGTGTACATGATTTGTAGATTTGCACGTAGCTTGCTTGTTTGCATGCTCTTTCCTGTATGCTGTGAAACGGAGACCTCTTACCCCAGATCTGCAGTCAGACTACACTATGTCAAGGACCACCTAAACAAACCACTGGTCTTGCAAGAGAACCCAGCAGCTTTCATGTCCTCTACATTTTAGGCAAAATAAGTAAATGGGAGCACCAGTGAAACAAGATTATAGGCCCTTCGTGTGCTTACTTCAGGATTTTTGAACACCATAAAGTCTATTACAGTGTTGCAAGCCCAGAAAATACAACGTTTTTTTACAAGCCCCACAATGTATTTTCTGGGGACTTTGCAAACTTTAGTTACAAGTAAAATAGTCTTTTCTCCTCTTTTAAATTTAAGTATTTCTTAATTGATCAGTGAAAAAATGATTGCAGGAAAATCTCTTAGTATCTAAAGCCATGCACCAGCGATTGTTAATCTTGTAATTTAAGACCATCCACTGGAGGTCTCCTGTTTTACATCGTTTCTTCAAATACTTCTTTTTCTTTTTTCTAAGGAGGACAATGAGGACCTGAAATGCCAGCTACAGTTTGTCAAAGAAGAAGCAGCCTTGATGAGGAAGAAGATGGCTAAGATCGATAAAGAGAAAGACAGATTTGAACATGAGCTGCAAAAATATAGATCATTTTATGGGGATTTGGACAGTCCCTTGCCAAAAGGTGAAGCAGGTGGGCCACCTACCACAAGAGAAGCTGAACTCAAGCTTCGATTGAGACTTGTGGAGGAGGAAGCTAACATTCTTGGGAGGAAAATAGTGGAACTGGAAGTAGAAAATAGAGGACTGAAAGCAGAGCTTGATGATTTAAGAGGAGATGATTTCTCAGGGACCGCTAACCCGCTTCTGGGAGAGCAGAGTGAATCCCTGTCAGAATTACGACAGCATTTGCAGCTAGTAGAAGATGAAACAGAATTGCTGAGGAGAAATTTAGCTGATTTGGAAGAACAAAACAAGCGCATAACAGCTGAGCTGAACAAATACAAGTACAAGTCTGGGGCCCACGAGAGCTCTAGGCACCATGATAATGCTAAGACAGAAGCGTTACAGGAGGAGCTAAAAGCTGCACGAATGCAGATCAACGAGCTGAGTGGCAAAGTCATGCAACTCCAGTATGAGAACAGAGTCTTAATGTCCAACATGCAACGCTATGACTTGGCCTCTCATCTTGGGATCCGTGGCAGTCCCAGAGACAGTGATGCGGAAAGTGATGCAGGAAAAAAAGAGAGCGATGATGATTCCCGTCCCCCTCACCGCAAAAGGGAAGGCCCCATTGGTGGAGAAAGCGACTCTGAGGAGGTACGCAACATTCGGTGCCTGACACCCACAAGGTCTTTTTATCCGACACCATCTGGGTGGCAGAAAAGCTTCACTGACAGGCAGCAGATGAAGGACATTCGCTCTGAAGCTGAGCGGCTGGGCAAGACAATAGACCGCTTAATTTCTGACACGAGCACCATCATAACAGAGGCAAGAATTTATGTAGCTAATGGGGACCTCTTTGGATTGATGGATGAGGAAGATGATGGCAGCAGAATACGTGAGCATGAGCTTCTGTACCGGATCAACGCACAGATGAAGGCCTTCAGGAAAGAGCTCCAGGCTTTCATCGACAGACTCGAAGTTCCAAAGTCTTCGGATGATCGAAGTGCAGATGAACCTTTGTCAGTGAGTCAGGTAGACTTTTACTTATTACGGCCTACAGGTAAAAAGGCTCTGTCGAATGAATTAAGCCTCAAATTCGATGTATGGCACATGAAAATTATTCTAGACAGTGGACAAAATTCACTACTACTTAGATTATTTTAAATCCTCATTGGGCCATATGAAACCTTGTTCTACCAATGGGGCTGTTTGTGAACATTGAGTAAGTCCGGTCTCCTGGAAATTAAAATAATTATGCTCTAGGAGGTGGAAGATTTTACTCCTTTCTGGCCTTGGCAACTACAGTTGCCAGAGTTGTGCCTTCATCACCAGTAAAGGCAGTACAGACATCATTTTTCACACAAAAATGAATGTGATTGTTTTCTTTGTGGTTGGGTTCCTGTTAAATGAATAAAAAGAAAAATCTTATTAATTTTAAACAGGAGGAAACATTAAATTTCCAAAATTATAGAGAATATGACAAACCACAGAGAAAAATAAACCATGCAAATCTACAGAGTCACAGAGCCACATGGTAGTGTGAATATTGGAATTGCTGTAACTATATCTTGTTGAAGGCCTATGGGTCACTGCTTACATATGCAGGAGTGACTAGCATCTTTTCTATAGTTCATTTTTATGCAGAATTGTTCCAGAGAGCTTTTGGGGAGCAAATTCCTTGCTGCTTCAAGACCTTTTTGCATGAAAAATTAAAATGACCTACCCTTACCTTATCATGCAATCCTATAGTTGGCAAATCTTGTTATTGCTCATGGTATTATCCAATGTTTTATTAAGTCTCTTGCTGTGTTAATTTACTTTCTGCTGTCCTGCTAGCTTACAGACAAAGTAGTTGCCAGGTGAAGCTGAAAGCTATTATTTCTTATTCCTATGCTGACTAATTAGTCTTTTGTTTCCTTGTATCAGAAAGTCACAGACGCAGTGAGTTTAAAGCTAATCAATTACTATACATGTATTGCATGAAATCAAACCGAAATGGTATTTAGCATGCTCACTTTCTGATGTAGCAATAGCTCTGAGCTTGTAGAGCTCCCATTAGCTTAAAGGCAGAGCACTGCATGGGCTTATAAAAATTTAAAGCAAACTAATTAGTATTTTCTCTAAACAAATAACAGCAATAGTTAAATTGGACTTTTCAGGGCTTGACCATGCAGAACTCCTGAAGTCAATGGGAGATGGGCACTTGGTCCCTCCACAAGCGTAGTCTGATTCACTATTTGTTTTGTTGAAACTTTGGACTTGCTATTCCATTAATTGACTGTTCTCTCTGTCTTTGTATTTACTTTCCCAGATGTTCCAGCCTATCATTTTACTTATTCTCATCCTTGTATTATTTTCATCCCTTTCATACACAACAATATTTAAACTTGTCTTCCTTTTTACGCTGTTTTTTGTACTGTAAGTCATTCATCATTTACTGTTCATTGTAGTATTATTTTCAGTTTGTTTATTTTGTCCACCCTCCAAGATAAGAAGTGCAAGAGACATAGTTTCTGTAATAGCCACTGCTGTAAAAACACTGAAGACTACTTGTTTGCCAAAACTAAACCAAAAAACCTGCAAAAAACATACCAAAAAGTCACCCCGTTGAATAGGAAACTCACCACGGTGTTCCAGGTAAGCAAACAGAAAATGATATTTTTCACTTCGTCTGGTTTTATAATTTTTGAATAAAAATTTTCCCAGTGGCTGAAACCAATTTAATATTCATTAATTTGCACCAAATCAGAAGCAAACCAGAAATACGCAGAGTGGGTGTGAGGAGTCTGTTCCTTTCCTCTTCCCACTCCCAGAAAACGAATTTGTATTCTAGCCACATATGAATAGTAAAACCACATTCGATGTGTATTCTGCAATTGCATGTCACAGCTTGTATATATTTTGCATGATTGTGATGATAATGTTTTTCAGCACTGTATTATGTGGATTAGACAACACGGAGGGGACAAAATCAGAAGGATTTGTATATAGAGCACTATATCTGGAAATGGGGCGAGGAGCTGGAGCCCCTGAGAATGAGAGGCAAGAGGAGGAGGTATCAGAGTAGGCAAGGAGTCTTCTGAGAGCTGTAGCCTGGCAGCATTCTCTCTGTGCTCTAGAAAAATGGCCACTCTACAGTCTGACTTGAACTGGGGAGAGTGATGCTAGTCACCTTGTCTGATGCCAGGTATCTTTTCCTAACAACCTAGTTTATCAGATAACATTTTCCAGTCTGTAGCCGCCAGGGCTCTGGATTCTCTCTCCAGGTTTCAGAACGAGTTTTGAATGAACATGGTAACTCTTCGCTTGCTGAGTGACCCCCCTCTAACCATGCCGTTGGTAGCTAGCAACCATAGGTGAGGGAAGCTTGTGCACGTAGGTGTACATCAATAGTCACCGAATATTCCTGTCTTGCCTACGAGAGGCTGCACTGAGAGCACAGGCAACTCCTGATCTTTCTACCAGAGTGAACGTAGGCAATTTCTACAAACACTATGAAAACCTCATCTGAAATGCCAAATGGGACTCAGTTTTCTTTTCTGTTTTATTCAACCTGTGTTGGAACCCCTGACTCCTACATATGTGAATTCTCCAAAGGTGATCATTTACAAGTAAGTGTATCGATGAAAATTTTTTGTGCAGATGCCATGATAAAAAAACCTAGTCATAAATAGTGGTAATAAATAAAGCAGCTGTTTTTCTAGCTGGCAATAAGGATTCCCTTTGATTTGTCACTCTGTTCACTTAACCCACTTCCCAGTGAGGACAGTTCATCTCCGTGCCTGGGTTGTGCCCTGATACCTGAAATAGTGGAGAGACACCAAGGTGTAGTAACCTTGATCAGTTAAATCATTTAACCTGGATCTAATCCAAATATTTATTCCTACCAGGGGATGTTGTTGTCATTATTTATTTTGTAGTTAGCAAGGTATGTCTAAAGAAAATGAAAATAAATATATGTGAGATTAATAGATAGCCCTGCCTGGTGTCCTGATTAAATAGAAAGTCAGGCCGAAAGTAATTTTGAGTTTCTAAGATGCTCTAATTTATGCTCAGTTGCCTGAAAGTTAAGTTCCACGTATTAGAAATTATTATGGCAAGGTACAGTCAAGCGTATCATCCTTTCACAATGAATTTCTGTAACTGTAAAGATAGTTCTCAAATCACTGGGAAAAGGCCCTTCTGCTGCTTTTCTTTCAGCAGCTCCTGTAATAAATTTTTCAGCAACTGCTTGAGAAATTCTAACACCCCCCCCCTTACAGCCCCCCCACGGATTTGCAATTTGGACATTAAAAGTATAATAACTTGAGGCTTAAACTTGTCATATCAAGTCTTAGCACGAGACTGAGTTTTTGAGTTTCTTTCTAGTTTAGTGTCTCCCTTGGTGGAAGAAAAGATCATTTGGGTTTTGTTAAATGTTACTGGCTCAATCCCATAAAAGAGAAAAAAATCGTACTTAAATCTGATCTGAAGTTTTGGGCTTTCAGATTTTAACCCACACTTGTTTATACTTTTCTCAGCCTTGAATGTGATAAAGATGAGTAGAGAGCATTTGATTTACACGTAGTGTATCAGTAACAGTACTGTAAAGTAGTAGGAAAGTTTCATACACTGAATTCATACATCTTGGAAGTAATTGTGAAAGATTTGCTTCTTTCTCAGAAATCAGAAAAGGTGAGGATCAACCTCTTGAGAAAAGGTAGAGATAACCTCTGCACAGGACTGGCAATTATAACCCCATTGATTTCTCACGTTTTTTTTCTTGCATGTAG
Organism: Dromas ardeola; assembly: GCA_013398915.1. Taxonomy (NCBI): domain Eukaryota; kingdom Metazoa; phylum Chordata; class Aves; order Charadriiformes; family Dromadidae; genus Dromas; species Dromas ardeola. The sequence continues at coordinate 258,875 of VYZM01015393.1, forward strand.
CTGGAGCTTTCCTCATTCTAATTCTGTCAGGCATCAGCAAAGCAAATCAAAGCTGAGACCTTTTGGGACATCTAGGGAGCTATTGCACAGGCTACAATCTGAAGTTAAAGCATCTGAAAGCATACAAAATCATTTTAGAATCTCCCCACAGTCTTTGAATCTTCGATGAGCAAGGAGAATGGTGAGAACCCCTGCCAACCTCAGTACAGAGAAATCTCAATGTGAAATGATATGTGTTTTTCATGTCCTTCTGCATTCAGCTTGAAGGGAGTGATTGGAGCTGCTTATCTCGTTCATGCCAGATATTGCAGAGAAGTTCACAGCCCTCCATTTTTCACTGTTTTGAAAGCTGCTGAGAAATAATAAATCGACGTGGACATCTATCCATAGCCAGAAGATAACATCTAGCCAAAGAAATAATTGTTCTGTGTCTTGCTAAATTGAAATAAATTGCTCTCACAAAGAAATGCAATAACTATACTTGCCAAGAAAGGAAGCAGATTCTCCCCACTCAGTTACTGGCCTGGTGGGCAAAGTCCACCTCACAGGTGAGTGAGTAAATGCAGCTGAACACGTCCACATCCTCCAGACAGAGTGCGTGGGAGTTGGGAAGGGCAGAGCCAGACAGAGCACTGCTGATTCACTAGATTCTATCTGCTGCATAGCATCTAATTCCGAACAGCAATAATAATAAGATACAAGATTTTGCTTTTATGTGCCAACAAGCTGGATATGCCAGGTTACCTATCAGTTAAAATCTCAGTTATACCGATAGCACATTCACAAGTCCCAATTTAGAATATTCTGACAAAATATTAATATTCTGGCAAAAATATAATTGAATTTGAACCCCAAGATAGCCTTAATTTTACATTTCTCTGAAAGATTAAATTTCTGTTTCCTGTGTTCCCAGGGAATTCATTCTGTCTTCTTTCAGAAAGATGAGATCTTGCAACTATAGGTCTAATTCTGACATTTTTACACTTGTGTAAATTGGCAGTAACTCCAATGAATTTTTATGTCATTTAGAAAATAGATGCATTTTTCCTTTAAAACAACCAGATAAAATTAAATTAGTTTCATATTTAAAGTCATCTCGGAATGCCCTGACAAAATACCTCTACTATTGTTTTTTTTTACTGTTACTGAAAAATTCCCATGATATTCCAATGATCATCTTTTCCAGGATCAGAGATATTTCTCTCAACCAAAAATATCCATGCCTGAAGCTCCAGTTAGAGATAGAATAAGTGTCTGCTGACACATGTCACCAGTGCTTCAGAATCAAAACTAGAAGAGAGCAGGTGCTATAGTGTAGAAATATGCCTGGCAGTCGGAAAATAGAAAATTGCCAAAACCATGGCTGTCTAAATATGTGTTATAAAAAGAGATGAACTGCGTATGAACTTTGGGAGTTGTTTACGAAAACAAGCAGAGCTTTAGGATATTAGATGCCCTTCCCCTTAATCACCCCAGAATTTGATAGGTGAGTAGGAGATTTCTAAAGGCATCAGTATCAGGGACGTAATTCCCATTGGCTTACATTTCTGTCTCTGATTTAATGCCAGGGGAAGTGATATTCAAACCCAGCTTTTGCCATTACACATGCAGTTGCCTATGGGGAAAATTACAGTGGCTCTATTTAAAGTAAACATCTAAAGTATCTGCCACCGATTTCCAATGTAACCTTGGAGAAGTGACATGACATAACACTTTGTTGGTTCTATATCTCTGCTAAATTATATACTATTGTAGAAGTGCACAACAGTAAGCGGAGACAGAATCATGCACATTTCTTGATTTCTATATGCACTCCTGAGATGTATTTGCCAGGATTATCGAGGTGTAAAAAGTACCATCATTCAGGAATCTGATGCTGTGGCTGGGTTGATTGCAGTGGCCGCAGTGCTGTTCTTCCTTCTTGTTACCGAATTTATATGGACACAGGAAAACGGGTGTGCCATAACCAAGCTACTACAGCAGAAACGAAGATGCTCTAAAGTGATCTTGAATGCAGACTGTTAACTGGAATACACACTACCCTAACTATGTAATTAGATTATAGCCAATGCTGAAACACACGCTCCTTTGTCTTCAGTCTTGCATGATGAAGAAAAGTTTAGCAGAGGGCTTGTTTAAAATGCCCTTGCACCTTTTTTGTTGAGGTGCTGACTTTTAGCACAAGTAGACCTGATATCAGTTATGGACAAAGTGCACTTTGCCTGTAGAAGCAGCGTGCTGGAAGTAATAAACCTACTGCTACTACTAATAATAATAAAAAATAAGCCTTCCTGCTTATTTCGCTTGGGCCAAAGGCCATAAAGCCACATTTGCTGCTTTGTCTGCTGCTGTTGGGGGAGGGACAGTCTCTGTTGAATAACATTTTTTTCCCCAAATGCAAAAGTCACTACTGCTACACTTAAGGGTATCAGGAGCAATAAGCCCAGCTTTTTAGAGCTTGCTTTGTGGGTTTTTTTGTCCCAACTTTGTTCAGCATTTCCCATACTAGGATGAGTTTAACATGGCCCTTTGACCTATGAGTGGGGTCCAGCTCTTGTCTCCTAATAAGCCCCTCAGTCTCACACATTTCTAATTCCTCATACTGACAGAAATGTACGATTTTGCCTGAGTGAAAACTCAAGTCTGGGATTTAGTCCATTGTTTTCTTTAGTTTTACTGTGTTTTACTTCAAAGAGTTCGGGTAACAAGATGAGGGGCATTGAGTTAGCAATATTAAAGACAAGGATAATAGCCTATACTGATGGATAAGAATGAAAAAACATGTCTTCAGAGCCTGCCTTCATTTGCAGTGGTGCAGCTGTGCTGGCTTCGGCGAGGAGGCAGCGCTGTGGCACCCGGCCTCCAGCTGTGGGCTCAGTTCTGCTCCCCAGCACTCGGGCTTTGCTCCCAGCCATGTCAGCTGGCCTGTCGGGATGGAACATCACAAAAGAAAGTCACATTGTTGCTTTATGAAGAGGGAATTTTTAAATCCTCAGAGTTTAGAGGCTGGGGATTTTCTTCAGGAGCATTCAGTTGTGTACTTAGACATCTTTGTTCAATTTTTAGATCATCTTTGAAATTTTCACAAATAGCCGGAGTCCCATTATTTATGTTACATGGGAGCAGAATAAGCACCCCAGTAATGTATTCACGGAGACTTGCAGCTAGACCATATAAGGAGAAAAATGTGTTTTCCCTGAAACCTGCTTCTGGTATTTACTGTAAAATGAACTCAGAGCTAAATACTTTGTGCTGTGCATGGATTTTATCACAGATAAAACCATATTGTTCTAAAGAGGACAGTGCTGACTAAGCAAAGGATGTGTGAATCCTCATACCGTGTCCTTCGTCTCACTGATCCTGTTGTCATCAGCTGCTCTGCCCACAAAAATACACATCACTCCTGCTTAGTGCATTTGAAGACACCCACCTGATAGCAGAATTTGTCCAGAGTTTTATGCCGCATGAGTCAAGTACTTTGTGGCTGTTCTCCAGGTACATGGGAGGACAAATGTTCCCTGAAATGTGAATTTTCTGACTATGGGTGGTCTCCGTCACTGTCCACAGACACATCCAAGCACAAGTACCCGTCAGGACAGTGCTATGTGCGTGAATCTTCTTCCCGGGCATCTCTCTCAGTGAGCCAAATGAAAGCAATTTAACACATAGTGCAAGAGGAGAGTTACTGTGATGGGCAGAAACGCAAAGGAGTGAGAAGAGCTCCTTGTGCCGGTGGCTCAGCAGGGGGAGCAGCTAAATTTCACTACGCTGGCTTCAGGGTCTCCTGTTGACTTTCACTTGCTGGATCTTTTTTGTCACATACTCTCCCTTCCCTCACCTCACGCCAACACTTGCTGTGGGCACTCCCAGTGCTTAAAATCCAGGCTGAGGTGGTTTTGGACCTTCCTCGCTAGCCTTATGCCAGGGATGAGTTTCCCTGCACAAGGGAGATTCTCTATCCAATTTCAAGCGCTTTGCTTTGCTGAGACACAAAGTATCTTAACAGACTAGAGAATCTGATCCAGAAACCTTATAAAGTAGCAGGAATATTTCAGTATATCCCAAAGAAACCATTATTATCATTCCCAGAATGCAAGACAGTAGGATTACACAGTGCCCAATAATTCTGCACTTCGTAAGTGATAGTGTATTTAGAATACAGAAAAAGATTTTAGGAAGGAGTGGTTTGCTTTTAGCTCTTTAAGATAGCTGTTAACCAACAAAACTGCTGCTTTAAACAAACTCCTTTTACAAAACAGGTTATGAGGATCAAGTTGCAAAGCTCAAAATGATCATGCTGAAATATATAGCCCTGAAAACTGGGTCTGGAAGGCAGCAAAGAATCTTCCTTTACAACATGGACGCTAATAAAAGAAACCTAAAATTGCCTATTGTCATAGCTTTAATATTAACACTGGCTGCTTTGGCAAGCTTTAAAGACTGGACTGCACTATAAAACCTAAAAATGTCCTGGACTTGGAGTTGTTTACACAAAATATGAGGAGATATAAAGTTACAGAGCTGGGGGTTGGAAGAGATGGCTTTAAAACCATCCTCCGGGCACTGACGTCACGTGGAAGCCAGCTGCTGGGATGATGCCGAACGGAACTGTTTTTCAGTTTGCAAAAGTTACGGAGTTATTCAAAGAGAGTTGCAAATGCTGCCCCAGTTGAAAGGTTGTGTCTTGCTTAGCTTTCTTATTTCTTTTAAAGATCAAGATTCGCAGAACTGGATCCCAGCTAGCTATGCATTTCATTGCTTTCACTGCTGTTTAGAAATGGACTGAAAAACTTCTAAAGGATTTCTTATTCCATGAAAGGTATGGTTACAGCTTATTCTAAACCAGTGTTTTTGAACAGCTAAGATTAAAAAAGAAAGCAAATTATTAATGTGGCAAACAGTTATTTAAACATCTCTCTAATATTATTTATATATAAGGTGATGTTCAAGTATGTTATATATGGTCTTTATTCTTAGAGAAAGACTCTTCATTAGCTCGGTTTCTTCAGAGCAGGCACAGATATCAACAGAACAGGGATGACAGGTAGCATTGTGAGCACTCTAGTCTCTTTCCTTCTTTCTCTCTCTTTCTTTCTTTTTATCTCTTCTTCCTTCTTTCTTTGTCTCTCTTTCTCTCTTTCTTTCTTTCCTTCTTTCCTTCTTTCCTTCCTTTCTCTTTCTTTCTTTCTTTCTTTCTTTCTTTCTTTCTTTCTTTCTTTCTTTCCTCCTTTCCTCCTTTCCTCCTTTCTTTCTTTCCTCCTTTCTTTCCTCCTTTCCGCCTTTCCTTGTTTTCTTTTTTCCTTCCTTTTTCCTCTTTCTTCCTTTCTTCCTTTCTTCCTTCCTTTCTTTTTTCTTTCTTTCTCTTCTCTCCTTCTCTCCTCTCTTTCTGTCTATCTCTTTCTTTCTTTCTTTTTTCTTTTTTCTTTTTTCTTCTTTCCTTCTTTCTTCCTTTCTTTTTTCTTTCTCTTTCTTTCTTACACTCTTTCATTCTCTCATAGCTCTCTCTGTCTAATTTTTGTTCCCCTTCTTTCTCTCTATCACTCTCTCATAGCTCTCTCTGTCTCATTTTTGTTCCCCTTCTTTCTCTCTTTCACTCTCTCACTCAATTGTAATTTCTTTTTATGTATAAAGTGCACAGTATTGTGACACATGACACACTTTTATAATTGAATAGATACATAAATTTACAATTTCCTTAGTCATCCAAAATACAGCACTTTGTTGGAAATATAATTTAATCGCTTTTTTTCTGTAAAATCAAGGGAAGATTTGTGTTTCTGAGTGGTTGTGCACATCCAATCTAATTAATCTTTGTTTAAAAATAACGTCTCAGCTGATGTCACTGCATATTATTTTCAGAAGTTGATAGAAGTTGTTTGCAAACTATTTGGCATTTTTAATACGTGGATAGGAAGGTCATGGGTAAGACATGGGAGAATAATAACATTAACATCAAATAGTTGCTTAAAATATTTTTGCTTGAGAGGAGGGAGGGCTAAAGGAAAAGTTAAGGGAAAATGCAGCTGATGTAGACAGAATTGATTATTTGCTTGAATTTGATTGCTGTAATGAGCTTCTGACCTTGTCTAGGACATGCAGAAAGTGCCAACACTGCAAGAGCACAGATACTGTTCTGATCCACACAGCAAATTATAATGTGGCATTTTACATCCCTTTGGGTTGCTTAAGCCATGTAAAATACCCATGGGGACATCTCGGTGCACTATACAGAGGTTATACTACCAGGACTACAAATTTGATTTTATTGCTAGTAGGAAAAAAAACAAGCAACACCCTCCCCCACCCAACAAAACAAAACAAAAAAAAAAAAAAGAAAAGAAAACCAAACCAAAACCAAATATCCAAAAAAACTCAAATAAACCATCTACCAAACACCAAGGAAAAAAAAAGGGGGAAGTTTCATAGAATTAGGAGTTAAAACTCTCTGAGGAATTTATCCATTCTACAATAGCAGTAAAACTGTATTGTAATCCAGCTGCTAGCATCAATAAACATGAGTTTTCTTCTCAGAATTTATGTCAAGAGGAAATTGGAGAAGCATAAGAGGCAATACAATCTTTTTGTGGATCTTAGAGCTACAAGTGACTGTCTGTAACTAACCTCTTCCAAGACTTGATTTAATTTTGATGGTCTCCAACCTCTTTTTATAATCAGAGTTCCATACGAAACAACTTGGAAACTGTTAAGATGAATGCAAACATGGCAATGGTAGTTCCCAGCACTAAGAAACCACCAGGGGCCTTTTCAACACTATATGCATGCTTGAAAGGAGTACATATTATGTATCTATTCTTATATGTGTAAAAAAAGATTGCTATATAGTATTGACTTTTTTTCTAGTAATACGCTGCTGATTGAAACATCGTCATTATTACTAATAGCGCATTAGCAAAATCACCATTTGTGCAAATTGTAGACAGAGTATGCCTGCCTGCCTTGGCTTTACAGCATTTCTACATTTTTCTATTTCTTTATGACATGTATTTGAAGGTTTCTAGTGGAGCAGAGAGTCTATTTTTGTCTATTTTTCAGAGATGTCTTGAAAGGTTATAAAGACATAAATGTAGACAAGAAAAACCAAAAAGCAAATGACTGTACTAAAAATTGTGACCTTTGAATTAGCAAGGTGAGAAAGTATTGAAATAGTTTTAAAGTTCATTAGCAATAGATGTTTATATTGCAACAAGTCTTAAGTGCAGTGGAATTTTTTTGTAAAAGTTGTTTTTGGTCAACACTTACTAAGTCTGACACAAAGCTGAAACTCTGGCCTGAAGAGTAGAGACTGCAGCCTCTATAGCCTGGCTGCCTTCCCTAAGAAGCCATGAGCAAACCAGTGTTTGACTTCTTTTCTGATGAGAATGCTGTGCTGTCTTTCAGCAGCAATTAGTTTCAAGGAATTTTATGTTTTTATAAAGCTGCCTTGTATGTTTTTAGGCAGGTGGAAGAAGGGTCTGAAATCTGTTTGTAGACAGTTGAGGGAAATATTGCCATTTCAGAGCTCCAAGGCAGATGCGAGTCAGAGTCTGAAACCATAATCTCCAATACCATGTTACACAGTGACATGGTTACAGCATTGTGAAATGGGCTGGCAGAGATGTTTGAAGAATAGTCAGCTTGTTCTCTAAGCCCTCCATCCAAAATTGCTTGGGGTAAACAGTTTTTCAAATCCTGAGTTAGGGTTGGGCCTGTGATGGCTGTCAACTGAGAGATCCTGTAGCAGGACTTCCGATGACCCAAAGATCTGCGTAACCCATTGGGCTTCAGCTGAGCTCTTCTGCTTACTTGTTCAAGAAAGAAGCTGACTCCAAGTTTGGCATCAGCATCGCAGCCAGCTGAAATAACGTAGACACTGGTAAGCAGTGATTACACAGTAGCCACAGCTGAATCAATAAGATTTATCCAATAAAATGCAGGATGGGGAAGAACTTTGCATGAAGCTCAAGAATGAATTTTCACTATATCAAAGAAAATGTGGGCGATAAAATGGGCAGTTCCTGTGAGTTGACAATCACTAATTGTCAGTCAGGGAAATTAACAAATTCCAGGAAGGTAAACTGGACTACCCCTAGTTAACTCTCTGATAACTAATTTGCATGCCCATACGCTTGGTTTCTGGCCAGAGGCCAAAGCAATGCAGAGGCATTTTGGGACTAAAACTAGATTCCATGTCCACCTCATTAACGTAACAGCTGGCTTTGAGAGCCAAAGTTGACAAACTCAAGTACCGAGATGTGCGTGTACCAGCCATTATACCATAGGAGCTGAGCCATCGTAACTGAATGAATATTATTTTGGCCTTGCTGGCAGGGTAAATGTGCTGATGGTAGTGGAGTTTCTATTGTAAAGCCTAAGAGAGCAAGAGGAACATAAGGCCCATAAAATCTGTAACTGTTTTGCTCCAAAGTCAGATGAGCAGATCCAAAATATTTCCCTTAAAATATACATATTTAGTCATTCAATTAATAATTTTTCATTCACAGATACTAAGATACTAAAGACTTCTGAAGAGGAAGGAGAAACTGAAGCACAAATTAGTTAAATATTCTGAGCAAGTTTTTGAACTAGATTTGAGTTAGTGCTATTGGAGAATAGTTTCTAGTTTTCCCTATGCTGGTCCTGGAACTAACATTTATAGATTTAGGTTTGTAAATTCAAAATACATGAATTCTTTATAGTGACCTATAGTCCTTTATATAGTAGAATTATGCTTTCTACTGTATATATAAGTTTGTTACCTGTTATTATCTTTCCTGTCCTGTTTTCCTTCATATATTCTACAGCATTCATATAGCCAGGAGAATTTTCTGCATGTATCAAATTTACAGTCTTCAATTGTCAAAAGAATGTCACAGTCTTTGTTGTGCTACGTGCATGTGTGAAAGCAGTGCATGAGCAAACATGATACCTTTACACTTGCAGTTGTCTTTTGAACAAACGTAAAAATAGCTTTCACCCTCAAGGGCAGACATTGCAGGATCCCAAGGTCCTGAAGTGCCATTCAATATAATGCAGACTCGAATTTCATTGAAAACAGGTTTATAGTGAAGAGTAATGGCAAAGATGTAAAGAGACCATGGTACAGAGCCCACTGTGGCAGATGTTCCTGAATTCTGTAATGCTGGATGTGTGTCCCTCCTCCCCTTTCCAGACTGGGCCTCTCTGCCCTTGGGTTTGTGTCCTATAATGCTTAGTTTATCCATATTCCAGTCACACTCCGCATATATATCATGCAATTGTGCGATGCTGTCTCCTGCACATTTCAATTAATTATTTTTGGGGTTTGCTTGTTTTTTTTTTTCCTGTGAAAGCTAGAATCAAACACAAGTAAGATTTATTCTGATAAACTTCCAGGAAACATTCAGGGAAGAAAGAAAAAAAGCAGAGCTGTCTTCTTGCTGTTACACAGGCTGTAACCATGGACCTGGGTAAACAACTGGAGAGTACTGAGAGGAACTGGAATAAAGAGAAGATGGAATTGCTGGAGAGATTTGACAACGAAAGGAAAGAATGGGAATGTCAATGGAAGGTCATGCAGAAGAAAATAGAAGAGGTAGTTTTAAACAAAACTCTGAATGCTAACATTTTCACTTGGGGTGAAGTGACTAGGGTCGCTTCATTTTTTTTTTCTGAATTATATCCTATATCCTATCTGTCACTGGAAGTTTCTAGTAGCTGATAGTAGGATGCAAAGCCTGGGGTTAAGCAGTATTTGCAATTGCTCATTTAATAGCCATGAACACGAGGCAGGAGGTTAAATATCACTTTGTAAAATTTGCTATGGTATTGCTGGCTGTATATACTGCTGCCAGTTCTGCTGGGTATGAGCCACACTGCTCATATTATACATGCTTTTTTCAAGTACATGCTGAACAACTGCATATATGGGGTTTAGGAAAATGCATATTTAGTAATAAAAAATCTAGGCATCATAACTCTCTGGCAAAAAGGAATTAGACGGCACAGGTCTGCTGGGGTAAATGGTAATATTAAAAAGAATGTCATACATTATGCGCTGCATTCTGGCTAGAACCTGCTCCATTTATGGATGTCTTTTAGTAGAGAAAACAGCTACAGTAAATAGTATGAAAGTCCTGACACCACTTCTGTTTACACATACTAACAAACACTCACTCCCTGCCATTTCTAATGCATCTCCTTCCAGAAATAGTTAGGGTAGTTATTTATTATTCTTTTATCCCCAAATTGTCCCTGCAGCAGAACCCTCTGGCACTCTGTAACGCGTAAATTGAATCTGCTTTGGCAACACGTAGAAGCAATTTTTTTCACCACTAAGTTTTCCACATTTTTCATTCAAATATACACATGGAGTAGTTTTGCTTGCTGTCTGCCAACACCATCCTGTGGCTGAGCAACACAGGAATGTATGGCAGAGATTGCTCACATGAAAGTATGAGAAGGAAAATGATCAGAGCCAAATGAATTGCAGCCATACACTGCCCGTTAAACCAGCCTGCAGCGTAACTCCATAGTGTCAGCTCTCTTAGATTTTACCTGAAATTCTTGTGTATTTTGGTACGATAGTCTTTGCCACATTTTGTCTCTTGTGTTAGGACACTTCTGTGCAATCTTACCTAATTTCACCACCAAGATGAGAGTGCTTCAAAAGTTAGTAATGTGATCTCTGTGCGTAGTTGAATTTCAGTTTGTTAGGCGTATGAGCTGTTTTGAAATGATGGTAATGTGTTGTGAAAAGGTACTCTAGCTATTGGCAGTCCTGACAATGGCAGTGAAGACCATGTTTTTCCCATGTTCTTTATTAGCCTATGGATTAGGAAAGCGTGACAGAGACAGAAAAAGAGATAAAGAATGGAATGGGGCTGAGGGGAAGACAATGAAGCAAATTGCTGGGTACTGCAGGACCAGACAAAACTGCAGATGATACCCCAAAGTTATTGGCATCTCAAGGTCCCCTCCTAAACTGTGTATATAGCTGCCCTTGATTTCAGTTGCCTGATATTTCTTCAACAAGAGCCACATGGCTGGAGAAAAAGGGAGATACATTTTAAATGCCATCATCCGTAGAGGAATTTCCTCAATAAATCTTGTGCTACCTTATCAGCTTGTATTTTTATTTGGTAGTTTTCTCTAGCCCACCAAACCCTAACTTAATTCCTGGATTCCTCCAGGAAGACTTACATGGTTTAGGAGATGATATTGTTGAGTTATGAGGTGGTATCCTTCCTTCTTACTGATGTGCTGAGTCCGTATGAGGCCCTTATTTCTTGGAAATGACAAAAGTTCAGCCCTAAGGTTCCATGAGCAGCTGGGCTTTGGGAGTGAATTCTGAAAGCCCAGGATAAGGTCAAATGTCAAGTCTGTGAATGTGAGAATAGTTCTAATCCACAGCACTACCCATGAAATGGCCACATGTTCTTCATGTTGTTATTCTTTTTCACTGTCCTTCCAAAAGATGTTGTGATGGCCTTGTGCACTGTGAGAGAGCAGGCAGGTGGCTGTTCAGAGGTGCCTGCTCTGTCTTTTCTTCATAAGAACAAGTTAAGAATTAATGTTTATAAAGAGCCGTGGGATTCTTGGCACTGGAAATGATAGTGTAAGCAGAAGAGGTTTTTATGATGTTGCTATTTTTTCTAATTTATAATTTATCACAGTTCCCTAGTTTGAATGTGCTGGGTGACAGGAATTAACACCTTTTCAGTTACTAATGAAGCCACTGGATCTCAGCAGATAGCCTGAAAGAAGATAAGAGGGTGACAGCACATTGCCAAATAATACCATTCTGCAGTACTGATTTATCACTCCAGTCACAGGGAAGAATTCCACTTGCCTGCGAACCAGAAGAGTCTGGTCTACTGCAGATGGCGCTGCATGTGATGAGAATTCACTTCGCCTCCTTAAACTAAAATACTTTAACAGGCTGTAAGGTAGCCAGAGCCTTCTCCCTCTCTCACATTCCCTCACATTCCTCACCCATCAGATCAAGGCTGTGTCCACGACACGGCGTGCTGATATTACTTGAAGATAACCATACAGCTTCTGGCTCAAGGCAGGGCCATTGGCCTTGTGAGATCTCTTCCAATCCCATCCTATGGGTGGGAGCCATACGCTAAAACCATGGCAAAAGGTTTGTGAACAGTAACAGCCCTTTACTCATCCTGTGACAGTAACAGTCTGTGAACTATCACACTGTGTGACTCAACATTTTTCTACTAACACATGTATAAAATCTTTCTACTTGGTGCTACTGAGTGAAGCATTGTTCAAAATAGAAGATTAATACGGTGTTTATCACAGTACCATGATTTAATAGAAGGTTCTATTGTTTTTTCAGCTTTACCAGGAGGTAAAACTTAGAAGGGAGAACAATATGAATGTCCATGATAATAAGACCATTCAGAGCAAGATGCTGCAGCTGTCCATGCATTCCCCTACTTCGGAAGAGAGTGGCACAGTGGAACTGAAACATCAACACAATGTGGCAAATGACAGGATGGAAAAAGGGAGTTTGCTCAGTAAAACAGGACACGAATGCAAAGAAACCAGAGCCAAGAGCAGAAACAATACTCTGTTAATGGATGGTCTGGCCTTTGAGAACCAAGAGGAACCTGAAGACAGCCTCAGCATCAAAACTTCCAAGAAAAATGCCAAGAATTATATTGGTGATCTCAATGTAGTAAGTATGTCTCAGTTACAAGCGTGAGGAAAATATTGAGGGGTTTGGACTGCCAGGTTAACCTAAAGAACTGATCTACCTGATTTTAGCTTTCCAGCAAGGAACTGTCTCTACATTGTCCTCAATTTGCTATTGATGAGTGTCTTCTCACTGTTTAAATGTGTTAACAGCATGCTTTTTAACTCCATTCATACCTTGGGGGCATTTTTGTATCTTGCCTTGTGCTGCTTTCCTCTGCTATGAGTCTTAAATGCAAATCACCACAAGTTTCAAAATAATTCTGGAGATATCATTTAAAAGGCTTATATTAAAGGACTGTTTTTATATTTATAAAGGCTCTTAAAGAACTTGCCAGAGTCAGTGAAGAATTATGCAGCTATCAAGAGGAAATTCGAAAGAAGTCCAACCACAGGAGGTAAAAACATATTTGTACTCTTTATATTAGAGGAAGAAAATGATTAATGAGACTGTGCTCCTGTTCACTTTGAAGCGGGGTTTGCTGTTGAATTTATTAGGTGTTGGGCAGTTCCTATCCTCCTACTGTTTCAGCGCTCAGCATACAACATTCAAATGAAATATACTGAAATATGATACAAGGCCACGTTTTACTAGCAAAACGGAGTCTATCTATAGAACCCACAAAATGAAATTAGTATTTATGCGAGATGGAATCGTACTTGTTTCTAATGGCTATATAGAGGATTGGGAAAGTGAACAGATATTACTGTCTGCCCTGGTCCCATTTCCATGCAGTTCTATACAGCACTGTATGGGTTTGTTAGGCTGGGAGGTTTCTTACATTAAACCCAGATCTAGCCTTAAGTGTGGGGGATGTGTCAGGGACTGACAATCCAAGAGTGCAAAGAAGGCAATAGAAGGAAGAACAACCATACATTTGTACTAATGGAAAGATGGTAAGCCAGACCCTGAAAACTATGGCAAATGAACATTCCACCATCTGCTAAAAATTCAATATTCATGGTCTGCTTTAGCAAGCTAAACAAGTCTTCCTCTCGAGTGTTGCAGAAAGTCTGAGAAGGTAAGACTGAACCTGTGGTGTGACAGGGTGCATACCATGAAAAAGATTGCAAAAACCTATGTCCCAGCTATGCTGAGACCCCATGGAAGTCTGCATCATGCCAAGCTCTTCTCAGATGCTCCCAAAGAGCAGAGGGACTTCTTACATTCCCCCATGCAATCAGTTGGCTGTCTGTCACTAATTTATTATTGTAGCTGGGTTAGCGTTTGTATCTTTAAAGCAAATAGATTCATAGCTGATGCATAGTTTCTAAATCCAAGCTGAGAAAGGTGGTTTTTGAACAGATCTCAAAAGACATGTTTCTACTGTCACTTCTAATGTTAGGAAACCCACACAAGGGATGCACTATGTCCTAAAGCTTTCTTCATTCAGTTCATAGTCAGGTAGACTCTCGCTGTAGTCATTAGAACTCACAAGATCCACTGTCCTTAGTGTAGGATAGGTAAGAAAACAAGCAATCATCTACAAAAACTCAGAGAAAGAATTTTAGTGGCAAGGAAAAGGAATACAAGATTCCCTTTGTTGAGCTTTCTTCAAATTCTTCATGTATATTTCAACTATGCTGGATGTATCAGCTGCAGCAAAGCTGCTCCTAAATCTTTTTAAGCAGCTGGTGTTAAAACACCTGCTCATGGGGAGAACGAATCCATGCTGCAGTCCCCTGGGGGATTACCCTTATTGCTCATCCCTAAAACACCTCGCCTTTTATTTCCAGAATGAAGTCACTTCCTTTCCTGGCGAAATTTGAGGAAACGCAAAACACAGTTATTCTGCCTGAGATGAACCACGTGTCCAGCAATGAATCACAGACTTCAGTTGCTTTTGAAACAGAGGAACATAATAATAGGAAGAATCTGATGAGCTCCACCAAGGCTTTGAAGGACATTCCTTGCAGTGGTCTTACTGGTGACAGAGGAACAGACTTCAGACCTTGGCAAAAGAAAGAAGCTCCACCAGTTCCTCCACGGAGCACTTCTCGGCACCTAACAAACTCACTTTCTGCAGTTGCACAGCTTTCTGAAGCACCAATAAGAGATCCAGGCATCAAAAGCAATTGCAAGGCTCAGGACTGTAGGAGTGGAAGGAAACCAATGAATCCTTCATCTATAAACCAGAATGAAACTGCAGCAGCCTGTGCAAATGAAGGGCAGGCTGTGAAAGGTCCTGTGATGGTAACTGCTTCAATACCAGTAACTAAAAATGAGTGCAATGTACCAACAAGTTTCTGCCACAACACGTGGGCATATGATGTGGGCAAACTTGGAAAAGACAATAAAAGTGAACCTTCCCCACTGTCAGCCCAAAAGAGTTGTTCAGATGGAAATATGGCCCAAAATGGCAAGATGCACCAGAAACAAAATCCCAAGTCTCACAGCAGCCCTTATTACAGTAATGACTTCTATGCCCCTGCTACCCTGCATAATGATCTTTTGGAAGGCTATAGGTATACTTTAGGAAAGACCCAAAGAAATGAAACTTTAGCAGCAAAGATCGACGAGTTTAACCGGACTGTATTTCACACAGATAAACGTAGCAATGCTTTGCAAGAAAACCAGGTGCCTCAAACAGCATCAGAAGATCACAAACCCTGCAGCCCACTTTGTGACTCTGCTATTAGCAGGACAGAAACTGTAAATACAACTTGCGTTTCAAATCCCAAATTCTCTGCGGCAAAGGAGAAAGAAACTAGCAACCCCAGCAAAGCTGTCAGAACGGCAGGGCAACAAAAGCAAATAAATGGACTTCCAAATACTAGTGGCTATAGGCACATGCTTCACGAGCATGATTGGAGACCAAGTAATTTATCCGGTCGCCCGCGTTCAGCTGACTCAAGGTCTAACTATGGTGTTGTTGAAAAGCTTTTGAAAAACTATGAAAAAGCAACAGTGACTTCTCCATGTAACGCAAAATGCTGCAAAGATAAGCGGACACAGGCAAATTCTGAATTCACCGATGGGGGTTGTGAGACATTGAGTCAGTATTTAGAAATGCTCCAGATTGAGCAAGGAAAGCAAGAATTTCCGAGGAATTCAGCCAAGCATATTGGGCAGCAACTCAAGCAAGGAAAAGAGAGACAAAAGTTACCAGAGGTAAGGTTCATAAGAATGGCAAGAACAAAATAATTCAGTTTCATACCAAGCTTCAGATTCTAAAATGAGGCAGGCTAACATGGTATTGTAAATAATTATGTAAAAATAGACACTTTAGGCCAGGATCTGAATGAATCAAGAGTGTTTCCTCTGAAGATAATAGAGGAGGGATAGTAGGGAGGACAAGGAGATAACAGGGGAGGGCAGAAGCATGTAAGTAAGAATGACCAGTGAAGATGTGCGCCAGATTTTAATCTCTGCTGCTGTTGTGTGAAGCTAGATTTTAATTGCAGTGCAGTTATTCAAGGATTGAACTAGTGAGAACTGCAATCAGATTTTCACTCCCTCCCTCCTTCCTTTAGCTGACAAGTTATTTCATAAGTCTTCCCACAAGGCTTGAGCACACTTGGTCATGTCACCATCTTAGTGGGTTTAGACAGCATTCTTCAGCATCCAGGGTGCTGCTTGGTTCATAATTTCTTTGGAACTGCCTATGAAAAGGGGTATTGTGGCTCCATAAAGTTTACAGTAATAATGCAACCTCCTCTTACTCATGTCTCAGTTCCTGGCTTCCCCTATATATACAAGCATAGGCTCACAGAAACAGAAGAGTATGGCATGACGAATTAATTTATATTTGGCTGAATTTTATTTGCAGAATTTCTGAAATAATGCTTTTGCCAACATTATTTCTTAATGAAAAGAGAAATGGATGGTTTTGAAAATACCCTATAAGTTGCAGGTTCTGTAAAAGGCCAAAAGATGGAAAAAAATTTTTTCCTGAAGAGCTCCTTGGCCAATGAAAACAAAGAGATATGCCCCTTACTGTCTCAGAAAAGAGAAGGCAAATGTGTTTGGAGCCAAGAAACTTAAATGGGTTCAGACTGTCAGCTGGTATGCTTTAAACTGTCACAAATTCACAGACCAGTGGAGCTATGTGGATTTAAACAGCTGAGAATCTGACCATGCAGATTTTCTTCTGCATGTCTTTCTGACAGCCTTGCAGTGATGCAACGTCTTGCTTAGCAGACACATCTTTACTACAGCACAGAAAGAAAGGAAAGATTAACCTTCTGATTTCT
This sequence comes from Dromas ardeola, assembly GCA_013398915.1. Classification (NCBI taxonomy): domain Eukaryota; kingdom Metazoa; phylum Chordata; class Aves; order Charadriiformes; family Dromadidae; genus Dromas; species Dromas ardeola. Next base: position 275,759 of record VYZM01015393.1, read on the forward strand.
TTTTCAACCAATGAACTTTTGATAGGAAAACAGATTTTCATCAATGAATATGTAGGGAAGAAATAATGACTAGATAATGACTGAGTTTACATTGATGTAAGCCCAGAAAAACTTTACTAAGCCAATTGGATTTTTTTTCTCCATAGGCTCACACTTTATATTGTCTTTTCTATCTGTAAAAACTAAGTGTAGAATATTGGCTGATTAGGGGCTACCATTTTAGGTCCAGCAGCATTCACATCACAAAGATGTAAAGAACTACAAATGGCATGAGACATTTGGTTTATTTTCATTATTTCAAATTTACATCACTGTAGCCACAATCGAAATGTGTTGGTTTTCCTGTGTATACAAGGCTCTGCATGTAGACGTGTTACCATATTCATACATAACAATTTTGAATTCGTTACTAAGTGTAAAGGGCTTCACATTGCACTCATGGAAACAGAGTTCTTAGCAAGATGTGACTGCTGAAATAGGATCTACAAAAAATACCTGAAAAGTATATAGATCATACTCCAGTAATGTCAGATGGTATTCCGAGTTCTACCTTTAGAACAGTATACAGTGTTCATTGACAAAAAAACTTCCAAAAGTGAAAAGAAATGAGAAGTGAATGTCAGTTTTGGCTTGCATTAACATTTTATACCTTTCCTTGTGTTGACACTTGGCTCCATATATTTTAAACTGCAACCGACGTGAGAATCCCTGTACATAGAAATAGCTGTTCTTTTGCATTCTGTGCATTACTGTGCTCCTTTTAATAGCGTCAGAGCACCTGTTCTGAGGTCAGCCCAAATGTCTTCCTACATTCCCGCTGCATTCCACAAAAGCCGTAACTTGTTAAAGCAAGGAATTGCCTTTGTGTTCTAGATATGTGTGCCAGCTAAATGTTCAAGTGGGAAGGGTTTCTCCCGGCCCGCTCGGCCAGCAAATCGACGCTTGCCTTCCAGATGGGCATCCAGATCACCGTCAGCACCGCCTGCTGTGAGACGAACGGCGTACAACTGCTCTGTCTCCTTTCGGTCAGAGACCTCAGTAGTCTGAACCCAGAGCTGGGTTGGATGGTGTTGTGAAAGCTCTGCGCCTCATTATAACCGTGTTTGGTATGTGTTAGAGCAACCAGTTCTACACTGTTGTGTCTTGTACAAGAGTGACCCCCACCACATGCTGGACAAAGCGTTTTGAATCCTAGGTCATCATCGCCACGGTCTTCAGTGTTTTTATTGAGATGAAATAACTATACCCCTGGTTTTCTCTGTTTTTTTTTTGGTAATAGCTCACAAGGAATTTCTTTTGAATGGCATCTTCCTTAATTTGCCAATCAGTTTTGAATTGAAACAATGTATAGTGCTGTATATTCTGACTCTTCTGCAAACAGCAGAACGTAAAGCTGTATGCATGATCATGTGTTCGTAGGTGCATGTGTTGGACTAGGAAGTATACAGGTCTGTATTTAGAAGAGACAAACTGTGCTAGTGTTGACATTGAAATTATGACCTATATGCCTACATATATATATATACTTTGTGTTTATTTTAAAAAGTTTGAAATATACAGTCCTGATGACATTTATATTTTGTATATCTTTTACATAGGTTCACAGGTGTAGTATTTAATGTACAAAACTAAATATGCATTTTTGTGACTGATTGCAGCGATAATGCCTTGCACAATATGTATCTGAAGCAGATTTGCTTGACTGATTCGTCAGTCATGCCTCACGGCATCCTCGTTCGGTTTCCTAACCCTTATGATGCTAGGTCAAAATACCCAAACATATTTTTTCTGAATTAAAATATTATATGATTTGTAATACATTAGCCTTTTTCAGCACCAGAGACATTCCCGAAATGTTCCAATCCCTTTAAAAAGCTTAAATGTGCCATTATATATATAGCATACTGTAAACACTTCGGTAGTTTCAACTAGTGTAACATACAATTTATGAAGGGAAAAAAAGGGTTGTATATGCTCAATTCTGTAAAGCTTATTTTTCCTTCTAGCGTTATACTTTGAGCTTTGGCGAAGTCCGATAACAATGGACTTGTTTACTTTCACTCAAGGCAGGAGAACAAGGACCATTGTTGTTCCCAGTGCTGCAGCCACACTCCTTTTTTACTCTTCTCCTAGACTAGAGTGCCTGAGCCACTTGCTAACTTACTGCTCCTGGACTGACTCGTGGCAGTCAGTTATGAAGTTTACTTGCACTCTGGCAACAAGCTACATCTCGTACAGAAATATTGCATTGCGGTATCCTCACAATGGTGCCCAAAATCCTAGACACATGGTGTTGGAAGTATGTTTTTGCCATCACTTGACTCAGTATCATGGGCCATCTGAATGATGTGCACAGAGCCTGGCTTGTTCCTTCCCACAGCGTGAAAGAAGTACGGATGCTACCCAGACTCTTGCTGAACTTTCAGAAAGACAGTGTCCTTCGTCCTGGAATTTTTGCACCCTTTTCTAGGCTGTTGCTGGATGCATAGTGCGGTAATGATGACAAACGTTACCTTTAAACAGCATGTCTAGGTTAAAAGGAGTAAAGAGGCACTTCTTCAACATCAGCCTGATCTTGTCTTGCAACTTTTCTTCTTCTCCTGGAGAAATATAGCGTGTTCAAAGGAATTTCAAAAATCATCCCAGGATCCATTAATGTGTGCATCTTCTTATGTGAATGTAAAAAGGATTTTGGAGAGAGTGTAGGCTTTTGTCCTAGTGAATTGTATGTGTGGCAATATAGGGAAAATTAGTTGTGCTTAATTTGATAGTGATCTATTGTCCTACTCCAGTCATGTTAAGAATCCACACCTTTTTCCTTCCTTTCAGAGCCTTATTCTTCTTTCTTCTGCACAACTTCGGTTTTGCAGAGAGAGAAAACAAGAGGCCATGTGTTCTGAGCAATGTAGCGTGTATGGTAGTATCAGTAACTTTTCAGGCATGCCAGTATTGGAGCAAGCAGGCATTAAAGCCATAAATCCCACCTTATCATGCCATTGTGGCTGCCTGCATGGCAAAAACATGCTCAGAGTAATTTGCCCAATCTAGACTTCTGGTCCTTTCTAGGTGTGAGTGGTGGGAAAAGCCCTCAACAATATATGAAGGCTTCAAACAGATCAACAACTCCTCAAAATTTACTCAGACATTATTGCAAAATTATTGCTCAAAAAGATACAAGGACAGAAAATCTTGAAGAAAATCTTAGAATTTGGATAGAGACAAAAATCTGTGTGCTTGAGTGAAAAATCAAGGGTACTATAAATTTGCCTGTTTGCCCTAATTTAGAGATTACACTCCATTAACTTCCTTAGAACTGGAAAAAATTAGACCTGATTCATAAGAAAATTTGGAACACGGTTTAAGATTCTAGCTAACAGTGGAAATTAGCAAACCAAAATGCCTTGCAAATTGACCTTTTAAATGCCTACGTAGCTAAGCAGCTTTAAATGCCTAAGGCTGAGGAAAGGGTAATATGATAGAATTGTAGAAAAACGGTTCTTCATTTCAGTCAGTGTTGACTGCAATAAAACTTCTTTAAATTACCTTCATGGTAAAGTTAAGCAGTTTTATTCTGAAAAACAGTGGTGCACTTTTGTTTGAAATATGTTCCTATAAAAGTGTTTCCCTTGATTCATCAGTGAAGGAGTTTCTTTAGTTCCCTTCAGTTTTTTTGATTGCCTTTGACATAAATCACATTGTTGAATAACAGAGAAACGATCAAATACTTACAACATTCCCTGATGTATGTAAGTTTAATGAACAGAAGGTTTTTGAAATAAACTAATAAGGTCGAGGACAAGTCCATTTTGTCAAGATTTTCTGTGTCCATCTAATTACAGGCATTGGTTCTGAGGCCCAAAAGTATCAAAACTGGTGATTTTGGTCTGCAGGTGGATATTTGGACATACCAGTTTTAGAAAATTGCCACTGGCACTGTTTAAATACTCTCTTCAACTGTAACAGGGCCAGTGCACTCTGGTGAAATTTTTAATTCCCAGAACTGTGATTACTGAACCCTGGTAATGGTTTTATTGCACTTATTTGCTACTGGGGGAAGAGCTCCGTTGGACTTTCAGGTTTCCCCCATGTTATCTCTGACAAGGAAATACAGTTACCTTGGAAGCTCTGAAGCAAGAAACTGTCTACACACACACACGTATAACTTGACTTTTCTATTAATCCTAGTGTCACCTATGGAAGCGGTGAGTTTTGTAAGTCTGTTTTTAAAATAGGTTTTTAATATTACTCCTCCAGACGCTGTCTAAAGTCTTAATGCAGCTATAGGTTCTTCTTACTTGTGCTCTGAACAAGTCTAAGACTCTCTTCATTGCATGCTTGTGGGCTTTAGTACTGAAATAAATGCAGCAAGGAGTTTTCAAACTCCCTGCACATACAGAATCAGCTGCCCATTGAAATGAGGATGTCGCTAGGAATCAGCTTATGGTACTCAGTTGACAGAAAGCATCATTCTCCCTCATGCTGGGAGATGAAGCCATAATCTTTCCCTGAGACCCTTTTATAGTGGAGTTTGGCAGGGTAGAAACACATAGAAAAGAGTCAGTTAGACAACACAGGCAACATAGCAGGCCAGCTGAAGTCTAGAAAACTGGTCTGACTAAGCCTCTGCTAGAGGTGGAAGGAGTAGAGGAAAAAAAATTCCTTTAAAACCTCTGGAAATCATTCCTCAAACTCAGAGTACATTTCCACAAAATGTTTTATCTTTCCAGTGTTAGTGATACACTTTTTGTGCATCTTTAAAATGTTGCTGAAGGGATGAACTTTGCTTGTTCTCCATCAACAACACAATTACCTGTCACTATTACACATACTGTAAGGGAGTTAGCTGTTATATATAGCAAAGAATTGGCAATCAGTGTAATATAATTTTCCAGAGCATTCAGAGCACCGATTTATTTCTCTGGTTGTCTATTTAAAAAACTGTTTCTGTAAATAGGGATTTTGTATCCAAATGGCTTCAATAGCATTTTAGCAAAGATCTACAGCAACGCAGCAGGCAGGCCATTTCCCTTAGACTTCTGTTATTTTTGGACCAAACCTAAATTTCCTAGCACGCAAGAACTTATGCAATTCTCACGGTGCTGCTATGCAAAGAATTTCTTTGGCTTTGAGATCTGTAATATATAACTCTAGCCACTATACTGCTGATATTCTCTATTGGACTAATCTGCAATGGTGTCTTTGTTGTGTACATGCTCTTTAAACTGAACTGGAAGGCAGAATGCATTTGCTCTAAATGCAGTAATTCAAAGCCCCTTGTTACCTCTGGCCTTTCCACTCCTCCTCGATTCCCAGTGGATGTATATTTTTATGTGGTTTATTGCCATTGTTCTATATGTATATGCCATATCATAGGACTTTCTATTTGTACCACAGTCAAAATATTTTTTGGACAGCCTATTCTAAAAAGTGCTGATATTGCCATTCACAAATATACTAGATCTTGACCTATTGTTTTGCATCACTGAAAATGCACTTTCTTCATCAACTGTTAGTGGCATACATTACACAAAACTGTTTTTTGAAATGATGATTAATCTGCTTTTGAGGTTTGCTTCTACCCCTTTCCCTTGCACCTTTTCTGTTTTGCAAAGTACTTGCATCATCAGAGATGTGTTTTTGATATGTACGGTTGATCCAGTTGCTGTGTGGCTATGGGAGCTCATTCCTAAGGGTGCCTTTGCTATCTATGTTACTCTAAAAAGAATTGTATCAGAATTTCCAGGGGGTAAGAGAGATCAAACCCTCAATATGATCAAAGTGAAAGTGTGCAAATAAAAATCAGAAAGAAAACAGAAGAATCAAAGAGGCGGGTGCAAACTTGTAGTAAATGTTGTGGCTAGTTTTTTGCTTCTAATGGAAGACCCCTCTGTGCTGCCTACTTCCTACCACCTGAAACTTCCAGTAATGCACTGTCTTTTTTTTCAGTCCGCATCTTTGTATGTATGCTTTTCCTGCTCTGCGAGCCCGTAATAGCAAGAGGTACTGAAAAGCTGGTGTTAGTAATGTCAGATTAACACCAGTCCTTCCACTTCCCATATTTGATGGTATTGTGGTTATTGAAGAATGCTCAAGTTTCATTTGTTAAGCCTTTCTGTGGCAGCAGTTGGTTTTATCAGCAGGTCCATGATGGTTCTCACAGCATGAACATTATGGAATGCACAACATAATTGTGTCTTCGACCCACGCCAGATTCCCAGCACTGCACAAGGGCACACTCTGTCACACTGCTGAAATGGGGAGATTCCTGGAAGATAAATCTGAGCCAACCTTGTGTTTCAGTACAACAAGAGCCAGGCTGTATCTCAACTCCACTGATTGTGCCAAGCAATGTGACCAGACTACAAGAAACTTCAGTCCTCAGTACAGGATGCTTTTTACCTGACTGGGACAAAAATACAACCTTATGGTCTTTTCTGGAGGGATGGATGATTTTCCCCACACTGGGACAAAATCACAGTCTTATGATCTTTTGCAAAGGGATGCCCTACTCTTGGGACAGCTGGGGAGAAGTAGGGCCTGTCCTAGGATGAGGCATCTCCTGAAGCTGGATCAGATCCATGTGATGTTGTCCTGTGGTGTTAAATCCCTTTTGAGGGAAATCAAAACTGGGGTGAAAAAAGTGATTGCAATATACCAATTAGTGTTTATTTGTCTAGTTTTCCTAGTACCTATCCAGGGGCTGCTGTTTTATGCCTTTTTTCTAGTAACCACTGTCTACAATGTTTCTGTTTAAGGGTCCAGAGTTTGATTCCTTCTAGTGGTGCATGTCTGTGTGTGTATGGCCAAGATTCACTGAAAAATGCCACCATAGGGGAAAGTCTATACTTCTTACACTTTTAAATCAGAATTATCTAAAGTGTGAGCCCAAAATCTACTCCTCTATTACATAACATAATGTCTCCCTTTACTGCAGAGTAAATATGATCCCAATATGACTTGGGGGAAAGACAGCAGGCACTGCACGCATGTCTAAGACATGTAATACAGGTAGGCAAGCTGTGCTGGCTGATATTTAATGGGTAAGCTAAAATCCCTTGACTAGTCACCCCAGGAAAGCCAGAGGTTCTTGAATATTCAGTCTCAGTGGATGCATAGACTTCTACTAACTTGCTAACATGTCACAGGGATCTTAATGCTAAGGAGTCTGGTTTTGATTGCCCCTCCAACTGGAGGCATGCAACCATGGCGGATGTGCCTGCATAGTCTTTTGCCAGTGCCCCTCAAATTTCCCTGAAGCAGTTTACTGCAGCTGGAAGAATTTCTGGCACCACCAAAGCATATTCACATTAGAAAAGGACTTTCATTCAAGAAAATTGCACTCATATGTGAATTCTGAAAATATGACACTGCCAGCTGGCATGGTGACACAGAAAAATCACACTGAGTTTTACTTCTATATCACAAGATATCTGCAACAGGTCAGCTATTCTGGCACCATACATGATGTAGAGCTGCTATTGATGGAAGTGCACCACAGCTATGTGTACCTATGGGCTGCTTGTTTCTTTGCAGAATCCTAGTTTCTACAAAGGTATTCTGGTTGTTTGGGGAGATTGGAGTTTATTTTTTTTTCAAACTCACTTGAAGGCAGTTGAGCTACCCAAGCTACCCAATCTATTGCTGGTAAGAAGTTACACAGGGAGTCCTTCTGAAACCAAAATGTCTAGTCAGAGAAGTAGCTGGCTACCAAAGGAAGAAAGATGTTCGCAAGCTGGCTCCTACACTGTCACATCTCCTCTGTGTGTGTACATATACATATATATATATATACATGCACATATGAGAGATCTTAGCAACTTTCCCTCCAGGAAGTCCCACAGTGTCCTATGCAGCTGTTTGGGCTGTAAGACACCATTTACTGTGTATATGAGTACCACAGGCAGATACATAGGATACACAGATAAATGATGTCTAATATTGTATGTAAACAGAGTCCTCCCCAAGAACGGTACTAAAATGCTTTGCATTAAAAACAGCATGTGACTTAATGGGAACCAGTAGTTTTTTAAAGCCTATTTTCATATAAGTAAATGCAATCAAATCTTTTAATGAAAAAAATGTGCGTATGCGTGTCACCTTTTGCTACCAAATATTGTAAGCCTAACGTACAGCCCTGATCCTGATTTTGCCTCTTGTACTGCAGGGAAAAAAAAAAAAAAAGAAAGTGGAAATAGAGACAGTCAAAAAAATCCTCTAGCTTAGGCACTGCAAAATGGCTGGTACTGGTCTCCCTGTACATGGGTACGAGACTTCAACAACTTAAAATTAAACAGTATTGTCCATGCAGAGAAGCTGAACTTCCATTTCTCCTCTCTGTAGTTTTACTCCTTTCTTCCCTCTCCTTCCATGGGGAGGTGAAGATGCAACCACCCAAGGAGAAGAGAAATAGGTCTGGTAAAAATAGCTGCCTGGAAGCTTCTCTTCACTTTCCAACTTCTCTTCTGCAGGCCTCCAGACCTGCAGAACACATGACGTTTCCACGGACCAGCTCAGAAGCCAGAGAAAGATGCCTTTTGTGGTCTTTCTGCAACAAGCACTAAGGCAGCCAGTTGGGGGCTGAATAGTTTTATTGTTTTTTTTTCACTTTTGTAGCGTGGAGAAAGCTTTTACCTCTTCTGTGCGGGAGTCTGTCTCCCTCTCAACCAGTTCTTGGAAGGGTTTCTGCAATTTCAATTCATTTTACAGCAAAATTTCACAGCAGCTTGGACAGAAAGTGAAGAATTCCTCATTCTTTATTGGAAGGTAGCCAAAAGCTGAACTAGATGTACAAAGGGCCAAGAGGAATTTAAAACTGTTTAAAAATTGCCAGCCAAAGTGATCTGCAGTCAGCCTACCAAGGTTTTTAGAACTGAACTGTCTCTTTAAGCTTGGCTCTGGGAAAGAAACCAATTTGTTTCTGTTGTAGTGAGTGGAAAGTGGATGATGAAAGTAATTTGCAACATGCAGAAATGAAGATAACAGCGGTCTGGTGATTTAAGTGGCACTATGCTGCTTGTACAGCCTCCTATGAGTAGTTATGTGTCAGATATTCTGCTTTGCCTAGGATGCCATTCAGCGCCAGCCCATATGTCTTTTGGTCTAGACTGCTGTGTTTCATAGGAGGTATACATTTAAATATGTCTGGGAGAACCAGGCTGATGTAGTGCTGGAGACACCATCTCTGCGATCTGCAACATTTGAGAAAATCAAAGCTCACTAATTCAGAGCGCCTGCTTTCCTTTTATGTCTATACGCAGAAATATGTACACATCACATGTATATATACACTTATCAATTTTTTTGCTGCTTCCTTGTTGCTTTTGAACTGTGACTCCACTGTACAGAAACAGCAAAAGTGGGGCCTGTACACCGTTACAATCAGTCTTAGCCAAACTGGAACAAACAGTGGCGTTACACTGGACTTGGGATCCCAACCAAAATCCCAGTGAAAGAAAATGTTGAGACATTTCACATTCATTTCAGCTAAAGTAGTCCTAATCCTTTCTCATGCTATTCTGTTCAAACATTATAGGTTTGCAGATGTCTTTACAGGGCCAGTTTGAGTATATTCATATTTTTCCTTACCTACATTTTCCTGTGATTTGGTAAAAGACAGGCTGTAGAAAAAGGACTTTGAATTAGATTGAAGATTTCCCAAATTCAGGATGATTGGATTCAGTTCATTCACTTGGCACACAGGGGTCAAATGTAAACTGTGTCTGACCAGAATTTATTGAAAGTTGAAGAGGAATTGAGTCTTCAAATTCAGACCTTTGGTTTAGTCTGATTGTTGCTTGAACCTCCCTAGAATCCAAAAGCAGATCTCAAATTAATCTTCCAGTTCTGGTACCTCCCACAGAGTTTGAATTTTGAATGACTGCGGAGAGAAACTTCAACTTTTACACGGATGTATAAGTATTATCAGCACGCAGAGACTGTAGTGAATCTCAAAGCACTTCAGGAGCTCAAAATTTCCTGCCAATATTTCACACTGGTGATCTCCACCCTAGCCTGTAAGACCACCTGCATAAAAGCCATAAACCTCAAAACCCACAGGAGAAGGAACAACAATAAAAACACCAAAAAAAAAAAACCAGAAAAAAGTGCAAGCTCCAGCCGCACCTGGGACATCTCTATTAAAATAAGGGTGCAGATACCAGCTTTGCTGCACAGGCTTCAGCATTGATGACTTATTGCCATAGACAGATGTGGAAAAGAAGTGGTCTCTCCCTCTTGTACAGAGGAACATCAGAGGGACTTCTCCATCTTCATAGCTGGATTCCCAGGTTTGTGCCAACTTTCCTGAAAGAGCAACAACTGGCAGAACTGAACTGAAACCAGCTCTTGTGCAATGAATGGATACTGATGTCATTGGTCATCATCTTCGTTCCAGAGCTTCTTGCTGTTACTACAGACCAAGAAAGGCAGGAAGAAAGAAGGGTCTTCTTGCCACCCATAGCAAATTTAGGATTGCTAAAGGGTGAATCTTATAGTGTCTCTTTTCCTAAACACTGTAAAAAATCCAACAGCCTCGCTTCTCCTCTTTCTGAAATGCTATGTGTACACACCTAGTCACTGTTGACTAAAACTGTTTTTCATGACAATGACATTACCCACTGTTGACTGAGTATTACAGGAAAGGCCAGCTGCAGCAGGTCAGGAATAAGGAAATGCCATTCTTGAATTTCTCATTTCTTTGGCAGAGACACAGAGAATTTGGTTTTCATTACACACACAGCTTTTAGCTTTCAGTTGGATCAAGAGGAGAGGGCATTCGTCCACCTCCATCATTTCAGAGACAGGTCTTGATCTGCAAAATTCTTTAATGCTATCACACAATAAGAACTTCTGATTGCTAGACTTTGTCGGGAGGTAGAATAAATGACTGTGATCCGGCAAGTCATAAATCTGTGGGTTGGGAAGACCATTCTTCTCCCCACAAGCAGCTTACAGTGTGACACCATGCCAGATGTGAGTTTTTAAATCTTAAAGCACTGCGCTGGTACATGTTTTATCTTCTAGCTGTGTTTTCTGCAGCCCTGTGGAGCAAGTATTAACATTCCTGTTTTTGAAGTGAAGGAAAATGAAGCAGAAAAAAGAAATAGCAGGAAACTCTTGAGTTTCTGGGGCGAAGTGGGAGGAAACAAGTGAAGCAGAAGATCGGAGCAGAAGCAGCTGCAGCAATGTAAGATGTGCTGTGTTCTTTTAAGAGGGAATGGGTGAAACCTCCACCACCTTACAAGCCAAATGTTCAGACTGACGTCAGCTCACCTGATGCTGGGGAAGGGAAAACCTAGCAAATTTTGCATCAAAGTGTGTGAGGGTCTTGTATGATTCATTTCAGCAGCTCTTCCCGGGAAGGTGGGTGCCTCCCATGGAGGGAGGGGAGGCAGCTGGCGAGAAGAGGCGCCTGCTACTGAGCCAGCACTGTTGAGCTTGCTGTCACTGTGCACTGCAGCCTAAGCAGATTTTCCCTGCCCAGAGAGGTGCTCCAGCCCAAATATGCTACTGTGCCATTAACACATCCTTGTCTGTACCTTTTCATGGTACAGAAGACTTTCCGTCACCACTGCCCAAGTAGAATTGGTCAAATCTGATAATGCATTAGCTTGGGCTGAACCAGCATTTCAGGTATTCCCATATGCACCCTGCAGTGGGTCTGGGAACATGATGATTTGTAATATAGCCAAACGCAGAACAGCCAAGTAGGGGGCAGAAATTAGTCCCTAGTGATCTGTACCAGGCTACCCAAGGGTAAGTGGCAGGTCTCTAGGTAGAGTGCTGAAAAGACGTGAAGGCAGACCTATTTTCTGAGCTTTGCATCCTACTTCTTTGTGTGGGGCCTCAGCCTCTTAGATGTCTCTCCCTGCCTCCTTCGAACATGAAGTATCAATTTATCAAGTAGTTCAGAGATATATTAAATTAATGCTAGATCCCATTGAAGGAGGCACCATTTGTTCTCCTTAGACTCAGTTCACAGTGAGTAACTTACTGGTTGGGTACAGCCTTTAGTTACTTTCATAGATGGGCAAGGACAGAATTATTTAGAGATTTGGTCACTATCTCAATTTGATAACTGTCAAGCTTATTCTAGCCAGTGAACTGTGTAACATTTGGTACGTAATTCTGTAACTCTGAATTCACAATCATCTGAAGAGGTTTATGGGTTTTTTTCAAAGTGGTTGTATGTTCTACAGAGGTTCATCCTTGTAGGTACATTTCTGGTCTAACGACTGTACGTTTACAATTAGTTTTCTGTTGTTCATCTGCAGGGTCTTAATCCAAAGAACAGAAATAGCAGCAAAATGGATTCATGGGACTGGGATTTAGGAGATCTGTGCTCAGTTTCTTTGATCTACCAGGATATGCCTCAGCTGATCTTAGCTCAAGCCACTGGGTGAGATTCTCAAACAGGGACCTAGTGCTTGTTCATTTCTACAGGAGTGAGTGAGGCACTTGCATAGCTCTGCGAGCCTCAGCTTTCGTTCCCCTTGTGCAAAATAATGGTTACAATAATGCTTTCTTTGGCTGACTGGTCTGTTTAGATTATGTTAGCCACTCTGCAGACATAGCAGAGAAACAACAGGAACTCCCTTTCACTGCAAAAGAATAGTAACAAATCCAAAATCCACTGAAATCATTAGAAGTCTTCTCTATCTTGGATGATGCCCTGTGTGTGTTTAAAATCAATTTTCAGCTAACATTTCCTATCATTGAATTTGTGAGAACACTAAGGAAAGGAGCCATGAAAGAAGGAGCTGAACAGATGCAAAGAAAATTATTTTCTTCGATTAACAAGTATCTCCCAATTACACTTTGGCAAAATTTGGTGAGTGTTAGTCCTAGTTCTGGAAAAATGTGGATATACCAAAGGCCAGCTGACAGTCTTGCAGACCGTCATCAAAAGAACTTCATATTATCAAGGCAGTGGATAAAGTTATTAAAATATTGCTGAAGTTACCATATAAGGCATATTGGATTCAAAACAAAACTGGTCTGTGACTGTCAGTATGAGTTAACAGATTCCATGCAGCAGGTTCCAAATCTGCAATACTTTATTCTCCTGCCTCTGATTAAGGTCTTGGATCCATACAACTCTCACATTTAATTGCACCCTTCTCAGTTAAAAACACATCTTTAATCAAGTGCTGGGCAGCCACAGTTAGCACAATCAGATGTTCTAATGAAAGAAAAAAGTTGTAGGTATTGCCAGCAGAGCTCACACAAAGCACGCTGAAAAGGCAGGCAAGCTGATGGCTGGAAAAGTTTCTGTCTCTTCTCTTCTCTTTAATCACCTCTCCCCTCTCCTGCTGACATTTCCTAACTCAGTAGAAGCTGCCAAATTGCAGATGGCTGTGGGGCCTGCGTAAACCAGAATAAAACAAGGAAGCTAGTATTTGTAGGAGAGACTGGAACAGCAACAAATAAGGCTGACCTGATTATTCAAGCATGGTCAGACGTAATGGCAAACTGTTTCTTCTGATATTTGCTGTGTGATTTATACACCAGTATATACTGCAGGATGCAGTCAAAAAGTGCTGCATCCCCTTTTTTCTCCTCTGGTGTGAATGTAGTAGCTGTTTGGTGCTCTGAACCTGCTGACTTCTGAATTTTGCTATACCAAATGCCTCAAACACAGTTAGCAGGGGGCAGCAACACCAAATCTGATGTTTGCTTACACAGTTATAAGTATCGAAATTTTGTTACTGAGATTTTTAATTCCTATGCAACCAATATTACATTTTGATGACAATGTGATATTGCATGCTGGGACTTGTAGTTTCAGTGCTGTATCTGTGTATGGAAGATAAGTAAAGGATCAGCACATTGCTGGCAAGAGTTTGTTCCTAGATTCACTCTGAAGTCACTTTTGCTACGCTTTCTGATGCTTTGTCATCAAAGGTCCATGCTGGACAAAAAGTATGGATAGAAGTTTGGTTGCTGAAGTTTAAAGAACACAGGAGAGGAGAGGAATGCTGAGTCACAGGCCAGACTCATCAAGCACCACTTCTGCTTTCCTGACTTCCTGGCATTAGAATAACCTTCTCCAGGAGTAGGACAGTACAAGCCCAGGTAGACCTTGGTAGCACTCAGCAGTATCATGTACTTTGAGAGAAGGAGAAAAAAAAAACAACAACCAAACAAACAAACAATAAAAAACCCCAGAAGTAGGAACATGAGTTAGTTTGTTCTGAAGATAATGTTTCTCCTATTCTTGGTCACAGGGATATGTATCTGTCCACATTGATGGATTGGCCCTTTCGTATTTTTTGGATGGAGCACAATGCCATTGTTCCCACTTTGCAGCTGGAGAGCAGAGGCACAGACACCCATGTTTTAAAGGCACTGAACTGTCTAATTCCAGAGACTTCTCATGAGAGTCAGGTTTCCAAACCAAGTTTTAGCATCTGGCCAGCCATTGTTTTTCCTCCCTCCCTGGCCAAACTGAGATTACAGGGTAGAGAAGGAAATTGAACCCTCACCTCTCACATCCACCATTATAGTTACATCCCCACCAACTAAGATTGGGATCTGGGCCGTGCTTACTTTTATTCTTACAACTCTATGAGTTTGCATATGTAACTTGCATTTCTGCCTTAAGAGGTGCCTGCTGTAATGGCAACACAGGTTAGTTGTGCCTATGGTGAAAATGTACATTTTTTGACACAGGGCATATTTCATACTGTTCTCCATCCCCTTCTTTTTGTATTTGGATATACATCAGTTCTTTTCACCACTCATGCAAATTGGGCAGAGGGTTTTTTTGTGGTTCTCTATGCCGACACTGAGTTAATTCCTAACATGGATTACAGATCCCCTTGGGCACATCCACACAATGGCGCGGAGCTGGGGCAGATGAGTGAGAGATGCTAAGCCACCAAATGTCATTTTGTGGTTGTCTCTGAGTCACTTCAACACAGCTTATTTGTGGAATTAGCACCTTGGTCCCAGTTAGTGAGCCCTGCAATTTCATGTGGTGCCTCTGAAAGATGATTTTCAAGAAGTTCCAGACGTTCACTCGCAGGCGGTGAAATTACCATGTCTATTTGTTACTCATGTGGTTAGAAAACACACATACAGAAGAATAATCTTCCCTTTTAGAAACTTGTCATTTTGTTTTGTATAGCAGTGGGCAGCAAATGCTAATGAGAGACCAAAAACCATCACACAGACTAAATGACATGTCTCTTTCTGCATCCAAATTTAACTTGCACTGAAGTCCATGGGAGTTTTGCCAACGACTTGTAGAAACACTAGAAGTTCCTCAGGGTCAGACAAACAGCAGAACTATATAGGGAAAAAAGTCTAGCTGAAAGCTGCACTTGAAATATATATGTAAAAGTTAGTCCTGCTCATAAGAAGTTCACTGGCTGGGCTTGCACAGCTGCTCAGGAGGAGCTCCCAGACTAACCGTGGTGCAGAGTTCACTCTGCCGACACCACCTGCTGGT
This sequence comes from Dromas ardeola, assembly GCA_013398915.1. Classification (NCBI taxonomy): domain Eukaryota; kingdom Metazoa; phylum Chordata; class Aves; order Charadriiformes; family Dromadidae; genus Dromas; species Dromas ardeola. Next base: position 291,210 of record VYZM01015393.1, read on the forward strand.
GGGACCTCCTTGGGATGTGGCTCCAGGGAGAGCCAGATGATGCTCCCTGATGTGAGCCCTGCACTACAGCAGCTTCCCTGGCACACTTCCCTGCTGTGCAAAGCATCCCATGGCCCCGTTGCCTCTGGCAGCGGCAGACCACGGGTGGAAAGAAGTCGACCCTGGATCCTGCCCAGGAATAACCTCCTTAGCTCTTCCTAGAAGAGCCACCTGCCATGGGGCAAGTAATGGTTGAAAAGCACCTGAGTTCAAGACAAAAGCAGGGATGCAAGTTCAGCCTGCACAGGTACAAAGTAGGTTAGCCCCTGCTCTGAAACACACTGCTATGAAATTTTGTGGTACAGTCTCATTTAGAGTTGCTAGTTTTCTTGTTTGGTAAAATATAACCCTCTCCCCCTTTAAATAAGATGATAATTAAAGCACACAAATGCAGTACGAAGAATCCTTGCTTAGACCTTGATCCTATTTAGTGCTTCTGATCCCTGGCTTCATTAAAGAAGTGTTTAAGTGGATAACTTTGTTTCAGTAAGTGAACTGTTCTCTTAAACTAACAGGGAGGATTTAGTGTTCTGACAAGTTAGGGTTCAGAAAAAGATGCGCTTTAAAATAGGGTAGACAAAATAAAGCAGGAGGGTAATCATATGCTGGCTAATTGTTTAAAAACATCAGAATACTAAGAGACGTGCGTTTTAATGTGAGAAACACAAATCTAGTTGAGCACTTTTTGGAGGCACCAGGGGAGATTTGGACTGCATTGTGCCAGACACAAACAAACACACACTGATCAGAACTTGTGGGTATGAACAGTATACAGCATTAAATGGACGAGATGGAGAGACAAAAAAAAAAAAATTGTTTGTCCTTGTGCTAAAAGTTCCTATTGTAGGCAGAATCAGATGGAAACTATGGCTGGCAATGTCATAACTAAAATATTTGTAACTAACTACCGCATCTCCAAATACTTTAGTGTAATTTATCACACCAAGAGGTGTCCTACAGCCTGCATTTCTTATAATTGTGCAGACAAATATTAAAAGACACTTTACTGCAAAATGAGATAAACCTTCCACGTGAACTCATAGGCTCAACAAGTTCAAGAGATCAGCAATGACTCATTTCTGAATGACCAGGTCATAGCAGGGTTGCTAACTATTGTCTGGTATTGAAAGTATCAGGTGTGATCACCTCCTAACATTGTGTGTTTACATGTTTACCCTGGTGATGCTATTTACGTAGCTGTGGTCATTCTGTCCCTATGGGCCTCAGTACTGCATGTGAAACTGGATAGGATAGTGTTGCCAGCAACGGAGGAAGAGGAAGATGTCACCAATTGACCACGATAGTTTAGCACACTTCATGCTTATGCAGTGTGTTAGATCCCCAACACACTGGGCAAGCAGTGATTTGGTAATGTGAATTCACATTTTAGGTCAGAATAACCATTGAGCATCCCTAGTAAAAGTGTAATTTGGCACCTGTGCTTGCTTTGGGTACTTGAGTACTACCAAGACTTTACCAAGTGCGGAAAAAACAACTTTTCGTAAAATGTATATCCCAATAATGCAGTTTCTCTGGACACAGTCACAGTCCATAATCTCAACTGTCAAGAGGTACAGACTAAGAGCAAGTCATCCTCACCTTTCTCAAAGGCAAAGCTATTTTGGGACCCAGCCTGCCAATAATGCACTAATGGATATTTTCAGGTCCTGGCTTCTGACGTCTGTAACTGACTGTCATCAGTGAGTTTCCTCTCCCCAAAGCATAACTGTGTCCGAGAGACAAATGAATCTGGTTTATCTCTGAGGCTACCTTATATTTCGGTCTTGACTGCTACCTATTTCTCTCACCGCCTCTCACTCTCTCTTTTCATGTTCCTCGCCTTGCTTGGCAGTTGAAAAAAGCAAGGAAGCCTGAGCAGTGTATTTGCCACTTTAGGGAGACAAAAGGAACTTTATACTATTAGTTGCTGTAGGCAACATCCAAGTAGATGTGAATGCTTTCCTGGAACACCAAATGAGTTCTGCCTCCCCGCTTTCCACCTCCCAACAAGTCATCCTGACTGGCTGTCAGAAAGCGTTAAGTGCTCTGGAGAAAGCAGGGATATAAATGCTGCTATGGAAAATAGATATATGAAATTATAATAATTACCATTTTACTTACTATATTGCAGTATATAATTGAAAGGGTTTTTTTAAAAGCATTAGCCAAGCTTTTAAATCTGTTAGGAAAGAAAGATAAAGCATGCACTTTTCTCAGTGTTTCTCATCACTTCATTTCTGAAGACGGAAAATGGCTGAAATTGAAACTATGTTCTTCTCCCAGGTCCAGTTCTCATTAAGTGTTAGTACACGGTATTTGGATTTTACTTACTCGTGTCTGAGAATTTGAAGTCTGCAGGTTGATCACATTCTGTGAAGGTTTTCCTCAAGCTCATATGGACATGAGATCTCTGTCACTCGACTAACTTGTTGGTTAATTGCCATGTGCCACCAAAGACCTGGATATCAGTAGTAATCCTCTGTGTACCAGCTGCTAGTCTGCCATAGATACAAGGTAATGCAACATAGCTCAGACTGTTATGAAAATAAAACATGATGCCCAAGGACTGCAGCCAGACCTAACAATGTAGGAAATTAGGAAACCTGGGATTTTTTTCCTGTCTCTGCTACTCATCTGCTTTGCAACTTTGGGGAAATCACTTTGACCTGTCATCTCCCTCTCTTCACTTTTACTTTTCTTCTCTCTCTCTTGTTTACTTAGGTTAAAAGAACTTGAAGGATCATATGCACTTGGGATCTCTAGACTTCCCCATACAAAGAATTCTTGTGTTTGTTTGCATCCAGCTAGGATATGAACCTTTTGGTTCATATGGCCTTAGAGAGCGCTATGGTGAAGACAGCCATATATGTAAGTAGTGTGAGTTCAATGAAGGGATTACATATTAACTTCAGCAAGGCCAGTGCATGGTACTGTGCCTTAGTGCAGAAAACAACAGCCATTAATCTGAAATATTCCTAATTGAATCTGACTCCTAACTAAACCACTGCTGTGAGTCACAGCCGTTCTGCAGTGTAAATACTTTTCTCAATCAGAGACAATAATATATAATTGGAGTCAGATTGTTGTTATTGATTAGAACATAATGCATCAGAGAGCATCCTTTTCCATACACTCTATTTATAGTGTCTGCATCATGGAACAGTCGTTACAGCTTTTCCATCCTCATTGCACGATCATGAACAAAGCATTAAACACGCATTCCTGTTAGCACACTAACTCAGGCCTGTCAAAAATGATGGGAACTAAAGCCAATCAGAGAACACAGTGTTTGGCATTTCTGTAAGAATCTATCCAAGTAGAGTGAAATCCAGGGAAAATGGGGTGTGATTTAGCAAGGGATGTTGGCTTTCTCTATATGGGGCGTGTTACACTTTGAAGACATGGTATGTATGTTTACACTGCCAAAAGCCTTTACAGGGCAGATGGCACTACGTGAGTCTCCTCTCCCTGCAAAAGTGGTGCTCTGCCCAGCTCCGCGGCTTTCCCTCCACTCCCTCCATGAACCTGCCATCCCAGGAGAGCCTTTCTCAAAGAGGCTTGCCGTGGAAAGCAAGGGTTGTCTTCTGCCAGACCCAATTCACTTTAAACTGTAGTCAACTGAATGACGTACGTATTAACAGGCACAGAAGCAGGAACTAGCGAGAAACTAATGTGCTGTAAAAACACTCTTCCTACCCCTTGCTTTGAATGCCATGGAAGGTTCGACTTTGAGACTGCTGTCTTCAGAGCTGTTGTTGCAGGGTGGTAATAGTGCAGTGTCACACGAAGCCTCTGATTTAGAGTCTGCTTTCTGCGGAGGACACAGAAAGTTGCCATCTCAAGAATGAGGTGTACATAGGCCGAGACTGATGCTATGACAGCATGATGCGTTCCCAGCACAAATAGCAACTGTAATGCCCTTGAACAAGCCCATTTCATCTAATGTTTGGAGTAACCTCATAGACCCCCAAAGGTGAGGTTAGCAGATGCTTACTACCATACAGAGCCCTCCTTTGTGATATGAAGCAGATAATAGCTAATAATCAGGCTCCCAGCTGAGCAAAGCATGTAAGCACATGAGTAACTGCTGAAGTTGTGCCCAAGCAGTTCACTGAACTGGAGCCAAAGGATGGAAAAGGTGATAGCAAAGGGAACGTTCAACTGAAATAGAAGAAAAGAAGCATGTTACTGGAAACGCTGGTGACAATTCTTTCAAGTTCCTATACTCCAACATAGTCTTATTTTGTCCCTGCTTGCATCCTAGCACAGCTATGCAGAGCTGAGCTGGAGTGATTCATCCTGAAGGGGTCTCTGTTTCAGTGGAAATTACTTTAGGAGTGCAATTTATTCTGATTGTTAGTAGTAATTGTCTACTTTGCTGGTAGAGAAAGTGAGTAGTATTTAAAAGCAAGTAGCAAACAACAGTGGAAGAAGAGCTACAATAAACTCGGTTGTTTATTAGCCATGAGCAAATATGGCTTGCTCCAGACTGGGCATCCTTCTGCTACAGCAGGCCCCAGACCTCAGAGCACCACAGAGCAATGTGCACCTGCTATAAATAGCCACCAAGGGCTGTTTGAGAGTCTTCTGAAGGTACTAAATATTTTTGCAGGACTAGATCTTTCATTTGTCCTTCATGGTATGACTCAACATGAAATTACATTGCTATGATATATTAACTTGGATATTTTGGGCCTGGATGCAAAACAGGCAGTAAAAGGACCAGTCAAGTTGATACAGAATTTATGTTTACTTCAAGGTCTTCCACACTTTCTGCATGGGGTAAAACATGCCAAAGGCAGCCAAGTTTCTCTGTGTTGTGCTTGTGCCCTGTGTTCCCTGTGGCCTCAGTAGCATCTGTGAGCAGAACCACGGAGTTGTGTTCCTGCCTCCTGTCTGCAGGAGCTTTCATCCCATGCCTTCAGTGATCATGGTCCATCACAAGCTTCTAGCTGTTAAGGGGGCTCCAGGGTGAAAGAAAACTATATATCCAGAGGAAAGAAGGCATGTAGTTCCCAATGCACAGGGCAAAGTGCAGGAGGGACTGCAGGAGCAAGTAAAGCCTGGCTGGATCATCTCACATCAGACTCCTGTGATTCCCAAGAAAGCATGTGGTCCATGTGGTTATGCTGAGCAGTCTGCAGACCTGTGTGAAAGATTAGCATCCATTGCATCTGGAGGGAATGATTTGATGCTTACAATGTCTTGTGGTCTGTAAAAAGGTAGGCCCTATGCTTTTTCCATGCATTGTGGGATATGAGTTTGATCTCAAGCACTATGCTGTGTCAAGAGGTGGCCTATAGCAGCATGAGAATGTGCGAGAGAGCATACCCAAATTGCTGTTTAGCAAGGGCAGGATGTGCACAAACACACAAACTTTCACAGGGCCACAAGCCAAAGGACATATATCATCTCCAAGGAATGACAAGAGCTCTGATTGATTGTTTGTTATGGGCCAGAGCTGGGTTGACTGCATGGCTATTAGCTCAGACAAGCCAAAGCTGTCAAACCCAGAAGATCCTGCTGGCCCGCTGCTTGACACAGAGGACATTGTCCAGCAAGAGCTGAATTGTTCATAAGCTGCTCCTCATGAACCTCCTTGTAGTGCCTGAACTCATGGAAAGGGCAAATACATCCTTGAAGGATTTTTGTCCTGCTGCTGCTTCCCTGGTACCTGGCAGACTGATGGGCACCAGAGCGTGCAGCGGTTGAACGAAAGAGAAGGTCACCACGAAAGGAAGCCAAAAGATCAGGCGCTGTTCCAGGCACGGCTGCTGATATATAAAATATAATCCAACTGGCATGCAAACCCTTGTAGCTGCCAAACTTATCCCATGAAGAGCTCAGGGTGGTCTCCAGGGCTGGACCACTGAAAGGAAAAAATGCACTTATGGCAGCAAGATGGGGAAGCCTTGCCAAGCCAGGACAAAAATCATGTGTGTACCAGTTTCCATGCCTGTGAAGACAGCTCTGTTACGTCTGTGAGAAAGGACCTTACACATGGATATGGTCACACACATGTACGCACACCCTCAGCTCAGGCACACCTGGCCTGAGATGGCTCGCGCCAGCATTGCCCTGCGATGCCATCAGCGTCAGACAGTGCTGCGGATGCAGGCTCTGCCGTGTGCGCTGCTGCTGAAGGGGACTTTACTCCCAGCCACACATTCCAGGCACTAATGCTTGTGCCCTGGCCTGGCATGCAGGATCCGGGGAGAGGTCCAGCTGAAAACCAACCCAGAGGAAAAATAAAGACTCATCATGTTCAGCCTGAGACGTTCCCTGACTCAGTTTGCTGTGTGCCCCCACTCCTGCTGGTGACAGTGCAAGGGAGGCTTTGGGCATGTGCAGCAGGGCCACTCTTGTCCCTTTTGATGACAGTGTGAAATCAGATCTGTGTGACTGCACATGAAACCCCAGTCTGGTTCATGCAGGTCAGACTTGGAGGAGCATTCGAGGGTTTGTTTCAAGGAGACTGTTTGTTTATCTGGACTGTCCTTTTAGACTAAAATAGAAATAAGCATTAACCATGAAGAATTTTATCCCCTTAGGTACTTAGATGAATGTAGGCTGCTTGAGAGCCCAGTTGCTGGCTGACCTGGCTTCTTTCCCTTTTTCCCTTCACCCACCCCTTCCCAGCTGTGTCCTGTCCCCGTGCTGTAATGGCTACGGGGTCTGTTGAACCCCACGCTGAGCAGTTTGGCATGTTAAATCCTCAGCACATTAACCCATCAAAAGAAAAAGAATTCTTCCCTAGTAGGCCAGGGTCCTGACATGACTTTTGCACAGCCTCTGACAACCATCAGAAAGAGGTGGAAACACGGTGGCAGTCTGCAGGTAAACCAGCGTGGGCTCCCCCTTTGGGACAACAGCCCCAGAAGACAACAGTCACTTTCTGGTCCAAAACAGTGCATTTCCTGACCTGTTTTGTGAACAGTGAAAATAGTGAAAGGCAAGTTAAAGTCTCGTCTTTGATCTTACTTGTGCTTTGCAGTTAGTTTTGAGAGAAACAATCACAATTTAAAAATGCAGAGGATGTGCTTGCTTTCTCTTGGTGGCCAGCAGGTGGGACGTGTTGAAATAAGAGATGTCTTGTCCAGCTGGAGCAGTTGATTGATATTTGGGATCATTTCTATCAGGAGGAGTAATCAATTACATGGATCATGTGTCGTTTGGTGTGATCTTATTTAACCTACAAAGCACAAAGCCTTGATCTCCTGAGCACAGTCAGAAGGAGTGGGCATTTCTCATGCTCAGCATCCCCCAGCCTGCCACGCCAGGGAGCTCTGTGCCCATGAAGCCCAGTTTCTGTTCCCTCCCAGGAAGACCCATGACGCTTTCTCCTTGGTTTTTGCTGTCAACACACATTTGTCTTTAGCTCATAGCCTCATCCTGTGTTTGTGACTCAGCAAACTCCAGCACCGCAACACGCTGTGCAGCCTTCACTGGTTCCTCCTCTTATTTTCATGAGGTTTTGCTAACAGCAGCTCGTGGCGGCTCCCGTTGGGTCAGGAGAATTGCACACCACATCTCTGGTTTGCAGTCATGTCTCTCATGTGGTTGTGCCTCTCACTGCTTTTAAAGGGAACACAGTCTTGTTTTAGAACAGGCAAAACTGTCACGACTTGAAGACAGATCTTCAAGACGTTAATTTCCTCGTGTCTTGTCTCTACATAAGTACCCTATAGTGGGAGGGGGAACAGCCCTGTACAGCTCTCTCTCCCTCTCATCTATAGGATAGCAATTCACTCTAATGCCACAAACCCATTCACGATCTACGCCAGGCTTAGTTCTGCACGTATCTCATGTCTGCACTGGGCAACACTGAGGTTAGTACTTGTATTTGTATTTGTGTATTTGCTTCTGATCTTCAGCTTTTAGGTTTTGGTTCTCTCTTTCATTTGTTCGTGCTTGGTCTAATTCTTTTCTCTTTACACTACACTTTGTTTCTTTCTGTTATGTTTTTGTTTACCAGGAAAGGGTTGTTTCCAGTTGCCCCTTTCCCTAATTCCACACGCAGCCCTGCATACCCCTCTCCCCATACACCCATCTGTTCACTACTGGCTTGACCCAGACTGGTAACCCAGTTTCTGGGAGGTGTTATGAACTGCAGTGAAACACTCTGTACAGACTTGAAATGTCAGTACGTGCACAGATTTAAGATCGCCAGTAATGGGTATTCAGAGGCCAGAGAACTTGCCTGAAACTCAAACCAACTTTGAGCCAACAGTTTTTGATAATAAATTACATAAAGAAATAAAATAATATTGGAAATTTATAAGCATGTACATTCACTTTTCCAATATTTTCCATATACTTTCATTTTTTTCTGCTCTCTTCTAGAAAGACATAAATCTATGAATTAATGATCAGTTCTGTCCCAGCAAAGGCTGAGAACTAATGCTGCGGGGTGAGCTGAGAGCATTATCTGGGAGGAGTACTCTGACTCTGTACACACGCGTCTACACATGTCACAAGTATGTGATAATGTGGCTTCACCAAAGGTGGCAGATGCAAGCCTTGCCTTGTAACAGAGCAGATTCTCCCTAAAAAAAGGTTCAGTTCCTGAACATACAAATATTCTAAATACAGATATTTGCATTTTCAAGTTTTGTCGGTGTTCAGGCTTCCAAAAGAAAAAGAAAATCCTAAATCTCTAAACGAAAAATTACTGTTGTAGAAAATGCATTTTAATCTTCTGAGTGCTCCAGTGACTGCCCAGTGTCCCACCTTTCTAGATTTTCTAGTCTCACACCGACCTGCCAGACTGTCTTTCTTGAACCAAAAGGATGTGAGAATGAAGGTGGCAAGCAGCACTGGAAACACCAGGTCACCGTCCTATGCGTGACCTGAATCCTTGTCTGTGAGAGAATAATAAAAATATTTTTCTGCCCTCAGTGTTCTGATAATTCATTAATTAGCATTTGTATTGCACTGCCAAATTCTCTGGTGGGAGGCAGGACTCTGCAGATACTCTCAGCAGCAGCAGCAGGAGTGGTTTCAGCCATGCAAGTGGGACTAGTTTGGTGGCTGAATGCAACACCGTGCCCATTGCCATCATGCCAAAAACTCAAAAGTTCAAAGGTATTTCGTGGGTCGTGTTACTTTGGCCACTTCTCCCCATCTTATATTGAAATCTGATGTGTTTTTTGGAAGAGGCAGCTTCCCCTAATCCAGCAGGACTGTTTTCATTATAAACAAACCTCTCGCAGTAGGGCTGGAGCCGGCGCTGCTTTGTGCCTGTTGGCTCCAACAGCGGTTCCCCAGGGCGACATGGAGGTGGAAAGCGTGTGCCAAGGCCTCCAGCCAGCAGTGATTGCTCCGGCACGGCGGCAGCCCCCCAGCAAGCCATCCGGACGCCGTGGCCCTGTGTAAATCCCGTGCCTCATCGGTGCCAGCCCCACTGGAGCATGAGCTAATGTTGGGGTAGAGCAACGGAGAGCTGCTGGATGCGGACCCTGGCTCTGGTGGCAACCAAAGGAGGCACAAGAGAGGGCTGGGGGTGGTGGATGGAGGCAATGGGGAGCAGGAGGGGGAGTCCTCCGAGGAAAGACCCCAGGAAGATAAATGGGGATAGAGAGGGATGCTGGAGGGTGGCTGACCAGAGGGACAGAGAGCTGGGGGACAGGGTAAGGATGGGGGCTAGAATGGGGAAAAGGTAGTGAAACCGTGGAAAGGAGGACAGAAGAGGGAAGATAAGGAGACAGGGTGATTTCAGACTCCCAGGAGGAAAATCAGATGCTAGGAAATGGAAGGAACTGTCTGGAGGGACAGAGGGACACGGGGAGCAGACCAGCGTCAGGGATGGCATAAGGACTGGGGGGGAAGCTGCAGGCAAAAGAGAGACAGGGCAGAGAAAAGGGGGAGAAGGCGAAGGGAGGCTGGACTTGGGATAAGAAGAATCAGGAGAAGAAAGAAGGAAAGAAAACATGCAAGAGGTGAATACAATGGAAAGAAATAAAGAATGAAAGCAAAGAAGCAAGGAAGTGCCTGCAACTCTTAGAAATTTCAGTTCATTCAGACTTGTTCCAGCCCAGTTTTTGGGGGTGACTCTTGGGATGGGCTCAGGAGCCTGTGTTAAACAGACTCTGCTTTTTGGAAATTTCCTTCCAATAGTAATGAAGCAAGATACTTGAAAACTGGCATGTTTCCTATAACGCAGAGATGGAAGGAAAGAAAAATAATAGACTTGTCCATACAGACAGTAATTACAACCACATGGTCTTATAGTAGAACTATTTTTAAAGTATCACTCTAGTATTTTTGTTTATTAACTGCCACTGGGGAGGAAAAGGATAGTAGTGTACTAAGGAATTAACTAACCTGTGTTTGCAGCATTGCCTGCTGCTGGATAGACTCGCACGAATATGCCATAGGGTATGTACCTACCGCCGAACATCACCTGGTAGCAGGTGGGGAGCTGAGGTGCAGTTTCCCAGGGGTTGTAGCCAGCCCGCTATTGCAGTGCTGCCAGAGGGGCTGCAGTCCCGGAGCGGGAGCCAGGGGGGAGGAAAAGAAGACCCTCTCCTGGCCAGGGAGCGATGCCTCCCCGCTCTGCCTGGGGGACTCTGGATCCCTGCAGGGCACCGGCCAGCTGGGAAGGGGCTGGTTTCCAGCGACTTCCCGCTGGCTTGGCTCCTTCCACCTCAAAGGCTGAACAAAAGAAAGGGAATTCAGCCCTGAAAGCAGCCAACTCTCCACGTCCTCCGTCACTGCCAAATTCTCGGAGCAGAGACTTTAATTGCATGCAAGCAGTGCCGTGAGAGCCAGGCTGAGACCAGAGGGAGGGTTTTCCATCATAGAATCATAGAATTGTCAGGGCTGGAAGGGACCTTAAAGATCATCTAGTGCCAACCCCCCTGCCATGGGCAGGGACACCTCCCACTAGATCAGGCTGCTCAAAGCCCCATCCAGCCTGGCCTTGAACACTTCCAGGGATGGGGCTTCCACCCAGGCTTCTGGGCAACCTGGTCCAGTGTCTCACTGGAAGACACTGGATGTCTCCAGACATCATCAGACGTCTTGCTGTCATGAGCTTCACAAGATGCCTACCTGCTAGTGTGATGCGGCTTTTAATCTGTAGTATGCTCCTCAGCCCCGAGTGTTTAAATTCCAGCTGTTCAGTTCATAGTTTATCCCGTTCCCGGCACGAGGAAGGAAGGGCCGCGCACAATAAAAAGAGATGCACGTGGCATTGCCTGTGGATTTTTGGCTCATTTCTGCAGCTGCTGTCCCTGAAGGCTCTCGGCTGAAGCCCAGGGGAGGGTGCCGGGGGCAGGAGGGACGTGCAGAGCAGGGTTAGCCAGGGGGCTGCAGGAGCTTTGCCAATGGCATCCACCAGTGCCACCCGTGCCCTACAACCCATCCTTTCCATGCCCCCACCCCATCACCAGGAGTATGTAGACCCCGATACACGTACCGAGGACAGGCAGTGGGTACGGCTGACCACAGAATGGAAAAACCCTTCTCCGTCTGGTACCCCCGACTGTGTGAAAAGCCACCCCCCAGCTGCGCCAGTGCCTTTCCCCCAGCGGAGCTGCACACCCCGCACAAAAGCCGCTGTGTTTCGGCAGCCCAGAGCAGAGGCTGTTGACGAAGGAGTTCAGCAGATGGCACAGGCTGACACCATGCGCTTGGACCTCTCCTCCTAAGGAATTTTTTTCCGCGCTAAAGGGTGCTGAAAGCTTTAAAAAGCATTAGCAAACATAGCGGTTAAGTGCCCTCCTGCATTTTAAGAGGTATATATGTCAGTGTGCACGGAGGGAACTGCTGTGCGGTAGCCCTGCAAACGTACCAGAGGGGTGGTGAGAAGCCTGCCTGCGACACTGCGTGGGGGGGCATTTGCCAGTGGCAGCCGCTCCATTAAAGACAGCAGTAAAGTAAAATTCTGTGAAAACCAGATGTGCCCGAGCCACAAGCTCTTTTGGAAATCCATCTGGAAGAAATGGCATTTGTTCCATGAAGATGTAATGAGAATCACTTAACAACATAAAAACAGAGCATGCGTTTGATGAACTCTACTGAAGAAGAAAAAATAGTACGAATACCTGGCACTAAGACTAAAAATTCTCAGCATATTTGGCTTTTCAAAATCTCTGCTTACAGATGTGAAAACAGCTTTGTTTACTTCATAACTGTCAAGGTTATAATGGCTTAAAACAAGCCTCCTGACATCTTCATCTCGTTTTATGGGTCTTTCCTTACTGATGTAAGTGTTCTCAGGGAATAGTCTGGCATCTCATTAGAAATAGAATTGTATTGACTGAAACAGACTGTAATAAACCCTCATACGAGCAGGCTGTTTCTTGCCACGGTCCATATCCTGATACTGCCTTCATGTATACACGTGTTAGGGCCTTGTTTTTCAGAGATGCTGACACAGGCAATTCCTGCTCACATCAGGAACATTTCTGTATGCACCAACCTTTTAAAAACCAGTTCCAATGTAGTTTTATGTTTTGCTGGTTCCACTTCATCATCTCAAGAACACCGTGTTGGTATGGTGTGGACAACATGAACCCGCTTGCTGCTTTGCTTCCCTGCTCTGTGTTCTTTGACAACAAATTGCTACTTCTTACTATCCTTATATTGATTATTTTTAATATGGCAGTGAACTGCCATGGAAACTGCCAGTCCATTTCTTCTCCTGCTGTATCCTGGCATTTCCAATTAGCTCAGAAAAGCAGTCTGAACTAGCTGTCTCCAACAGCAGTATCTGTGGTCAACTGTGTGCATGGACTGATTCTTGAGGCCTTCATAGAAGGAAAAGCAATCTAAGGAAAGTGAGGAAAAAAGGTATCCTTCTCCTTTAGGAAATGCCTGGTCCTCTGAAAACAAAGATAGTTGGAAAGCACTGGGCTAGCTTAGCTTCTCTTCAGCAAGGGCTGCCTGTGAGTTTACATGCATGTGGCTTTGCCAGAGTGTGCTATAAAGTTGCTGTTTCTCTCTTTTTTTTCCTTTTCTTTTTTTTTCTTTTTTTTTTTTTTTTGTTCTATATTAGCTATATGGCCATATATAGGTGACATGGACATTAGCTATACTTTCTGCGGACTTTTGCTTATTGGCTGATGCAGGACTACCTGCTAAGGTAGGAATTCCCAGGGAATTACAGGCATTTCTGCACCTAAGCAAATGACATTAAAACTATTAGCACATGGAAGAGCCTGGGTAACTCCGAGATGCCCTGAGGTTTAATAAAAGAAAAATTGTATTTGTATGATGCAAGGCCTGAAACAGAAGACAACTTCACTGGTCAGGCTAGTTTCATCCCAGGAAAAGATACCTGCTTTCTGCAATAGCTCATAAAATTATAGGAAATAGGGATGGAAGCAGCTTTAGGAAGAGTCTCAAATATCAAGGCAAGATCAACCAGACTTGAACCGCCTCAGAGAGCTCCCTTTCCGTGCCTTGCTATCCCTGATGTGGGGAGAGCTTTCTCCAAAGGCTAAACAGGACATCTGACATTGCCTTTCAAATGAAACTCTTCCTTCTTGTTTTACCTGCTGTTCCCATGAAGGTTTTCCCTTTCTCCTCACAGCATTTGCTTTCATGTCCACCAGGCCTTTGCATCAAAGATGCTACTCCAGGGTAGTCCTGTCCATCTTGGTTTGCCCTGTGCAGAAAACGGTTGCCAGAAGGGTCCCTGCTGTAGAAAGCCTGAACGTGGTCCTGCACTTGTCTTAGACAAGACCTTTGTTCAGACCTGTTTACTGCATTTAAGCCATCGGTGCTGTCAGAGCACAAGCAGAGACAGAGGGACAGGAAAAACTGCCTGCCTAGCATAGTCTGTGTGCAAGCACACACGTGCCCACACGCTGCAGTTCCTTTACCAAGGCAACCCGCATTTTTGCTGGGTTTTGGCTTCTTTGCATAAAAATTGTAAAATCACTTTCACGGGACAGGGAAATGGGGAGAGAGAGCGTATATAAGCAGGTAAAGTGGTGGCTTATTCCCTCGGGTTATCATTTAATGGTGCTCTTCAGTATTTTCACTGTGATAAATGTATCAGGATATCTGAAACAGATGGGAATAACTTAAAATTTAACTCAGTCCCAGCCAGACCAGCTTGCAACACACATATTGCTTCCTATTGTCAAAATGTGATTGGAAGCCTTATTTTATTTGTGGGAAAGGGCTGGGTGTGCATCCTGCATGGATTAATTTCACTTCTTACATAAACCTACAAAACTGCCCACAGAGCTAATCTATATGAAACTTGTTTTCTTGGTAAGAGCTCTTTCCCTTAAATTCTATAATTTTTTAATTCTAAAAATCCATCTTTACAATAAATCTGAGCCGTGTGGCTGTGTAATTTTGTTTTTCCTTTTAACTACAAATATGTTTTCAGGACTAATAAAATGGCAGTGTGTATTTGCAATGTTTGATTGACAATATTAGTCCCAGAGCTATGTTGCCATCAGAGAAGACTAAATGCTTTTTGTGCATGGGAATAACAGGCTTCCCAACGCCAGACTTTCCAAAGGGGCATCGTGGGGGGGAGTTGAGATTTTGACCTTTCTTCACACAGCCCTCCAGGTGGATGCAAGGGCCAGGCAGGGTGGTACAGCACCAGCAGCTCCGGGACCCCTGCCCGGCCAGCATCACCGCTAGGACAGTTACACACAGAGAGCAGCCGAGACCCTGGGGCATGACAGCAGCCCTGGCAGGCATGCGGTGACCCGGGAGATAACCGGCAAGCGCAGTGCCCCAGGGTGGGCAAAGACTTTCATGCATGGACTCTCCTCCACGGACCAGTACAGCTTTGACCAGCGCTACTGGATTCAATGCACCAATCCTTTTTATTTATTTCTTATTTATAGAGGGAGAGACTGCTAAATAAAAGTTCAGATGTTACACCATCGGTGAAAGCCTGTTCATCGCTCTCTGCCCTGCGTTGCTTTTCCTCACCCCCATTCTCACCCCTGCACCAGCAAAGGCAGGCAGGGATGTGGGAAAGGGCCCAGCCCACCCGTGGTGAGGGGCAAGGAGAGGAGCTGGAGGAGCTGGTGTGTTTACACACCTAAGGCTGCAGTTTGGTAATACAAGACCTTTACGACTAGGAAAGTTCGGGTTCCTAGTACTGGATCAAAACCTCCGCGGCTCCCCAATACCAATCTGACACCAATAAACTCTGCCAGCTCCCACTTGTTCAAAGAACATTGGTTCTTTCATTCTTTCATTTTGTCATCTTTCTTGCCATTCCAGGACAGGAGGTAACAGGCACAAACTTGAGCACAGGAAGTTCCATCTAAACATGAGGAGGAACTACTTTACTTTGAGGGTGGCAGAGCACTGGAACAGGCTGCCCAGAGAGGTGGTGGAGTCTCCATCTCTGGAGACATTCAAAACCCACCTGGACACGTTCCTGTGCAACCTGCTCTAGGTGACCCTGCTCTGGCAGGGGGGTTGGACTAGATGATCTCCAGAGGTCCCTTCCAACCCTACCATTCTGTGATTCTGCGGTCTCAGCTTTTACTAGCTGGCTTTATATCACTGTTTTAACTTCACACCACATCAGGTACTGCCAGTTCTCCCACAACCCGTGTGAAAGCTTCAGGATGCCAGAAACTGCTGCTATGGGCTTGGGTTAATTTGGCAGGAATATGATTGTTTGATCTCATTTTTCCTGTTAGGACAGGTAGCACTCAGGTCTGGTACTAATTATCATGAAACCACAGTCTTGAGAGAAGGCACAGGCAGTTATTGGAGCGGAAGAGCACAAGGTAATTAAAAGAGAGGATGAGGGAATAAACGTGGGGGTGGTGGGAATGTAAATCTCCAGGGAATAAGTAAAAGCAGAGCAATAATAAACTCCAGATAAAATTCTTTGGGGATAAGTAGTGAAAATAGGCATGGTGGGGGGAAAGAATAAGGCCTGATATTTTGATGAACCCTTCATCCAAAGCATTTCCTAGTCATCACTGACTTAAAAAGAGGCAGCATATGAGATGGGTAAACACTTCTCCCATTTTACAGGTGGGGAGGTGAAGATGGGCATATGTCAGTCATAGTCATGTCAGTCCAGCATCTCGCAGGAAACGTTGGCAAACCCCACGGAGCTCCCTCAAGCCCAAGCAGCAGACGATACCCTCTCTCCAGCCAGGAGCTGAGAAGCCACAGTGAGTGGTCTCTGCTTCCCACAGGAAGGTGTCTGGCTTGTTGGGGTTGCTGGGGGCAAAGACTTGAAGGAACCAAAGAATCAACATTTCTCTCTTCCTTATGAACATAACTTCTGGCAAGTCTTCCCAGCGAGATTTCAGTATCTGCTAGCAAAGACAAACTCTGTGTCAAAGGGAAAACGGCCTCACGAGTAAACAAGCAGTGTTATTTAGCAAGCCATGATAACCTCATCCAAAATGTGTTCTGGCAGTGGGCTTTTGTCTCTCTTCACATGCTTCTGCTCCTGAGGACCTCCTATGGCAGAATCAGAAACAGCAGTGAAAAAAAGGTCTCCAGTCTCCAATTTACGTACACCATGGTGTTCGCTAAAAAGACTTGGCCCCACAGTAACAGTAGGCTTAAGTGCACATGAAACTACTTTTCTTTTTAATGCTTCTCTGTCTCAGTGCTTTCTGCCTGTGAATTTTGTAGGCAGGGCTCAGAAGCTGAAATCCCAGCACGGCGCGGGCCAAGGAGAACAAGAACAGCTGAGCACACCAATAAAATAAAAATAGAAATGGTAGCTACACCAAGAGGGACAAGGCTCTGCAACCACGCAGTCCGTCTCAGCATTGCCCTCAGACCAGAAAAACAGGAACAGGAGGGAGGGGACTCACTCATCTTATATGGCTTCACCCACATCCTGCTGGGGACATATCCCATTTCTTTAATAACGTGGATCCAGCTAAGGAGGCACCAGAACAGTAAATATTTCTGTGGGCTAAGTTCATAAAGCCCTGCTCATTTTTGTTTTCTTGAAGTATTATGTAGCAGCAATAGTAAGTGGATCTCTCTTCTCTTTTAGATGCTTTCAGGGAAATGTGAGGGTTTTCTGATTTTTTTGAATTGGGTGAAGCCCAACTGCAAGGTGGATTTAATAGTCTAAAACACAACATGCTTGAAAATCTTCCAGAGTACTTCTGCACTGGGATGTTCTTGGGAGAGCACCTCTGGATACCACAAAGTTGTTCAAGCCATTAATCTGGGATTTGCCTTTCCTCCTTTAATCTTGATTTCACAGAAGAGAGATTTTTGCAGAATTGTATCATCAATTCTGATAGAAGTCAAGTTATTTCTTTCTGCTTCTTTTATGTAACAGGCAGGACATTTAGCCATTTGATTGTTACTGATTTCCTTGGGAATTAGGCACCTAAGTATTTTTGGGATTTCAGCCAAAGCTCTGTGAAGAGATCTCCTTTTTGCACTTAGAACATTTCTGGTCAGCCTATCCACAGCTGAGTGCCACAGTCTGCCTTGACTCTTACTGTTCTCAGCCACATATCCCATATTCCTTTGCTGAGTTTGCAAGGACAAAATCTACCCTCAGTGTTAGAGCTGTAAGCTGTACAGCTTGGTAAGAAACGGTGCATGGGTAGAAGGACCTTCCTCTGCACCCATCCAGGTCGTGGGGTGGAGAGACGCTCCGTGTACTGGCAGCTCAGGGAGGATGAAATGGGGATACGTGGGGATGTTCATCACAGGATAAAATTTGCTCAGATGTAAGCTAGGTCAAACAGAAGCCTAAAAAATGGAATCCCCAAAGCAAACAAAACAAACGCAGCTGGATGAAATTGCTAGCGCGAGCTCTGTCCATTCTCTGGCCACTTTGTGTTCTTATACCACAAGTAGTCACTAATGGAGCTTTTTGGCAACAGAAAAAAACCAGCACTTTAGTGCTACCTTGGCTGGCTTTAAAGCATGTGCTCTCTTGCACTGTTTCTGCAGAGTGGATTTTGGAAGACGGTTCAGCTTTGACAGTGTGTCCTTTTCAAAGGACTCTGCTGATCTTTCCTGAGAGCTAACAAAACAGAATTGAGCTGCCTGCATCATTTCCCCCTCACTCCTTGACAGCTTCATATAAATAATAATACCTAAAATTGGCAGCTGACATTTACATTGTCTAAATAAAATGACCTCAAAGGAGAGAGGCTCCTCTGATGTATGAAGTTTGTAAAATGATAGCGAACTTTTGTGTTCTGCAAAGAAAAATGGAGCTGGTGAAGGTGGAATAGCTCAAGTGAAGTTTGACCGTTTTACTGTGTCTCTGTGCTTCATCACATGCCAAATTGCTCCTTTCTGCTTTTAACAGCTGGATTAGTTTCCTCACTAGCATTTCTGTTGCAGTCAGCAGCCAGGAAAACCAAGGCATGCCAAAGCAGGCTCTGAATTTGCTCTGTCTTCTGGGTTTTACTGTCCACCTCTGAAATCCAGCTTCGACCTTGGGCTTTCCCCCCTCATTCATTTCCTACCCTGCTAAAGTCTCCTTTCAAATGCTGATATCATACGCTGGGAACTCCCATCAAACCAGACAGCTCCAGCACTGCCAGATCTAAAGCAGTGCTGGGGCAATATTTGAAGACACTGGCAGGTATTGGAGTACATGATGGCCTGGATTTCTAGATGATGCCAGCTGCTGCACTTGCAATCCTGTTGCCTGCATGAAGGAAGACTGGTCTCTTTCTGCACCTGAGATTTTCCTAGCACTTATATTTCAACTTTCTTGAGGCCATTATCTCTGTGTGCCCCACTGAGGGACACGGTCACCTGTTAGCGGCTGTCCTAGCCTTCTACACACACTGCTGCAAATAGTCCAAGTCCTACAAATCACCAAGTATTTACCACTTGTAACTGGGCATGGTGGTTGGAGAAGAGCTCTCCTGAATGCTGGGGAGCTCCCCGATTCCAAGAAGAGCAAGCATTTCTGGGTGCTCCCACTGTGCTGTGATTAGCATTATATACCGCAAAGATAAAAGTCACCAAGCCCTCATGTCCTGGTTTGGGTGACACAGGACTAATTTCTCTTCTAATGCTTGGGAAAACTGCAATTTTAGAAGACACTAGTGTCTGAATTAGTGAAAAAATTTACTTTATAGCCAGCTAGGCTATGTGGGTTTCAAGGTCTCAGTGTTTTCGAGCCTTGCCAGGTGCGGGGATGAGGAGGAGCGAGACCTAGGCACTTGACCCAAGCTGCCAACAGGATTATTTCATACCATGAACGTCACATTCAACATAAATTAGAAAGTTTTCTGAGGAGTCTCTCTCTCTTCCTTGAGGGCTGCCATCCTGAGAACTCCTTGCCCCAGCACCGGACCCCTGAGACCTTCCCTTCCTCCTGAAGCCGTAGCGTTTGCAGTGTCTGACGTTTGTTGTCCACTGCTGGGAGTGCACAGCTTCCTGCTGATAGAATTGGCTGAATATAATCCTTCTATACTTTATATTGGTATCGGGATTTAGTATTGTTAATGTTAATTATTTAGTCTTATTCGATTAAATCTGCTTACATTTCAACCCTTGGGTTTCCCTATTTTTTCCCAGTTCCCTTTCCTGGGTGGGGAGGGGTCATCCGGTGACAGAATAATTGTCTAAATGACAATAAATTGTTGTGGGTTTCTCAAACCATAGCACCTAAACACTCAACGTGCTCATACTGCCTTGAGCAGTGCATTTTTACCTTGGGTTTGTAGACTACTTCTAAAAGGCCTGTGAGAAGGCACTAAGGAAAGCAAGCCTATTGTCACTAGGTTTAAATTCAGTGGCAGGCTAGATGCCTAAAAAAAATAAAATTGAGAGTCAGCAAGTCAAAGAAGGTTTCAACACACTGTCCTAAGATATATTACTTTGTGTCTGAAATGTGCAAGTTAAAAATCAGTATCAAACTAAAAGGTCCACTGCCAGCCCTTAAAAGTGGGTACAATAAAGATTTCTATTCTTAAGGGTTACTGTTGCTATTGCAAGTAACGAAAATACTAGGCATGAAGGACCCCAGCAGAAATTTTTAGTAACATGCTGAGGATAATACAGTTTATAAGCTATCTCCTTTGATTTTTATCTTTTGTCTTTCTCCATGTGTCTCTGCTCCTCGACCATCTAAATGGGAAACTTGTTTAGATTCTACCAAATGCATTGGGGATCTGCTTTTCACATGTAACTTTCTTTTATTGAATCAATCTGTGTGAATAAAATCTCTAAGAAACAAATTGTTGTAAAAGCTGCATGCAGCCTTCTGCCATGCAGCAGGCAGCCCCTTGGCCCACTCGGTCCACACTGCCTTCCCCAGGCCACTTCATAAGCCACAGTAAAAAAGACACAACACCAAAAAGGGATGGCAGATCCACAAGCTAACCCCTTGTTGGGCACAGAGGAACCAAGGGTCTCTGAACATGTGGCCACAATCTCCCATATCATGGTGTTTCCAGAGCATAATTTTGGGGCATGAATGCAATATGTACAAATCACGAGCATTTGTGCTGACTGAATCAGAAAATCATAGAATACCAGCTTGGAAAGGACCTCAAGGATCATCTGGTCCAACCTTTCTTG
Source organism: Dromas ardeola (assembly GCA_013398915.1). Lineage (NCBI taxonomy): Eukaryota > Metazoa > Chordata > Aves > Charadriiformes > Dromadidae > Dromas > Dromas ardeola. Next base: position 311,727 of record VYZM01015393.1, read on the forward strand.
GTAAAAGCACTGTCTAGTCAAAGTGGACCAGCACTCCGTCCAGCTGAATCTTAAAAGTGGCCAATGGTGGGGAATCCACCACTTCCCTGGGGAGATTATTCCAATGGCTGATTGTTCTCAGTGTGGAAAATTTTCTTCTTGTGTCCAATTGGAATCTGCCCTGGAGTAACTTGTACCCTTTACCCCTCGTCTTTTCCATGTGACTCCTTGTAAAAAGGGAGTCTCCATCCCTTAAAGGGTGTAGCCACCCTTTAAAAACTGGAACACGGTGATATGATTCTATGATTCTATAAGGTCTCCCCTAAGCCATTTTTTCTCAAGGCTGCACAAACCAATTCTCTCAGCCTTTCCTCATCTGACAGGCTTCCTAGTCCTTTGATCATCTTGGTGGCCCTTCTCTGGACCCTCTCCAGCCTGTCCACATCTTTTTTGTATAGCAGGAACCAAAACCAAACAGTGTTCCAGGTGTGGCCTGACAAGTGCTGAGTGGGATAATGACTTCTTTATCTCTGCTGGTGATGCTCTTGTTGATGCAACCCAGCATCCTGTTGGCTTTCATTGCCACAGCAGCACACTGTTCAATCATATTGAGCTTGTTGTCCACCAGGAACCCCAGGTCCCCTTCCACAGAGCTGCTCCCCAGCGAGGTAGATCCCAGCCCATGCTGCACTGCTGGATTATGTTTTTCCAGGTGCAAGACCTTACACTTGTCCTTGTTGAACTTCATAAGGTTCTTGTTAGCCCACTCTTCCAGCCTGTTCAGGTCTTCCTGCAGGGTGGCTATCCCTTCTGAAGTGTCCACTTCCCCACTCAGTTTGGTGTCATCAGCAAACTTCATCAGAATATTTTGCTTGGAACTGGCTTTTTGAATAATTGTTGCTAACACTCTTGCTAATGGTGCTAGTTTGTTTCTTCAGTGGTTTAAAGGAACTGTTAGATCATCAAATCTGGCTTCCTGTAAAACAACAGGCCATTACACTTCATCCAGCTATTCCTGTACAGAGTGCAATAATTCATTTCTGACCCAAAAGTAATGTGTTCAGCTAACTCTTCTGGAAAGAGACTAAAGAAAGACAACCGTGACAGAAAATCTGTCATACTATTCAGTATGTTCTGGACTGATGGGTTTATATATGTATACACACACAGACACACACACACATGCACATACACAAAGACAGGTTATAGTTATATGTCTGATTTCTCACATTAATTTGTTTGGCTTCATTTTCCAGCCACTGTGTGGAAAATTCTTGTAACATCATGTCTATACAACTAGTGATATTTTAAACCCTATGTATTTCCTCATAAAATGTCATCATGTAACCATGTCATCTTTTTTTTTTCATGATTGAACACTTAAGGTCATTTTGTTTGTTTTTTCCTAGGATAGTGCCTTTCAGTCCGCTAGCCTGGCTTGTATCTCTTCTCCCTTGACTTGAAACTTTGCAGCTTGGTGTTGAAACCATTTTTACTGACTAGTTCCAATTTACCAAGTGATTGAGATCATTACGGTTGACAGTCTTAGCCTGTTCTTATCTACTTCTTTCATCTTGCCTCAGCCACCAGTTTTAGCATTGGTGATTTTGTATTTACGTCTTGATCCACACAAAAATGGTAACTATTGCTACACTCGAGCTGAGGTCTGCAGAAACTCCCCAGATACACCCTCTTTCAATGTTGATTCCTCACTAACAACCAGTTTTGAGATATGAGGTCAGATATCTCTTTGTGCTGGAGTGCCGGAGACCACTCATTTTTAAAACAAGAATGTTGTGTGTTTCAAAGCTGATTGCATTACACAATCAGACGAAGTTTTAGCTTAAGGTCACATCTCTTATTAGAATATTCAAAATAATGAAAATTTACATATGTTACATACTTTCATCAACTAAATTCTTCAATGAGTGAAATCAGGTGAAATCTTACACTAAACATTTTTCATGAACTATGTGTCTTGACACTGTCCACACATATGACATTGAATGCGATATCAGGGTAGACAACCTGTAATTATTTGAGTCCTCTTTTGTGTTCTGTTTCAATACTTCCAAGTTTGAGATTTTCTCAAGTATACTAATATATACCAGAAATAATACAGAAGGCCATTGATCTTTTTAGCTTATTTTTCTATGACTCCTGGATGAAAATCACCAAGACTCAGACTGTATTGCATATTCACATTTAAAAAAAAAAAAAAATATTTAAATCTTTTTAAGAAAAATACATTATTTTCCAGAACATTTTCTGCATATGTTGATTGCAAAATTGTGTGGGCTTTTTTAAGGAGAGGTGATTATAGTTTAAAAAATGTCCTTTTCATCAGTTTAAGTAAATTGAATTCACTTATAGTAACATACTCCAAAGCAGGATTACTGAGTCCAATATTTGTGGGCAAGTACTGCTTATTACTGCAGCTGGTGGCAAGGATTAGCTTTACAAGAAAGGTGTGGCCTGAGGAAACTGAGAAAAAAAGAAAAAAAAACACAAAACGCTCTAATTTTTTAATAGTTTTACCAGGCAAATCAATGCACTTAACTCACATTTACCATTTAATACAGATAATGAAGTACTTAAATTCAGCCCTGTAGGTGAAACCATGTAATCCTTTGGTTGCACCACCATTAGAAGATGATAAAACTTGTGAAACATTGCATTTAATTAGTTCGGAGCCTTGAGCTCCTGGGAAGTCATGGCTCCAGCCTGTAGTTGGGGATCCTTTGAGTAAATGCATGATAGAAGGAAATCTCAGAAATATTTCAGGAAATTTCAGGAATAATCCCACTTTCCCAAAGAAATTATTCTGGTTTGGTTTTACATTTCTTAGAAGAAGAACGTGAGACCAAGATTTAACTGTAACTTCCCTTGTCATCTTTCCTGTTGACACAGTTATTTATTCACTATGTGTGAATAATTGCTAGTGACCAAACTGCTCTGTGAATTTGATCTTTATTTGCCCATAGTACAGGTGAGTTTCTTTCTGTGTGTTTCTTGGTTAAATTCACCTACGTGCTGGCATTATTAGAGCTTGCGAACTGGACACAGAAGCCATTATCCCTGACACTGCTTCTTGCTGTGCTTGCCCTCAGGACTGACATGATCGCTTCTGATGGCTGGCTGGCTGGCTCCAAGTCCAAGTCTGGCTTAAAATTCCCACTAGCTTTTTGATTAATTCTTTTTTTCCTAGGAGACACTGACATAAACAGGAATGAGGAACTCCAAAAACTATGAAATAATTTCTTTTCCACCCAAACGGATTGCATGTGGGACATTTTTCCAACAGTAAAGAGGGTTCTGTCAGATTTATTGCCTGGGTGCACAATTTGCATTTAATTTTCCCTCCTTGCCATCACACAGGTTTATTGCCATGTCCACACAGAATAAACAGCAGAACTGGAGATCCAGATCCTTAACATGCCTTCTGCCACTGATGCAATTCCTCCTGTTCAAAAGGGACTTAAAGCATCTTTAATTCCTGTGCGGAGGCAAGACACTTAACCAGAAGACTTTCTTTAATGATAGAGAGGAAGCAGATCTGGACTAGAAGATGGAGATGCCAAAATCACATATGATCCATCTGTTCTGGTTAGTGAGATACTTCCTTGGTTAGATCAGTCAATGTTTTACTAGATAGACACCCTAAGGCTAGTCTAGTTCGTGCCAGAAGTTGGTCTTCTGCGTACTTCAGCGTGATGGATTGGTAATAGAAAGTGCTCCTTGGTGAGCCAGGAGACAGCTTTTGAAATAGAGGCTGAACCTCTGTTCAAAAGAAGAGGCAAGTCTCATTCTGCTGATTTTCTAACTGTAGAAATTGGGCTAAAATCTTAATATGGCATGTTAACATTTTTTTTCTTAAGGGCTCATCAAAGACTGTCTCTACTAGCTTGGAAAGCTATGTCCTATCCCATTTGATTTTCCACACTGTCACTGAGGGCGAAGTCTGTTTTCTGGAATGCTCCTGCAAGAAGAAATATTTCTTCATTGAAAATGAACCTTCCAGGACCACGGGAACAGCTGGAGTTCAGTGATTTTTGACTTATGACAAACACCCCTCGTTATGTTTTGCAGTATGAACTCGTCATTCGTTACTTCCTGAGGAGAGAAAACGTTATGTCTGCCTTCCTGATCGGGCTGCAACAGTTTATTCATTTCCCAGGAATGCTAGTTCAGTGCCTCTCCTCTTGCTCTTCTTATAGTTGAACCGCTCAGGCAAAAGTTTGGGAAGATCCCAGTCTATTTTAAAGCAATTCACACTCCATATTTCATTACTCTGTCTCACTGAACTGCTCAACTAAGAGCATCCAAATGGCGACATCATGCAAGCATGTCTTCATCACATCAATCCATGAGCATAATGATGCTCGTATATGTATACACACATTTCTAGCAGTTACGGCTCATAGGCTGTAAAGCTGATGTGCTAATCTGAAGCAGCAGGTTCTTTTGGCCTCTGCTTCTTTTCTGTAAAAACCCAACACCACATTGCCCTACAGATGTGCTCCGGAGCACAGTGTTAGCGCAACGTACAGCTCCGCTTGCTAAGCAAGCGCTGCTGCCTTGAAATGAATCTGGAACGTGTGGCTGGGATTTTTATTTTCCACCAAGGTGCCTGGGTGCTGTTAGACTGATGAGAAAAAAAAGCTTTTTAAAAGGAGAATCAGACCCAGTGAGACTACAGGCACTTTGACTAGCCATGATGCCACGGGGTGCCTCTGTCAACCTTATCAGGGCTGGTTTCTGCAATATATTATTAAAAACAGAGGAAGAACTATCAGCTATAGAGCTGTTAAACTGAACCCTTATAATCTTTTGTTGAACAGATTAAAGAAATCTTAAGCAAAAGCAGTTTGTCTAAGAGCCAAACTATGCCTGCTTTTGAAAGGGATTGATTTTGCATGGGCCAAAGTTGTTTTTTTTTTCACAAATATGATGCAAAACTTCAGTTTGCCCAGTCTGGGTACAAAACCAGAGTTGCTTGAAGAGTTTGACTGAACTTTCCTTGGGTCTTAAGAGATTTGTTTTACACTATGCTTTCTCCTCTGTCTCTCTCTGCCTCACCCAAAAAAGAGTACGTAGAGCAATCTCAGTTTTAATTTGACTGAAAAAAACAAGTGATCTAAAGGAACGCTGCCCTGTGAATAATACAATTCTTCCCCCTTGTGGCATTTCTCACAAAAATCACAATTTGTGATGTTTACAGTAAATATTTTTCAAATCCAACAGTCACAAACCCTTGTGCTTCATTTGTAGCTACAGGCAGGCAGAGGGAGGAGGAGAGCAGAGGTTTGAAGCAGCATTTGAAGATGACTTCTGTCACTTCTGACATGAGTTCAGGGTACAGCAGTGCCACACCTCAAGTTAAAGCAGTGACATCAGCTGCCCTGTGGTGCATGGCCTGACAGGAGAGGGTTGGGCTCTGTTCTCTTTCCAGGCATCTCCTGCTCTTCCAGTGACACCGTTTAACTCCACGCTGCCCCAGCGACCACGGGAGTCAGTGAAGGGAGCCCCTGCAGCGAAGAGGCACTCCGCAGCAATATCTGATTAAAATCCTGTTCTTCCTTACCCTGATCCCTGCTGTTTGTTTAAATAGGTGCTCTGGAGCTCACTGAGGACTTCTGGCATTTGATACGCTGTCAATGCAATGAAGATATGATTCCTTATAGGAGATCACTCAATCCTCTGACTTGGAGCAGCAATGGCAGAAGAACACATTTTTCATGTGCCATTGCAGAGCACAAGAGGAAGTTTCAGAGGAACTGCAAGTGAATTTCAGGATGTAATACCATGTCATTAATTTGATGAAGTTATCAAAATATAACTTTGGGGAGGGCTTTGCTTTCCACTGCTCTTCCTGTAGTGACTTGGTGTAATAAATCTGTATAGCAAATAACTCTGCTCCTCCACATTTATCCTCCCTGTTTAATGCCAGATCCCTGCATCAATATACACTTGAGTTTTTTTATGTTCATGACAAAAAAGAAACCAGACTTTCTGTAGAGGGGAGGGAACGCTCTTGGGTCACGTCACAGAAATTCCTGTTTGAAGCTCTGGTTCTTACTTCAGCCGCAGCACATTCTCAGGCCCTGTGAGCAGCATTCAGGCTCTCTTGGCAACCTTCTTGTATCAGTGTGCAACTGCCAGAGTAGCTACCAGGGGTTACAAATGAGGCACAGCAGTAATTTAACAGCAGAAAAGCACTCCTCCCATTAGAGTCTTTGCAACACCTTTAACTAAGGCAGAGCTGTTCTTCATTGAATAGTATCTGCTCATTTAACTTCTTTCACTCCTTACTGCAGGCGAGGTAAGGGGCACATACCTCCACTACAATTTTTCCTGCTTGGAAAATCAGAGCCTAAGTCTGTCTTTGACATGAAAAATAAAGACCCATGTGCACTTTTTAGTCTGTTTCAGCCTGGCCTGGACTCTCCCTGTAAATTCACTCTGCTGCACCTAACCAGCACTTCTATTTTTCACTGAGTCTTGAAATAGTAGCAACCTCCTATTTAATTTCCCTGGTAACTGTATGGAAGGGAATAGAGTATTCCCTGGAATAGATATGCAGGGCAATAACTGAACTTCACGATGAGCAATTCCAAAATATCATCAGTCTTTGCCACCGCAGGATATTTTTTCCTCAATTCTCCCACAACACCCTGCCCACAGTCAACTGCTTTTACACTCTCCCATTTGCTGTCACACAGGTTCCCGAATATTTGATTACCACATTGGTCAGACCCATCGGTCTCTGCAGCTGTTTTGTAGCACCACAGGTACGCAGTGGCCATAAACCTGAAACGGGCTTTGTAGCTGCTGTGTGGTAGTGGAAGCCTCAGGTCATTAATCAAATACAGCTGTAGACACAGAGGGACTGAGATCTGGTCTTAACATGGCGGTTTGGAAAACCTCAGCTTAAAATGACAGATATATGTGTTCTGCACAAAATTGGCTCTTTGGTCACCTTCTCTAGTCAAATCACTTATGCACCACTAGGAGCTGGATCACTAAGCAAACAGCCAAGGCCAGGCTGAGGCAGTTCAGTCTAGGGTGGTGGAACCAGCTGCTCAAACCATGGTCATTTTGCAGGGCCCTAATAAAAGCCAGCTTTGGCAGGGTTATACAACACCAGTTTTCCTGTGCTATCAATCAGAGCCCGTCACCTCTGCTATACAGCACCTTGGAAAAGCAGCTCATGGCCAGCAGGCAGCTGGTTCCTTCCCACAACGGGACTGGGAAACGGTGTCCTGCAAGACAGCTGAAAACACATTTTGTGGAGTATTTGTTGGATGACATCACAGTGAGATAGGCACATATCTGCCTCTGTCTGATGACTATGTTCAGGCCATTTTATAATTATGGTGATGTAACTTCTGCTGCCTGCCTGTGAGGGCAGGAGTGGAGCCGGGCCAGCTGGGGAGTGTGATACTGGATTATTGGATTACAGAGAAACAGCTGGCTGTTCCCGCTCTGGCTGCCATAGCTGTACATAGGCTTTGTAGGACAGTCACATTTTGTAGTTTGGGACACCGTTGACCAAAGTTTAGGTTATATCATCATACGTTCCCTGCCTACACTGATATTTTTTAAATGCTTGTTTTTATCCCCAGGGCGCATTTGGCCTTCTGTAACACAGCGTACTCAAGGTGGCACTCAGTACTGACACTGATTTTTAAACTCTGAGGCCAGGACAGACTGGGAACCATCTCTTCTGACCGCCTGAACAAAACAGAGCATTGCATTTCACCCATTTTTTTTCTACATTAAGCATATTTGTTTGGGAATTTGACTGGAAGACATTCGAGTCAAATGCACACCAAGAGCTAAAACCCCCACTAGTTCTCTTGGCATTTGTTCCCATGGTTGATCCCCCACTCTACCCCTGCGCATAAAAAATGTGTGTCTATTTTCTCACTCGAAAACATGAAGGATATCTCACCTGGCATTAACTGGTTCACATTGGTTCACACAAGGACTTTTTCTCTGCTGGCCTGAAGCTACCTCCTCCTGGTGTGAGCACCTGGTTGACAAAACTGAGCCAAGGCGTACGTGATGTACAAGCCTCAGCATGGTTCCTGAGAGCCTCCCCTGGTGCAAACAAGTGTTGCAGGAGTGGGCTGCCTGCCTCGCCTCCTCACCCTCACCTGTACCTGAGGGTCTCCCTGTTAGTGTAATTACTCTGGTATCTCTACTACGGAAAGCATGTCCATCCCTCACAGCTAGGTGAAGACAGCAATAAATGAGGAGCTGAGGTGTTTTCCTATCAAGAAGCCGTAACTCCTGAAGTCTCCACTCTGAGGTAAGCCTCAGGTGCAAGGTTTCATTATTTCCTTCTTGGAAGTCAAGCCTGCCTTGTGAATACCAGGACAAACTAAAATGCATATTGATTGCTGTGTTGGCTTCCCTGGAGTTGTATTATTATCATCATCAAAGCGCCAGCTATGATGTCCTCTGTTCCTCTGCCTTGCTGTAGACATTGGATTTCCCCATCTATCTAGCCCTACAGGAAAGTTTAATTGGTTTATTACTGTAGGAAAACCGTATTCCCATTTGATTTTGTTAAGGTATAGCTCAGTTACTACAGGAACGCATATAACCACTATTACTGATTAATAACAATTCTTATTGTTTAATCTGGAGGAAATGCTACGACAACCAGCAGCTCCTCTGCTATTTGTTTTAGAGCAAACCGCTCCCAGTGGTTGTCCCAGAGCCAAAGGTGGTAGCAGGAGCACCCAGAGCTTGCAGCCTCTGCCCTCAGGGAGCTGCAGGCAGCTGAAAGCTCTCCCCCAGTCTGCCATGGGTGCAGCAAATTTTGCTGGGAAAGGAAGGGGCAATTGCGTCCCCATCCTGGAGCAAATGTAGGCTGAGTATGAGACCGGGCTGCATGGTCCACGTTGCTGTGAGTCATGCTGTTTCTATGACCTTCAGTCCTTGGGACTAAATGGAGCGCCTCATCACATTTTCCTCTAGAAACTCAGTGCAGGCCTTGAACCTGAGGCTGAAGGACATGCTTGGACAATAATTCCGTGTCTCCTCTCAGCATCCACCCTTAACTTAAAAGAGAGGTCTCAGACTAGGGTGGTCCTGCTGTTAAAACTATCATTCTTTTTTTTGTGCTGAGGCAAGGCTATGTAGAGTACGTACCTCAAGATGATAAAAATATGCCACTCTTTCAAAGAGCATGATGAGGTCAAACCGGACCAGTATCATTTGTATACATACACAAACCTCCATCTATCTGTGTGTTTATCTATTCATCTCTCTACCCACCCTTCTACCTATCTATAACAAAGATTGCTTCCTGGTTTCTCCTCCAGGCAGGTCACCACGAAATGTTACATGCTAAAGAAATTCATCTTGGCTTTCTAACCCAAGCCTCAGTAAGTGGATTATGGCCCATGTCATACAGCCATCATAGACAGGATGACACCTGGGCTTTGATAAACAACGTGGACAGTGTTTACCTATCAGCACAAGCCCTGCAGCTGCAAAGCTCAAAAACCACGGCCAGAGCAAGGGATCCTTCTGCCTCATGTCAAAACCATTGACCCGCCAATACTATCTTTTCCAATAGATTTGATTGTCTCGTGTCTTGGTGAGGCCAAGTAAGCTCTCTGTGCACAACACCTCACCCATCTTCTTCCCCTTCTCTTTTTTGTTACTCTCCTGACACTTCCCTTCTGTCTTCACTGTATAAACTTGCCATTGTTATTAATGCCTTGCTCCTTGTTCCTTCCTGCCTTGACTTTATAAGGCAAGAACAGAGGAGCGGCCCCCTTGGAAAGAATAAATGTTATTACTACGAGGGGATGAAAACCCCACTGCTGCTGGGTTGCAGGCTCCCACATTGCCATTGTGTTTCTGGGAGAGTCAGAAAAGGCAGCTAAAGTCCTTAAGCTACCCATATCACATGAGCTATAAAACCTGAAAAAGTGTGTCAGGAAGCTCTGAATATCTTGGGCAGACAATCATGTTACAACAATAAATCATTGTATAAATTCTCTGAGCTCATTCTGCTTGCAGGTGACAGGTATGCGTGCTGTTCTATGATGCAGCACAGGCCTTACGCGTGTAAGCCTGGTGTCAGAGGAAAGCTATATTTACCAGAAACAGTGCTAGTATCTGGTGTATCTGATTGCTTGTAGGAAAAAGCAGTGAGTTCCCTGATGTGAACTGCTGTAAGGTACATGTAGCTCCACATATCAGACTGACTGGATCCAGAAAGAGATCTCAGAGCACGAGGCAATGCGGATGAAATGTCAAAAAGACATTAACATACTGGGAAGAGAGAAAGCAGGAAACGTTATATTTATTCCGTTGAAAAAGCTGTTATGATAGCTCAGATGTATGCCTCGGCTATGTCGTGTCATTGTAACAGACATATTACATTATTGTTGAAATTTCCTTTATTTTTAAAAAGATAGAAAATCTGTCAAGAAGGGCTAGTGTCTCTAGGAGATAATACTTGGTGCAGGAATGATCAGAAATTCTAGTTTCTGCTAAAGCAGACTGTCTTATGGCTCTGTGGACCTTTATTCTGCAGCAATGCTTGCTGAAGTGGCCCTTTCTTCCTTCTCACCTTGGTGTCTTGTTCCTACACCACACTTCCCTCCTTTGTTGTGCCTGGCACAACTGCTTGTATAGTCATGCAATGAACTAGATCACAGAACTGACCTGTCTGAAAGTCAGCTTTCATTTCCTTGGCTGTGCGACTTTTCAGCCAAACCAAAACATCAATTCGGTTCATGACCTGGACACACAAGCCCTTGTGCAAACATGATGGAGGAGGTACTGAGTTAGGAGTGAGTTCCTGGAGGAAGGTAGGGTATGATATAAACTGCTCCAGCACTGCTACCAAATGCGATAAACTCTGTTAATGCAATATTTCTAGTCCCCGCAGCCATGGTTAGTGGTCTCTTTAGCCCAATACATCATGAACACAAGTCTGTAGTCCGGTCCAATGCGTACTGACAGGTGTTAATGGGCCCCACGCCTTGGCCTCGCTTCTCTTGCTTCATCCTGACTAGCTCTGAAGTCACTATGCTGTAAACAAGTAATGTATTCAAACACCTGTATGTTCAGCGGGTGATGTAATCAGGTGATCTGACAATTTGTGTTCACTTGCACAAGAACTAAGGCTAGTAGCAGCCATCTGGCCAGGTGGGATCTTACAAAAGCATTTTTGTGCTTCAAAATGGAAGCAAAGATAGACAAACCCCATTTACTGCAGGAGCCAGGAGAAAAACTAATGCCATAATTAAATCAGTTATCAAGAAGAGAAGGGGTAGAGGTGGGGCAAAAAGACATAAAGTAAATTTCTACTCCAGGTGATGTGGCCCACTCCAAGGCTTCCCCTCCTTTAGAGGCTGCCAGGTCCATCCTTGCTGCTGACCTACTCTCACAGCACCAAACATGGCAAGTGGGAAGCCCTGATGGCTGTGAGCGTTCCTCTCTCTACCAGACTGCAAGACAGCAGCCACAGGGGCTGCCAGCGAGGATGGAAAACCCTTACCTGTAAAATGGCCACCAGGACTTCCCTGAACCTGCAGCATCTGTTAGAAGCAGGCAAACTCTACTGTGCACTTACCCTTTCCTACTCAATGACTTTATTTCCAAGGAATTTTGCTAGTTTAAATTTCCAAACATAAGTCAAACAATTATGTGAGAATATACATTTTTAATTTTTTTAAGTTCATTTTTAGTCTTTCTTTAGCAGTCTCAAAAATGTGATCCAAATTATCATAATGACTCTGAAGAATCCAGATAAGAAACACAATGTATGTGTGAATGTCACATTTATTACCATGATTTTCAGCCTGAAAATTAGTTTGATGGGATTATGCTGTCTGCACATCAATTGAATCCTTTGCTTTATCTCAGCCAAGACTGACAGAGGTCTCCAGGTCTCAAAGATATTCGGATTCCTGAAAGTTTCAGGTCAATCACCTCAGTGAACTCAAATTAATTCCCTTTCAGGAAAAAGTTAAGCAAAACAACCATTACTCCTTCATTCCGGCAGTGGTCACCCAGTGCACTGGCAGCCACCCAGCACACATGCTGGGGTGCGCTGCCTCTGCCTCGGGGTGCCCTGTGGGAACACTGGGCTGTTGCAAAGGAGCTGGATGAGCCACCAAGCAAGCACAAATTTGCAGGAAAGCACATCCTGTTTTTCTCACTCACGGAAAAAACTGTCCAGTCAGTCCCAATACTGAGCCTCTTAGGCTTGGAGGGCAGGGGGTAATGAATGATGGTCTTGCTGTGGTCCGTTGTCTTCTCTCGCCTTACAGCCTTAAATATACATCACGATTTAGTAAATGAAGATGGAATTTCAGTGCTGTTTGGAACGGTATTGATTCCACTTCAAAAGCAATGTGGCAGAGTAGAGGCAAGGGAGTATATAAGGGTCCTGCAAAGTCCCAGGTTGTTACGTGGTAGCAAGGCATGGTAGGAAGAGGAATGAGCTCACACCAGGCAGCTAATGCAGAGAAAATTTTGGAGAACCACTTCTAGTGTTTTCTACTTTTTATTTGTGGTGTTTGACAAAAAGGATCCTGAAAAAAGGGCCTCTTAAAATAAATGGTGGCTTCTGCTCCTAGGACAATCAATAAATCCACCTTCCATCTTCTAGTATGGAAGAGTTTATTTGCATTAATAATTTGTACTCACAAAGGCTTTACGAGCCATAGCAGGACAAATTTTTAATAATGGCATGGAAAAAACCTTTTATCTCTTCTGAGAAACCTTTGTGAGAAGCAATGGCTCAGCTTCTGGTTCTGAATGAGTCCGGGCTGTAGCAGGAGCCAGGCACCACTGTGAGGACCCATCAGTCACTGCACTGGGAAACAAGATCTGCCAGCCACCATCGCATTTTGCGTGGAACAATTTTTCCACCTTCCCCTCAAAGACCTGTATCACGTGTATTTAAGGCAGCACTTTGGCCTCTCAGTAAGGATGTGTTGTTGTAGCTGTTTGACAAACAGCTGTGGTGAGCCATAAAGCAATAGAGGAAGAGACCGAAGTGCTGTGGGAGCTGCATAAATACATGGGAGTGCTCATGCTACTTACATGGGTCTCTGCCCTTGCTGTGTGACCTGGTACATGACAGAGAGAGCTCCTCTCGTGCACTGGATCCTGACAGATTTTCTGGTTCACTTTTTTCCTGGGTGTCCCATCCTCCCTCAATGACATTTAGAGCACAGCAGCTGCTCTGAGGCTCCCGAACTGTTATAGGCAGTTTGGCTGCCAGGTCCCCAGGCAGGATTTTAACCACCCAGGGCTTGAGATGAGGCTAATTCCCCATGCAGCATCCTTGTGCCAAGTCTGTAGAAAGATTAGTTTCTGTTATTTTCATTTGCAGTTGTGTTTTTTTAAAAAGATGTGATTATGCTCCCTACCAGTCTCTCCCTGCTTGGATGGGGAAACAGCAAACGGAACACTGCACAGCATGCTAGATTAGAAGCTGCTAAAATATCCATCGCCACAAATGTCTGGTCACATTTGACGAATAATAATACCAACACCTAGTGTTACAAAATACTCTGTAAAGGATGTCTGTCCAGGCATCCATCTGCCATTCTGCAGGGAGGGGAGGTAAATGGAAAGGCAGAAGGCTCCCCTCACCAGTGCCCGTTGTCTTCATCGACGGGGAATGTCTGCTTGCTCTCAGCAGAGATGTTAGCTCAACCCTTGGGCAAAGCATCCCCCACTGCCAGCTCATGTAGCTCCCCTGCCTTCCCATGAAACTGCACCGATGTTTGTCCTTAGCTCAGCGCTGTGCCAGCGTGCAGGCACGCACGCACGTGGGCCAGCTAGCCACCGAGCTCACCCAGCCTCCCAGTAACGCCAGGCTAACAAGCATGGAGGGAAAACCAACCCAAATCCTAAACACCTTTGGAAATGATGAGATAGTACCTCATCAACAGCTTTATAAGAATAGAAAAATAAATCTGTCTGCATTAAGTAAATTATTAATTGCGATTTCTTCACTTGATTCGGCAGTTAAAAGCTTGTAAAATTTGTTTTCTTGGGAAGTACGTATTGTTTAAGCACCAGAAAGACAGAAAGTCATTGTGTGAAGATTCAGGCTTTTTGATAATATTTTAGATTCTGTTTTATTCATGTGTATCTAAAAGGCAATAAAGAGAGATGATAAAATCGATGAAGTGGTCTTTTCATTTCTTTATGCCCTTTCTTGTCAGGGTAGGCTGGTCGTATTTTCAGATACACTCCTCAGCAGCATCCTGAAATAAAGCTGTCTGAATGTACAACCAGATTATGCACAACCAACGCGTGCAGGAGCAGCCCTGCCTCAGGGACACAGACCACATAAATGTACGCTCAGGCTGACTCCAGCCTGCCGTCCCCTGGTTACCTTTGATAGTCCAGGGATTTTGCATCCCTGTTACTTTAGGCCAGCTGGCAACATGCACCTGTCTAGATCAATTCAAATAAAATAAGGATTCACTGCACTGCTAGTGAAAACATAGAGAGAATGATAAGCTAACTCACAGATATTCATATTCCAGTGTTATTCATGTTAGGTGTTATTTTAGGCTGAAATTATTTATTTAAAAACACCCAGACAGTTAATTGAAATTTTGTATGTTGTTTGTCCAGTTGTCATCTGTTGACAGGGGAAAACGGACCAGCACAGGAAGCACCAGTAACACAACAGGAATCTCGAGAGGTTTATTTTTCTTCCAAATCTCTCTGCATTTGGTTTTAGCTTTGAATTGGATCACAAAAGTAGCAAATTTTGACACTGCAAAAAAGAGTGATGTGTTAGAACATCAGGCCTGTACAGGATTATGCTTTCAATGCAGGAAAAGTGCAGGACCTGGTTAATCTTTAAAGGCTTTAAGAACAGTAGATAATAAAGATTTTTTTCTGTGACAAACAAAAAAATATATACAAACCCAGAATTTTACAATATTAAAAAAATAATGACATGTAGGTCATTTATTCCTAAATTAACTATTTCAGAGACATGATCGCAGCCATTAACAGTTCTTTAATGCTATTAAAATATCTAGATTTAATACCATGAAATCTCTGGTGATAATCAGGAGTTTCTTTCTATTAATTACCTCTTTTACCATTACAGTATTTTTACATGCATTGTGTTTCTATTTAACATGGCCTATTACAAGGTAAACTCTTAGCCGGTCATCTTTCCTGTGAAAGTGGGGTCATAGGATTCAGCGGGCTGCTCTGCCTCGACCCAGCTGAGAACCTCATTATCCATCTTTTGAAATAATTCAGCTGCGGAAACGATACACTTACATAACGTGTACTTCAGAAAAATAAACCCATCTCTGCTTTTAAAGAGAAATGCTCTGCAGCTCCTGCCGCCACTCCGTTCTCACCATTTTCTCTTTCTCTGTAAAGTGCGAACTAGAAAAATATTATGAGCAAAAAATAGATGTGACCAGAAAAGAAGGAGGAGAAATGATGAAAAGACAGATGGAAGCAGGGAATAAAGTACCAAAAAAAATTCCAATTCTTCTCATTTAGCAACAACTCTCAGCTCATGTCACAGCATTTTCCATTTCACCCAGAACCACTCACTAGCTCTTCACTTGAAAAGGGGAACTAGAACCATGTATGAAACAAAACCAACATTGATTTAGTGTTTGTGCCACCAGTGGCCACAGGAGCCGTGGCTTGGGAGAGGTGGGCACTGTTCCCAGAGGCACCTCTGGCATGGCCAGTACAGGAGCTTCTTCTCCATGGTCGGATTTCAAGAGATCAGTCCAGCTTCGAAGGCCTGTCTTTGTTTTAGCTGGGGAGATCTGACTGCTCCGTAGACAAAGGTCTTCCCGTAAATGCAATTATTGGTGTCCACGGTGGTTTGATGAACCGCACCTCGTGGGAATGCTGCAACGTGCTGAAATCTTCAACAAGATCTCTGCATAGTTTCTCGTAGATGGACCTCCTGCATCGGTATGTGGGCATAAAAGTGCCAACATCTACTATGATTTCATGTTGCAGCTGCTGAAAACAACTGGAATTGCTCTTCCAAAATCTTTAATAGACTGTGAGGCAAGAAGGAATGCGGTTTGGCAGGCAAGAGTGGACCTGATTCAGCAAAGTGCTTATGTGTCACTGAAATCAATGGGACTATTTAGGGGCTTAATTGCTTTGCTGAATCCAGGCCAAAGAGACAAAAAGCAAGACGGTTAAGTTGCAAGGCTCAGATATATACATCTTTAGTCTGGAACACTTAGATCCTTTATCAATATTGTGATTCTCCCTAATAATTCAGAAAAGTTTCAAAGGAAGCACATGCCTTACTTTCTGTCCCTGATTTAGCAAACATTTTGGTGTCTGTGTAACATTATTCATGCAGATAGTGCCATTTTCTTAAGAACAGAAAGACACGAGTGAAGTGCCACAACAGGCTGTTATCACAGGTCAGAGCTGTATTTTAATATCTACAGCATTTAAGCATTCCTACCAAGGCTGTACAACTGCTAGAGACATCTGGACCTAATACTGAAATGTTCCCTGTTGCAATCTGTGTGCCCGTGAATATTCTTGTGCCAAAATATTCATTTTAAACTCTTTTTAAAAGAAAGAACAATAAATTCAGTGAGTTATAATTTTTTCAGTTGTTTTTCCTTAAATAGTAAACACACCTCAGACGAGTAAAAATGAACAATTCCAATACCGATGTTGAAATAATGTTTTTGCTCACTGGTTAGTCAGAACCCATAAAAAATGGCTGCATTCGCCCTAATTAATGGCCCATTTTCAGGAGAGGCTTTTAATTAACAGCTGACATTTAAGCAGCACTACAATGTGCTGTGCAATTATCACCTGGCCTACTTCTGTGTGATTCAAATGCTCTTGGAGGAAAAGGCACGATGCCTCTTTTTCCTGAAAGTTTTACAGAACAGAGTGGCTAGAGAGAACTGAGGAAGACGGAGAAACACAGCCGGATCTTCAAGGGGATTTAGGGTGGAGTTTTCCAGTACAATTAGCCTGATCCAGGGACTGGCTGCCCCCTCAAGCGAGGGGCACCCGCTCAGGCATCTCTCAGCTTTGCCCTGGGCCACATATTTCTAACCCTCTCCCTCTCCTCAAACTGGCAATGCCCTGAACGCCCTGGGGAAAGTCAGGCATAATAATACAATCGAGCCCATTTGACAGCTCAGTGCTGCTAAAACAACACTTTAAAAAAAAAAAAAAAAAGAGATGGCCTTCCTCCTATGGTTTTCTCCATCTTCTTTCACCTGTTACGTGTCCCTGCAGCTCGTCTGGTAGCAAGCCAGGCTGGTTCAGTTCCTTAGCCCTGGAATAAAAATGTGCTAAAGCAGTTTTCTGCCAGTTTGGTGAGCTCAACCAGCTCACTGGGCAGCCGCCCTCAGTCTTCACTCCAAGGAAGGAGGAGAAGTGTGGGACCACCACCCGTCAGCAGAGATGAACTATTATTTTAATCTGTGTTGTAAATTGAGCGATCTTGTGAAATAAGATCTTATCTTGCATAGGGAGGTAAACCACACATAAGCATGTTTTTCTACTGTATACATTTCCTGACAGAAAACTAATGTCCCACCAAACGACACTGTGGTGAAGTGAAAGGTGGGACCACATGGCAGGGGCCTGCTGGCCCTTTTGGCAGCAGCTGGACTGAGCCCACCCTTCCAGTGGTGAGCTGTAACCAGACAGAGGACTATGCTGAGCAAGAACACGCTTTACCCTAGCTGTTCAGACTGCTCCATATTGCATGCAATAACTTAAGTAGCTATTAATGTTTAAATACATCAGTATTTGCTGGGTCACTGAGAGACTGAGGAAACACCAAGCTGTGGCCATGCTGAACCTCTCTCCTGCTCTCTGGCCTGATTAATATTTCTTTATATTTCAAGTGAAACAGCTTTTGGCATGGAGGCCTGGGGTCCTTTCCCTCAGCTTCCCCACAACACAACCCAGCCTGCTGATCAGCACACTTTCCCCAGAGAAATGAGGTGGTTTGCTTGGGCAGAAGAGAACATTCAGCCTGGCCAGGTGACATTTTCCCCTGCCATGCTACAAGAGGCGGGTGTTTCTTTTCCTCTTCTTCCAGCCATGTCTTGGTGGAGCCTGGGGTCAGCTCTGCTGGTTCCCACAGAGCCCACAGGAGGAGACCCTTAAACAACGTGGGCAGAGAACATCAAATCAACATTGTGGTAGGATGAGTATGGAGCTACCTGAGAAGCGCTGAGCCCTTTGTGGACATGTCCAGTGACCAAACCTTGTGTGGGAAATAACCCCAGTCTTTTGTACTTTGATTCATGAGACGGACGAGTTCCTGATAAGGTTGCCGTCCTGAGGTATGCACGGTGACTGCCCTGTCCCCAGCCAGCCCCTGCCTATCGAAATCAAACCAAATTTAACTTGGCATGCGGGGCTGCGTTTAGAAAGCTGCGGCAGCTCAGGGGCATTTCAGATATCCGCAGTGGGGACGGGACAGACAGCTGGGGTGTTTGTCTTGTTAGCCAGCCTGATATAAATTGTCTGTTCCCGTGAACCACAGCTGCCAGGTACCAACAGGATTTGGGAGCCTCCAGGGCTAGGCTGTGAGGACAAAGTGAGTATCATGATTTTGGATCCTGAAATCTAAATTTTAGAAAGATTTCAGAAATTTAGAAATAGAATGCAGGTATCCACTAATTTTTGTGGATGTAGTCTTTGGAGTATGCATTAGGCCGTCCTCTAGCCTGTTACACAGAGTTGATGATATTTGCCTCCTAAAAATTACGTTCAAGGAACTCTTTATGAACTGATGGTGGGGTTATGTGTCAGTTAGTATCCAATAATTCCTGAGATCTAAGCCCGGATCTGTCATCAGTTTGTTCCATGGCTCTGAAAAGAGTTTGTAAAAATAGCACCAGGGAGCTCTGTACCTATCGGAATTCAATATTTCAGTCTGGCAGTCTTGGATCCAAGAGTGAGGCATTGCTCTTTTAGCCAGCACACCACCATCAGCTTCTGGGTCAGTGATGGGAAATGGGAACATTCTAAATAATTCAGGCAGTGACCTGACTCTCCTAGGGCAGTACTGCTTTAACAATGCAAGCAGAAACTGTTATTGAAATCAGTGGGATTATTTGCATTAATAAGAATGAGAAACGTTGCAGGACTGTGCATATTTTTTCTTTTTTGTCTTTTTTTTTTCCTCCTTCTTATTCTACAGTCAAACATGCAGCGACTAGCGTTGCCATCCTGCTGACACCATCTTACAATCTGGAAGGGATCTTTAGTGTCTGTTTTCAAAGAGGATCCCATTTGTCTGTTCATTTTCCTACAGTCCTCATTCTGCACTCTGAATACGCTTAATATATCCTGTTCTAATCATTATGTTGTATATGATACAACGCAATAAAAGCACAAGTGAGGCAAACTGTCGTTTATGGAACTGAAGGTCAGGTTTGTGCTACTTTCGCTAAGCGCTGCTAGGTGGCAATATGTTACCTAGAAAACCACGAGCTTCCCACCACCATCGCTCTCCTCTGCTTCAGACCTAGCTGGGACGTGTCTGGCTGGGCATTGCTCCACTCCAAAGGGGACAAGGCCTTGGAGCAGGACCTGGTGACAGCTGCTTCACGCACACAGATTTCTAACTCGGTACTGAGGTTTTCCAGAAATAAATGCAGGACTGAATCTTACAGGAAAAATTCCCTTTCTGTGAACCCAAGAGGAAAAATAAGAGGCAAGCCCGCGTGTTGCAGTATTTCTGTTTATACTGACAGTGTCGTAATAAGGGAATGAATCCTCCTGCTGTATAAAGATATTGCCACCTGGGACTAGAATATTTCATATCGTCACAGCATTCTCTTAACAATACAAAATTTAAAATATCTGTTCAGAGTGCAAAGATTTTGTTTTTCCAAATGTATGATTAATTGAAACCCTCTATAATTGAAAACTTCTACATATTCAATCATAATATTTAATCAACTAGACCAACTTCAGGACATTTGTATTGACAGTTGGGTTGAAAAACAGCTTTAATAAAGGTGGAGAAGATGTATTTCCAGATACATCTTCCAGTCATGCTACAACTATTTAAAACTGAGTCATCTGATGTATGTGTATTAACAAGGACGTAGTAATAAAGACTGGATCATATTTGCATATTGCTTTGACTACACTAAGTGATCTGCATTGAAACAAGCATTTATGTCGCTTGGCCTGGCTCCTGGCGTGGCAGCGCACATTCTTCCGCGGGGGAAAACCAGCAGCCAGGGGAAGGGCAGAGAGGGCAGGGCTGTGTGTGACGGTGCCATTTCATGCCAGCTGTAAGTTTAGACAAAATTACACCCGAAGGACTACTCCCTTTTGATGCCGGGGTAGTTTGCAGCCGGCTGGTCACTTTGTCCCAGCCGGCAGAGCGCGGGTGCAGGTGAGCAGCACCTGAAGCTGGGGAGGCAGTGGCCAGGAGCAGGCCCGCGGGAAAGGACTGACATATAAAAAAGGGCTGGCAAATAAAATATACATGAAGATGGGGAGCCGGAGTCTCTCTTTGTGGCAGCATGGGTAGGGCATTAATGCCTCTCCAGCACCGGGCGGGAGATCAGTGAGCAGTCCCTTCGCTCCAGGCTGAATCCTCCGGGCAGAGGCCGGGAGGCCTCTGATCTGAGACGAGATGTCATTCTGGGATGATGGAGAAATTAGCATCTTTACTTACACTGGCTTGGGTGGAAATCCTGGGCTTGCTTTTTAGTGATGCAGGCTACCGGTGCAGGAAACAAAAATAACACTGAGCTGCTTATGTGGTACTTAGCAACCTTGGAGCTAACAAGCGTCTTCTACTGCAAAACTGCTTAAATTGAGGTCGAGTTTTTGGTGCCCGGGGTCACCCCTAAGTGGATGTGGCACGGAGCAAGGGACACCACCCCCCTGCTGCGGCTCAGGCCGCCCGGCTCTCGGCCCCCAGGCAGCATCGGGCTCGCAGGGGCTCAATATTCTCTTTAATCGCCTTTGCTTCGCCCCACGGGCTGCCCTGGTACCCGCTGCTGCCCACAGCGGGGCGGCTGCAGGCCCAGCCCCG
>VYZM01015393.1:340140-385170 GCA_013398915.1 Dromas ardeola
TTTTTTTTTTGGTGGAAGGGGAGAATTTGGAAGATTAGTATAGAGTAAATTGGTCTAATGGAATATGTAAGCGTCTTAATACGGTTCTTGAGCCTCTTTAATGTTCTGCACCCAAATACTTTGGGGTAATTTTTAGAAGACTTTAAAGGATGCTAATTTCTTTCTTAACTACCAAAGTCACTTCGTAAAACTCCTTCTATTAACTTTGTGGGAGTAGGTTCAAACTAAGAGTTTTGCAAATATAGTCTGCGGTGATTTCAGTAGACTTTTGTGATTGCATCACCTTTATATTAGTTTCTGCTGTTCTGCTTCCCTCTCCATAAAAGGACTGAGGTGGATCTCAAAGGGAATTTCCTGATTATTTTTTTTAACCTCTGTTTATTTCCAGAAATGGCCATTTCTCTGTGGAAGAACTTACTTCAGACTACAAAGGAAAGGATACTACAATGGAGAAGGATGTCACTGTATAATGGTGCTCATGGTTATGAGGAAGAATTGATAAAGAAGAAACTTCAGCAGTTTACTGGTGGATCCATCAACCTCTCCAAAGAAGACAATGGCATTGGAATACTTACTTTGAACAACCCAAAGCTAATGAATGCCTTTACAGGTATTAATTAATTGATAGGGTTGCTGGTTTGGTTTTTTTTCTCCTGCAGTTAACCGTTTTAACATTTTGCCTAACCAAAATGAAAATCTGTGCCTTACCGTTGCCTAGTTAAAAGAAGAAATGTTTAAGTTTTATTCAGATGTGCAGCAAGTGTCCACTGTTCTGCATAGTAGGTTTGCTGTAAACGTCATAAGAATGTAAGAAATTCTCAATGACACAGGGACTGTCAGGCAGAACATGCCTCTTCCCCCCCCTTTTTTTTTTTCTTTTTTTTTTTTCTTCAGTCAGCACAGTTCTGCTACTGTGCTCTTTCTTGTATCTCCTTTAATTTTGTCTCTACTGCTCTGGAAACATGTAGGGTATTTTTATGGGTGTGGGATGATGCCATCTTTGTTTTGTAGGTGGTGTAGAAAGAGTGAGTTTATTTCTTTATTCTCTATCTAAAGCCTTCCCTGTAACTTAAGCTTCTGTAATTTGGTCATTCAGACTGAGCCAGTCACTCAGACTGGCTTCCATTTGTTTTTCATTTGCCTTATGTCTTAAATACCAATGACTGGTTAATTATAGATCAGATGAGCTCGGTGTTCTTAGTTGTTACAGGTCAGGATCTATTTAATATGCTTTTACACTGGACAATATTTAGCTATCAAAACCAAGTGCCCTATTTTATTAATCTTGTATTATGAGAGGCTTTGATCTCCAAGATAGGTATATTTGCTGTCTCTCCTTAACTGTCTAGAATATTCCAATTTATGCCATTCTCTTCAGACGTAAGTGGCACAAGTTGAGGGTCTGCATCTGCCTGAGTTTGAGCTGTGCATAAGCCATTGCTCTACAAATGCCTTTATCTCTTAATATGTTGAAATGGATACATTTGTATCATCTTATTGATTTCTTTTTTGCTGTTCTATTTTCCTGCCCAGTTCTCACTGTTCCTTTGCTGGCAGCAAATGTGTTTGCAACCCACGAGCAAAGCATAGAGCTGTTTACATGGAGAATGTCAATCTACTCCTTCCACTAATAATTGTTAGCTGAAAGGAAGAGAACCCAGCAGAACAACAGCGTTAGTGGTAATGCACCTAGATGTGTCTGCAGTTTCTCTTTTGTTTCCCTTTAAAAGCTCACGTATAAAATCGTTACCTAACTTGAGAAGTTGTAGCTAAAAGATATTAGCATGGAGATTGTCCTTCTGAATGCCTCCCTGTCAGCATACATGTTATTATACAATCATAATTACATCATTGTTTCCTCTTTTTCTACACACTGATTTTTATTTTTGACTCAAAACAGAGCTGTGCAATGTACAGCTTGTAGACTGTGTGCTCTTAGCTTATTTGTTGTGTAAGTTAAAAGGGGCAGGAGAAATGAGATGTAATAGCAAAAGGAGAAAGGACAGATAAAGCCAGTCTGCTACGGAGATCAGATGTAATACAAGTCAAATTGCTTAAATCAGACTTTCATAGAAACTTACAACTATGTTCTCTGTTTTCTGGGTGCTGGGCAGAAGGGGCTCAGAATTGATTTGTTGAAGTGCCGAGCAGTTGCAGCTGCTTTTTAGGCCACTGGCAGCTGTGCTTTGACTATACAAAGTGCTATATAATGTTAATGTACTGAAATCATATCACACATCTCAAGTTGAGCACCCAAAATCAGCAGATCATTTTCTCTCTGGCTCAGTTAGTGCTCTATAAAATAGTATCTTCTCTCCTTATAGGACTGCTGTGAAAATAAATTACTAGTATATGTGAATTAGATGCTCCAGTAGCAAAGAGGGGCTACAAAAATCTGTGAGGAAATTAACAGTTCTGTCTTTGTTGCAGACCCTGATTAGCATATAGCAAATGAGCCATGGGATCAGGCAGTTCTGTTTTACGGTAGTGTGTAGAACCCTGTAGAAAGCAGTACTCCATTTTGGTAGGTAATGGCCACAAAAATTTGCTCTGGAAAATCTTACTATGGCAGTTCAAGAGATTACTGCTTCTTTCTACTGTGCGCTTCTGCCTGCCAGAGACTTTTGTTGTTACAGGAGTGAAGAGCAGAAGCAAAATCATGCTGGCCCCTTGGCTGCTGCAGTGGATGGTATGGCATAGTACCTTTAACTGCTCTTCATTTCGTTTTAACATTACTGTCTGTAAACTGTAGTTGCTGAGGAACTAGCAAACACTTGATCTTTTTCCTTTTGTTGTGTATCAAGTGATACCCTTCAGTAGAAGTATGAAAAGGGATGGGATGCACAACCCCTAAATTGCCGTGGCAAGACCTGGTTGACTTCATCAGCCAGAGCCTGTAAATACTCCCCCTCAAATACATTCTGTTGATTTTGCCTCAGAGATTCTGGATAGTGGCAGATGTGAATTTCTATATACATGTAAGCTTCCTTTAGAAAGCAGCAAAACATCATTAAACTGCTCAGAGAAATCCTATTTGCCAGGCATTTACTTTACACAGCAGCTTTTTATCTCAAAGGAATTATGTTTATTTTAAGCTTGAGCAACTCATGGAATGAAAAGCAGAATAAAATTGTTAGCAAATTGCTAATGGGCAAATGTGGAGGTTGTTATGCCTTTTTTCTCTTATTAATTGGAATCTGATAGCCACCTGTTTGAAATAGTCTCTTTGGAAACAAATGCTAATAATGTCAGTTTAAGCCTGGTGGAACCAATTTCAGCAGCTCAGCCTCTTGCTGAACTAATGTTGAGCTTAATTTAAAAGAGAAGGAAGCCAGCCTGCAGGAATTAGATAATAATGGTGATAATTTTATTTTCTAGAATTGACTTTAAAGCATTTATTCTCAGATTGTAATTAAGATGCAGACAGATTATTATTGCAAGTAGATTTAGTTCTGTGAAGAGCACAGACTTACTGGTAACAAATACTGAAAGACCAAGGCTGGCAGAATGAGGATTTGCTTTCATATCTTGTCCTTATCATTATATCAAACATCATGGACTATGTGTGTTGGTAAAATAATAGTTCAGTGTTGTTAGTAATGGAAGGAGGATGGGACAGTGTCTGGCCAGTGTTTCTTGTCTCCTGCTGTTGCATGTAACTGGTTCCTTTTGTAAACTCCATTTTTCAGTTAACTAGATATTTGCCTTGTAATACTCTGTGGAAAGATTCTTTAATACCTCGCTGCTTTGATTATTAAAAGCACCACAAACAGTGGTTGTGCTGTATCTTGACTCTGGCAAAGCTTGGATGCCAATGCAAGCACCTTTTTTGTAAGAAAACTTGGGAAATACACAAAAACTGAAATCCACAGGTTTGATGCACACCTATTTAAACAACAACATTTGCAGAAAAATCATTGTTGAGTTCACTGTCAGGCTGGGAAAGCATTTCAAGTAAGACCCACAAAAATCTCATCTAGGCCTAGTTCTGCTGGGTATCTTCATTCATGGCTTGGATGACAGAATGGAAGATGAACTGCTGAAATTGTCAGATGACCCTAAATTGGGAGAGCTTGGAAGAAAATTATTATTTGGAGGTGAGGAGTGGAATTCAATGTGATCTTGATTAACTGCTACAACGAGCTCAACGTCAGCAAGGTTAAACTCAATGAAAGCAAATGTGATGTGCCACACAAAAAGCATGACCAAATTCTAAATGCAGAAGGGAAAAGAACCAGTAAAAGTGCTGGGATTTGTTAGAGGATCATAGACTGGACTTGACAGTGCCAAAAAAAAAAACAAACAACCCAATGTCATTCTTGTATATAATATGTAATGTCCACTTAATTATTGCCCTCCTTGTGAATGTTGTCAAAATGTGCTGTTTCAGTGCTGAGACCAAGCTCAAGGTGGAGGTGCTTGACTGAGAATTCACTCTTGACCTGGTGCTGGGAAGCTTACTTCATAAGGAACTGCAAGGAAAACAAGCAGGAAGGAAAAAAAAAATCTCCCACATGAGGATGGCTGCTAACAGGCAATTTCAGAACAGACTGAGTTCTGTGCATGCAGGTGTGGGGTCAAAAAACCCAACACTCTTGGCAGAAAAGGAAAGAGCCCTTGAGGGTATTAATCTAAAGCACATTTCTATCTGAAGAAGGGAGGCCTGTCCATCTAAATTCTTGTCAAAGGAGTGTACAGCTGAGAGTGTCATCAGCTTGTACGTAGCCTGCTTTCTGCAATTAGTTTCTGTAAATGTTTTCTCTTAAGAATATAACCAAATGAGAGTCATAGGCATTCAGAGAGGAAGAGCTTTAAGTTAACGCTGGGTAAGCTCAGTTGTTGTGCAAGGTACTGCAGTCTAGGACGAGCTCTAGAAACAGGAGTTTGTAGAGTTCCATGTCAGGAAGGGTACTTAAGCAAACATATCAATCCGTATATTTGTAGCCTAGGATATACTGTAAAGACAGCCTTTCTAGAAAGATACCAGGGAGGGAATCAAGGATGTTTTAGAAAGATTTTTTTTTTTTTTTTCCATGTCCTTTTAAAAGATGAAAGACACTTTGCTCCTACTATCAAATATATCTTTATTTCCCTTTGTATGGATACTTCTAAATGTCTTTGGCTTCCAACATAGTTTGCTCTTCGGCCTTTTTTCAGGAATCTTTATTAGCATTGACTGGTCATACGTTGACCCCACCTTGCATGTGATTCTCTTCCGTACTCTGCCAGTTCTTTGAGTAGGGTGAAATCACAGTAACATCAAAATGACTAGATGGACAAATATAGATGGATACATATAAGTTCACTGATACATATACACTGGATACATATAAGTGTCCTGAATGTATGCAATTGCAAACAAGAATAAATCAGGCAGAGTTTATGCTTGCCTCCTTGCACTTTTTTTTTTTTTTGACAAATTTATAACACGAATATCCTTCATGCAGAATATCCATCATAATTTCGGGAAGTGCATCTTTGAGCAAAAAATGTATGTCAGTGCTTGTGTGCAGGATTTAAGGTGATGCTTTCCCTTGTGTTTTTAAGCCCATTGCGTATTAATGATAACTTGGTTTTGCTGGTGAAAAATGTAACATAAAACATGATGGTGATAATAATTTCCTGTTAAAAAGTTTGCTTCTCCTCTCTTGTGACAGGTACTATGATGCTAGAACTCCAGGAGAGGGTAACTGAACTGGAAAACTGGAAGGATGGCAAAGGCATTATCATCTATGGTGCAGGAAACACTTTTTGCTCAGGATCTGATTTGAATGCTGTCAAAGCAATATCCAGCTCCCAGGCAAGTAGTGATACAAATTAAGTTTTTGGAGAAAAATGAGCTTTTTGATATTCTGAGATCCTTTTCAGACAGAGGTTCTATGGTTCTGCTATAATTTTACATGCAAGTCACAGAATGCAGCTTTTAATGGTTGGAAAAAATGCTGGCAACCCCTTTAAGCCATGGCTTAAGTGTTACTGTAATTGATTCGTAAGTCTGAATTCCTACATTACATACTCTTTTTAGCTTTTTCTTTTAAAAATGTCATTTTAGTTTCTCAGAGCAGTTTATGGTGAATTTACACATCAAATAAGCTGTGCTTCAGTAGTTTGGCCTTTAGAAGCAGATACAAATAATCATTTCTCATATATTCTAAAGTCAAAACCAAATTTAAGTAGCATGGCTGCTATTACAGAAAGGTTTCAATTTTGTCAAAACTGTGCTTGGACCTGCATGAAATGGAAGGACAGATGCAGTTCTTGTGCGGTAGAGCTTTGGCATTGATCTTGTAGTTCAGTCAGGTGAGTCTTCTGTGTAACTATGCAGTTGAAGAGGTCAGGGTTTGATAGCAGTTTTTCCCTCGTGCCACCCATCTTGACAACTTTGACATGTGCTGCAGTTCTTTCTGTGGGTTAATATGTGGTTCTTGGCAATGTGTGAAATAGGACTTCGTCAGCTGTAGGGGAGGGGGGTCTTCCTGTGCTGCTCTTACATCCCCTTTTGCAACTGTGGTAACTGGCATCCTTTGTGCTTTGTGAACACTTTAAGTTTCAGGATTTAACCACACAAATGAAACATTTAATTGAACATTCCAGTAAGAACACCAACTCAAAAACTGATTAATCTAGTATTTGTCTTTAGTGATGATTTGTTTCTGTTGATGAAACTAAATATCATAAAAAACCCAATGTCTTACATATTTCTGGCCTGATAAAAATAAATAGGATGGTCCAGTTTTCAAAAGGTGCAGGAGGCTTTGTTTCCTTTGTGAAACACCATGAGAGGTAAGCTTTTTTTAATATGGAGACACCATGCTTTATAGATATAAATGGGTTTTTGGGAGTTTTCATTTGGATGCTTTATAAGCACTAGTAATTTAAAAAAAATCAATTAAAAAAAAAACCAACCAAAATCACAGATACATCTATATTTTTAATCTGAATTTAAGCATTATAACAACAGAAAAGGAGCTGAAACCAAGCATAGGCCAATTCTTTTCTCATCTGCAGTCAGGCTTTTCTTCAGAGTTCTGCATTCAGTAATTCTCAGTGAATCTTCTTCCATAGTCTCTTTGACATTTAGTATTCTGTCTATATGTTTATACAAATTACTTGGAGCCACTGCAGTGTCAGAAAGGGCTCTTGTAAGGATTCGGGTCCATAACCAATCTACTGGGCAGAATGAAATGCGTTAGTATTAATTATAACTTTGTTGAAAATTCTATACAAAGAATCTAGATCTCATGCTAGTACTGAAATATAAGTCAAAGAGTCACCAGAAATGCTCCAAGAAAAGTTAAACATGGTTGCTTTCTATTTCCTTGGGAGACTTCAAAATACTTATCCTGAACTGAAAGTTTCTTTATAATAGCCAACTCCTAAACCATCTGTTTGGTGGGATTTAATAGTCTTTATTAAATAAAACTTTAATAGAATAAGGAATAGCATTTGCTGTGCTTTAGTCTTGCAGAACTCTGCTCTCTAACTTGCTGCAGATGAGAAAGTTTTGTCTGGTTTCAGGTTAAAAGAACTTTAGGTTAAGTATTCTGTCCACAGGCATCCCTGAGTCAAAAAAAAAATGTGAATAGCTTTGTGCCTGAACTGGTATGTTTTGCCTTTTTTTTTTTTTCCAAGGCTGCTTTAGCTCATAGATTTTAGTAATTACAGAAAACACTTTTATTTTATTCAGCTGGTTGTTTGAGGGAAGATTGTATTTCTTACAATCTGCGATGCAGTTTGCCTTTCCCTGTGGTGCAGGAAAGGCAGAATAATGGCCAAGAATGTTGAAGGATTTTCATGCCCCCTAGTGGTTCCTCCTCTTCCTCTTCCTCTTCATCCTCATCCTCCCGTTTTCAGTTGTTCCTAACCCTGATACAAACCCAGGTCCCCTGCCTGGTCGTCTTCGGTGAGTGCTAACATTATGTCAGCAAATCACAGAACGCAAATTAATAGTGGAATTACAAAAAATAAAATTTGTTTTTTCTTTCTTTCATTGTAATCCTGGCTCCCAAGAGCGATAACCTCATTCTGGAGCGAGTCTTGAAGAGCTGCCTAGCTTAAAAGCAGGAGAGGCTCTTGAAAGGGCAGCTGAGAGAAAGGAGGCACAAAGGAGAATTTCATTTTCCTTGGTCCCTGTCTAGTAGCCCTAGGACAGAGGTTCCCTGGCAGTAAACTGCAGAGGGAGGACTTTTGAGCAGTTGGAGATGGTCTGGAAATACTGTTCTGTCTGTAGTGAATGTGGATTCTGAGTTCTTGCAGCAAAAAGAGCCAGTGATACAGTTTTCTACTTTACAAAGTTGACTGTTTTCTTCCCTGCCTCCCCTAGCGTCACTGCAAACTATTAATCCTTTTCTTCCATATGCGGTGCATGCTGTATTTTACCTCACCTTCTGCCTGTTAGGTTTCTTCTTAATCCTAGGACAGTATTAGAGCTGAAAATGTGATTATTCCACAGACTCCAGTGAACACCTCTCTTATTCAGATAAAATACTCTGACTACTAGCCTTATTTTTCTTATCAGGAAGGTTTGAAGGGTGTGTTGGCCAGGACTCAAGTAATTGTAATTTTTGTTCAGGGTGTTTTCTGTGCAGGCATTTTTTCCATGTGATACACAGTAATCTCTCTACCACCTGAGAATATGAAGACCTTTCTTTTTGTCTGCTCAGCCATAACTGCGTTTATCAAGCTGGTCTGTTCTGGCATTAATCTTTAATTACCATTTTGGATTTTGGGATGAATTGAGACAGCCAATTTGAATGCAAGGACTGCTGTGATGAAGTGAAAAATTACTTTCTCTGAAGAGCTTTTTTGCAGCTTCATCTCGATGGTTGTAGTGTGGGAATCGTGCAAGTCCATGTCTGAGAACTGGTACCTTGTATTTTTGTGTGGGTTTTGAACTTAGCTGTTAAGACAGCTGTCATGGAGATTTTGATTGTTCTTTAATTTGGAATGGAAATAGTGCTACGGGTCTTAATGGCTGTAGGAGGTGGCTACAGAGGTAACTAAAAGCCTCTTTGTAAATCAACGTGCTGAAAGTTTCAAGTAGGCCTTTAATGTGATGAAACTGAATTCACTGGTTCGTGTGTAGGGATTGTCGTGGCAACTTATATCTGCCAAAGATCTGTCCCTAAACGCCATAATGTGGGTTGGTGTAGGGCAGAGTAGGTCTTGGGAACGCATGAATAAAAGGACAATAAATCAGCTGAAGCTGATTTCAAGGTCCTGTTCCAAGATGTACTGCAGACTTCATGTCTTTTCTTTCCCTGAGATATGAGTCAGAAGCTTTTAATTAAGGCAGATTCTTTAACTTGCCAACGCCTGTAAAACTGTGTTTTAGAAATTAGTAAATGCCAATAAAGAGACTTTGTTTGTTCTTTTTCTTCCTACCATTTGTTTGGGGGTTTTTTTCGTGTTTTTTTTTTTTATCTGGATTAAATGGTGCACGTGTAGTTCGGTGTATACAGTTCAGTATGTATATGAACGTGGTCATACTGGGTCATTTAGCCCAGTCATTTTTTGAGTTCCTGATTAACACCAGATATCTGAGAAAGAATATAAGAACAGGGAAGGCAGATAGATAATGATTTTGCTTCAAAATATTCTCGTAGTCCCCAGCAATTTGTGACTAAGATTGCTAGAACTAGAGGTGTTACCTTGTATTTAATAACTTTTTGTCGATTTTTCTGTCGAGGGTTTATCTAGTTGTTCTTGAATTCATGTGGAGGTTGCAATGTCCTGCTGCAAAATGTTCCACAGTTTAACTACACATTATAAGAAGAAACATTTCTTTTGAACCTAACAGCAACGGAATTTATTTGTAGCTCCTTAGTTCTTGTACTGGAAGAGAAGGGAACAATTGTTCTGTATTCATTATTGTTCACAAGCTGATGTAAAATATAAAGGAGGAGAGAAATAAGAAGAATCTTCTTTCAGGGTTGTTTGGGGTTTTGTGGGTTTTTTTGTTTTTTTTTTTTTATCTGAAACGCTTTTGGGCCAAGCAATAAAAAATGAAATTAGTAAATTGTATTTGTCTAAAACTTTATGGATTTGGAAAAGTAAAATATATGCAGCGGTCTGTGGTCCTGTACAGACTTTTAAAACTTCAGCTTTATGGGTGTTTAACTGGGAGTGAGAAGAGGAAATTAAGAGGGAAGGGTGTAAAATTTCACATCATAGAAATTCAGTATTGCAATTACTTTAACAGTGGCTTAATTATAACTGAAAATCATATAAATTGATTGAGTTCTGATGTATTTTTTTAACCTGTTTTATGCTAGGGTTTCTATTTGTGCATAGTGGGGTTGGGCTGGAATTTGGGCAAGACTAACCAAAGAGGAAAAACCCAGCTAGAGTAAATATAATGAATACTCCTGTCTACTCCATCTGTGCGTTTAATTGCTTCACATTAGGATTACTTAACATTTTTTAACTTCCTATTCTTTGTAGGACGGGATGAATATGTGCATGTTTATGCAAAACACCTTAACCAGACTTATGAGGTAATGTGTTTTATTTACCCTTCTTTATGAATTAATTGTAAGGATTGGAATATGTTTTGGCTGACGCTTTAACAAGATGTTTAAAGTTAAATACATAGTTTTAAGTATGTAATTTTGAATCCCAGACCTTGTACGCACACATGTTAATCAGGTGGGTATTTATGGATTTAAATTAGGTCTTGACATTTTGCAACTATTAGACTTTCCAGAGATTGGAACAGAAAAAAAAAAACCCTATAGGCTTATATAGTGTTAAGTTAAGCTAGAGTTAAGGAAATCTAGGACTTCAAAGTTTCTGAAGCTGACTTCTGTAACTCAGTGGAAATCGGTAGCTCTTAAAAAACAAGCAAGGCCAGCTTATGCAGCCTACGCAGGTAACATTTATTTAATATATTTATTTAATCTTCCCGCTTCGTAAGAGGAATGTATTCAGTTCTACCATCTGGTACTTCTGAAAAACATTTTTTCCTTTCCTTTAGATTTAGCTTCCCTTAAGAAATCACATTTCTATTAAATCCATGTGTGGTAGCGTCTGTCTTTTTCTACTCAGAGCTCTTTGAAGATAAATATTCTTTGTTTTAAATAATCTATGTGAGAAAGTGTTATGAGTTAACAGTATTCTTTAAAACTGCCCAGGAGATTGGAGACTTAGTAGTACCGTAAGGAATCCTCAGGATCGGAATCCATTCGCATAAGTTGGTCTCCGTATAATCAAAATTGATGGGGCAAGCAAAGAGGAGGAAGATGCATGAAGGTTAAGCCCTCACCTCAGGTGTCTTGACTTAGAGTATGTTGAAGCTATGGTTCAGGGGGGGCTCTGAACTGCTGTCTGGGGACATCTATTGTAGATGGGATGGATCTCCCTCAGAGGGAGCTGAGGCCAGCCGTGATCCTGGAGGAGGCGCCTCAAATGGATCAGAGTATGGATGTAGAGGACTTGGACCCATATCTTCTGATTCCCCATAAACCACAGGAAAAATGAGGTTACCCTCTTCTAGTGGGTTCACTTAGGCCATGTATTGTATGAAGTGTGCTGCCATTAAGTGAATTTAGGCCAAAAGAAATTGTTGGTCCTTCTGTTAAAGTAGAAGTAAAACCAAACATGTGGTCATGATTGGGAAGCTCACTTCTGAATGTGGTTTCAAAACTGTTCAATGAGTTAAATGTCTCTTTGTAGTAAAAGACAAAACAGCTGTATCAGCATGCAAAGTCTGGGACTAACCAGTTAGTTTCATTTCTTAGGGAACTTGATTTATCCTAAGTCAGTCACTGTTCATTAGTATTCATTTCACAATGGCAGTGGGGAAAGTGGTTCTCCCTACACACTCTTCCTTCCCTCTGTCCTTTGAATTACCTTGAACAAGATTAAATACCTTGAGCATCATTAAATACAACACCATCAAAGGTAACAGATTGTTGCTATCCTCAAAGGATGCTTTTGTCCTCCAAAAAAAAGTTCTGTTGATGACTGATATGGTAGCACTCTGAAAAAGATGCTGAAGGTATTATGCTGAATCTCGTTGTTTTTAAATAACCCAACCATGCAGTTCTTCGTGTCCCTTTCTACTGCTTTCTGTAGGGTACTGGCTTAGTGTAGGGTCTTGTGTCGCTGTACTGTTACTTCTTCTTGCAGTTAGTCTTTCCAGGTATAATCTGTAGGATGTATTTTTATAACACAGAACATGTTCTTTACTTTGACTCCATTTGATATCTGCCTTGCTGTTTCATTTTAACAAAAGTGGAATTGGTGTTGTGCTACTTACCTGCAAAGATGTAGTTATTTGAATGAGTTGTAACAGTATATTTTTCTGATCTTTTACTATGGAGATGGTTTGCTTGAATCCTTTTGTAATTTGTAGAAGACTAAAAGCATGAATTTTGGTTACAAAACTCTCTTGTGTAGATTGCCTTTGATCAGTGTTGCATTAGTCCAAGGAAAAGCTGTTGGAGGAGGAGCAGAGCTTACCACAGCATGTGATTTCAGGTAAGATCAACAGTTTGAGTAGCTGCCATGTTGGGTCAGTGATTTAATGACTGCGCCTATGAAATGTGGGAAGCCTGAAGTACCACTTTTACCAGGAGTCAGGTCCCTGAATTCCAAGGCACTTGGAACTGGGCTTTGTCATCAGACTTCAAGGGTTGGGGGGGAGGGGGGAAGTTTGGGTTTCCTGATAGTACAGAGGAAAGATTATTTACTGTCAGGTTATACAGTTTGGATCACTGTGTCAAACAAGAGCAGTGAGGAGCTTTAGCAGCTGACTGTGTCACAGACCAGGTGGGTCCAACTTCTCACCCCTGAGTGAGAGGTAGGAGGACCGCTAAATTGTATATCCTCTTATGTCTCTTTATGTGGCTGTCATAAGTAAATATAAATAAGTAAAACTCTCCATTAGTCTGGTACTTTGTGTTCTGGGTTTATTATTTCTAACAGAACTTTGTGCTGTACAGTTTCTGAAACAAGAGTTTGAGATGCAGAGGAAAGCAAATGAGGTTCTGTCCCTGTTTTTTTCCATGCAGGTGCAGGGATTTGCAAGCATGAAACCACTAGTGAAAAACAGACGGCTTTAATTAAAGAGGCTGAATGCAGAACAGGAACTGGGAGAAACTAAAATAATAAAATGTCACTTTATTTAAACAGTTGCTAATGTGCAAACAGCCTACAGATGTAACAGGATAAGCATTGTGCACAGCCTCTCTGAAAATGAGAAGCGTTTAGTGCAATTTTTATCTAAGAAAACGAAATGCTCCCTTTCAGATGGCCTCAGCTCCTGAAGTAGGAAAGGAATTGTCCAGAAGAAGCTAAAAGTAGTACTAAGCAAAATATACTGGAGTATTACACTGCTTTTCTAGTTTCAGGAAAAGGCTTTGGATAGAGGGGATGGTATCTGCATTGGCTGAGACACTTAGAAGCAATCTTCCTTTGCTTTGAGACTAGATGCGGCCAGATCTTTCTTCGTATCTACACGGCAGCCAGTGAACTGGAACCTCAGCTCTGGCTATGGCCTCTGAGTACAGGCTGTATTATAAATGCCCAGTAAACATGCAGAGACGTACCGGGTTTGACAGCAGCAGCGCTGACAGGAGAATGCACCCGGGAGACTTAGTAATTTCTGTGAGTCCAGTGACAGAAAGTGAGTCCTGTTATACCTAAATAGGAGTTTAGGGAATGTGAACATAACAAAATGGAAATCTTTTGGCTTTCTAAAATATGTACTCTCTACTTTTACTGCAGCTATGTTGTTTGACATACTGTGTAATTATAGTCATTGTCGAGTAGCTCTTATTTGCATGAATTGAGCAGCTGCAATTCCTCTGATGTGCTGCCATAATTTTCATAATAACTACAGCTGTTGATCCGTCTTCCATTACTTTCTAACACACCCATCCAGTGCAACTAAATCATAGCAATTCAGGAGCAGGAAATGGGACTTAATTAATAACAACAACAAGATAGAGAAACATACTCTGTGCTGCTGTTGTTCCTGAATTGGAGAATTTTCATACTGGGGACAAAATCCGGGGTTTTTTTGAGGGCTATGAGTAGTTATTAGCTGAACAGGTATTCTGTCCTGAGTCACTAGATGCCAAAAGAGGAACATGAGAACAGAAATAGAAGAGGTTTGTTTTCTTCCTTGAATAAACTGTTTAGACATTTTATTTTATTTTTTAAGAACAAAATGAGTGAGTTGTGGCTGCTTTTAATTTTAAATTTTCAAATCCACTTCTCTTTTTCACAGTTACTGTATAAACTACCAAACTGCGTGGTATTGGCCTGAAATATTTTCTTGTTTTTATCTCTGCCAGTTTGTACTATACTAATATACTACTATACTAACTATACTGATATTGTGGAAGGGATTCACTTGAACCAAAATGGCTTATGTACCTTCTCTGAAATGTCCCCTGGCAGTATGATACGCACCTCTACTAAAGTAGGGGTGTGGACAAATCCAATTTTAAAATAGCTGGGGTGATTTAAGATATTATTGATGTATTCTTCCAGTGGCAGTTCTTGTGGCTAACTGTCTCTTACGCTGTTTTAAGCCATCTCATTTAAAATTGGATTAGGGAGGGCTTGCGTGAACTCTGGCGCGTTTATTGCTGACACAAAGGCAGTGATGAAAAGTGAAAGTATCTTAGGTCACTCCACTTTTGATCTGGAGGAAAAGGGCTTCTCAAAACATCTTTGTCAATCTTAGCTGCTTTATGGATTGTTGCAGTATGACTCTCCATAACAGCAACATCCTTATAAAGATCATAAACACGTGATTGGGAAAAAAAATTAAAAAATCGTTGTCCAGACAAGTACAAGGTAATTAAAATCCTTTCAGGTTTTTTCTGATATTAAAATTGGGATGATAAGGCTTCTGACACTGTAATTATTTATCTCAATTATTTCTGTAAAACAGTAATGTAAAACCATACAGGTATGAAACTTGTTTGGACAGCTGAGCTTTTTAGTACAGTTTCAAGAAACCTAGACTTTTTTCAGTGTGGCTTGTGGGTTCGGCTGCCAAATGTCAGTGTATGTTTCAGTTCTGCATGACACTGCAGTCATTTCAGTGAAGTGCACAAATGACTGATGTTAGATTTGGTGATGCAATTTTACAAATAATTGCAATGAAATACCTGTTCTGAGTTCTCTATTTGCAGAAACTTGAAGTGTATCTTGTACTTGCACAGTCCGTGAAGTTAAGGAGAACTGACTTGGCAGGGTTGGTTAAGGAATTTGGACAAGAATTGTAGTGGGTTGTTGGGCAATAAGCTAACAGTTAGATATGGGACAGAGACCGTTTGGTAATGAATCTATTAGTGCAATTAGTGGATCACAATTATCTCTGAGCACAGTAGCTGCAGAGTGCTACCAGCCGATAGCCAGAATAACTAACTTTGAATTCTGAGCTGGCTTGTCTCCTATTTCACATTGGTGCCTTTGAGAAATCTCTCTGGGGCGATGTCTGTGTATTTTCCTTTTCTTTTTTAGAAAATAAATTAATCAACTATAATTTCTTCAGTTGGAGTTGATGTTGCACAGTGAAATCACAAAGGGCCAGTTTCATTACTCTTGTTAGTGCTGAGCAGTATCCTGCTTCGTAAAAAGCACCATCGATTTAGAGGTGTTTGCTTTCTGAGCAGACTCCTGCCCTGTATCTGTAGGAATGGCAGTATCAAGCTTTTAACAAGGGAAGAAACTTATGCTAACAATACTGCATTTGTCAAATTGGCCTCGCTGCATTTTAATTGTCTATTTTCTATATTTTTGTGAAATATATAGGCATGTTTAGTTTTACATTTTAAGGTGTTAGGCATGTTCCATAAAATGCCTAATAAGAAATACAATGAAATGCACTATTATTGAATAGCTTTTGGTGTGTGTGTTTTTGCAATGAATTGTGTTTATTTACATTTACAAGCATGCGTTTAGTGCATTAAATGTAATTCATACAAAATGAAATGAGCAGTAGATAATATAACCACTACATAGATGTAGGCCCACTATGACTGACTTTTCAGTTGTTGCTCCTTTAAAAAAGAGGGGGGGGAGAAACTGTAAAGATATTCTTTTTCTACAGTAGGCTTTTCCAAAAATAGGTTTCAGAATGTCAGAGCACAGCACACTAACTTCTTTGGAAATATTTTGCTGTATGCAAGGATTTTGGCTTTTAGTTTTATCAGGAGGGGCTTTTAGGTGCACAAGATGCTGCTGTTTGAAATAAGGGTGCCTCAGTACATAGTAGCTCTTTTCACTGGGCAGAGCATGATATGAATGTAACAGGATGGGATTCCCATATTCCTGAGTTCTTGCAAAGTCCAGGCTGACGAGGCACTTTTCATTAGGTGTGACTCCGTAACATTGCTGCACATCATCAGGAGAAGACTCAGTAGCCAAATTTGAGAGTGGGTTCTCACAGCTTCAGGTGCTTGCTGTATGCCACAGATAACATCTTTTTAACTATATAAAATTTTCCTCTCTAATATACGTGTGTGTGTGTATATATATATATGTAAAATCTCCTTCATACCAGTTGGCAATTTTAGAATTCTGTTGCAGTCATGCATCGCTTCACATTTTTAGAGCCCTGGGAGGTTTGTTAGTACAATTTTCTGATGAATTTTCAGTGAGATGGATTATGGTTTTAAAAGTTTCACATTGCCCGCCTTTAAGAAGGCTGCTCTTATTTTTGACCTGGCACACCTGACATCTGGTTAAGTAATCGCAGCACTGCTAGAAATGGACTTGAGGGCTTGTATTTTGGGGCTTGTATTTATGGACTCATATTGTTTTGGTTTTTTTATTACCAGTTTTCATTTGGGTTTGAATTTCTTGTGTTTACAATATTCCAGGCAGAGAAATTTTTACATAGTCTACAATTCAAATTTACCACTGTTTATTTACACTTCCAGTTAAATCAATGGCAACAAACCATGAATTTGAGTTGACATTTTCTTTCTGAGATTGTCTTTTTGTAAGGATTTACTTCATTCCAAGTTGTTGTTTTTTTTCTTTGGGAGGCCAAACCATCTTATCGTTATCCTGGGTGAATGAGATTTTTGTTATCAGCATGTGTCTACATTTTAGACCACTTCTACCATGCAATCTTACGTCCTTTCTGTTGAACAATCCTGTCTGCAGCTGATTCTGTGCTGCACAGTAATAATAAACAGAGATAGCCCAGATAATGGGAAACTTAGATAAGGCAGCTTTTAGGGAATGCAGAGCTGGACCCATGCTGGTTCTCGCTGAGACACTGGGCTGTTGGTACACTGTAGGGAAGCATTCAGGGTTCAAGGAGAATTAGTTTAGGAAGAGTACAAATGCACCGGCATTGTCCGTTATGCTTGCATCTGTGAAGTGATTAATTCCCAGTTTAGATAAACTGCCTGCAGGTATTTGAGTTTGACACTCCATTGCTGATCTTCACTACCAAAATAATCTTTTTAAAATACATATATATAATCAGATAGCTCCACAAGTTGCTTAATATGAAGTCTGAGAAGAATTTCCCTGGGTTTTTGCAAGTGTAAGCAGGTGTTGCTGGGTGGATCTCAACCTACTTTGCCTTCACAATTGCAACTTCCAGTCTCCACCTTCATCCCCCGTTTCTTTTTTCCCCTCTAATCCAAAGTAACCCAGTGTCTTAGTGAAGACTTAGAGCATTGCAGGCTTGACCTCTGTGTCCCCGCTCCTTACAAACTTATCCAAAATTGTGTGAGACGACTGCAGACTGAACCTTGTTTGAACCTTGGTGGCTTCAGCTTCCTACTTCTTCCTGGATTCTGGAGTTCACGGAATCACAGAATTTCAGAGTTGGAAGGGACCTCTAGAGATCATCTAGTCCAACTCCCCTGCTAAAGCAGGATTGCCAAGAGCACAGCACCCAGGACTGCATCCAGACGGGTCTTGAAAGTCTCCGGAGAAGGGGACTCCACAACCTCCCTGGGCAGCCTCTTCCAGTGCTCTGTCACCCTCACCGTAAGGAAGTTTTTCTGTGTATTTGAACAGAACTTCCTATGTTCTAGCTTGTGCCCGTTACCCCTCGTCCTGTCACTGGGAACCACTGAAAAGAGCCTGGCTCCATCCTCCTTAAACCCACCCTTTAAACACTTGTAAACATTAATAAGGTCTCCCCTCAGTCTTCTCTTCTCCAGGCTAAAGAGTCCCAGCTCTCTCAGCCTTTCCTCATAAGGGAGATGCTCCAATCCCTCAGTCATCTTTGTTGCCCTACGCTGGACTCTCTCCAGTAGTTCCCTGTCCCTCTTGAACTGGGGAGCCCAGAACTGGACACAGTATTCCAGTTGTGGCCTCACCAGTGCAAGTAGAAGGGGAGAATGACCTCCCTTGACCTGCTGGCCACACTCTTCCCTATGCAGCCCAGAATTCCATTGGCCTTCTTGGCGACAAGGGCACATTGCTTGCACAGTAAGAATAAATCAAATTATAAATTCTTATATTAAATAAATTCCTATTGTGCTTAAACTGTTGTATGTGTAAGAACTTCTACTGTATCCATGGTCTGTAACTAGGTGTTATCTTTCAGTTCTGTGTGCTGATGCGTGTGTGAAAAAGAGAGAAAGATTATAAATAAAAAGATACCAGGAAAAATTATACTTCTGTTGATAAGAGAATTAGTTCCCTGTCAATATACCTAACGTGCTGTATTAAAAAGTAGAGGTGAAGAAGCTAAATTACTGTTTTAGTGTAGAATTGTAATGTTAAATTCTCAATCTCATTTGCACCTTTTTCGAGATTATGTCATTGTGTTACATCCCTGCCCCCTCCAAAAAAAGAAAAAAAAGCTCTGAAATCATATATCATATCTGGAAAACTTAGGTCACAGCTACTGTCATAATTTCAAAAAAAAAGCCCACAACCCTCAGCATTTTTTTTTTTGACATTATTAACCTGGTATCCTGACAAAATGACAGCATTTCATTATAATTTAATCACCAGTGATTTCGAATAAGTGTATGATCTCTCTTTGCTTTAGTCAGAAATTGTTGTGTAGGATGTGCAAATGCAGCATCAGTAGCAGTGCACGCAGAGACAGCTGAATTTCAAAGTGTGTCTTGTTACCTTAGGTCTTGCGAAAGCTTGTTAGTTAGTGTGATGTTACGTGTTTTAAATCCTTTAATGCTGTGGGTTGCAGAAATATGATATATCAAATCCATCATAAAGTCTTAGAGCAACTCGAACCTCGCATCTCTTGGGGCTGGTGTCAAGAAATGCTGTTCCTTTCCGGTCAGCTGAGCTCAGGCAAGTGAGGTGATGTTTGCCTTTTTGGCATTTTAGATGTCAAGCTCTGATGCTCCCCCTCCTCTTTCTGTATGAGCAGCAGAGATGAGCAAAGAATATGACTGAAATGTTCCTGCTTTAAGAGACTCTTGAATTTGGTCCAGGAGACTTTTGTTCTGTTTTCTTTGGTCGTGATAAACATTATGATGGAAATACAGGTGTGGGAAACTGATGTTGTAAACATGGGGTTATATGCTGCATGAATGTGTGCGCATAATTTAAAAAATACAATATTTTCAATTTGAAAACAAGCTCCAGTATACTTTTTTGATTTCTAGATGAATACTGGCATTCAGATTTGACTAAAAATTTCAATTATCAAACACCTTTACCTCCAAGTGGTCTCTTTTCATTGAAGAATCTGGTAAAATATCACTGGATCTTTTCTAATGGAAATTTTTGCTTTAGTCTAAAAGCCTTATCTGTTGTTGAAAATGCTTGCTTGAATGAAATCCAAATAGCTGTAGTTCCTTTTTTGGAAGGAAAGACTCATGTAACATTTTGGACTTCCAGCATGAGTAATTTTTATGTGAGCATTATTTTGGCGTTCACTTGCTTGTGTATTGAGACTTTGGCAGCCTGTACAGAATAGCTAAAACCTGCTTCATGAGTAAGACCTGAGCGCTATGTCAAGATGAAAACTACTCTGGAAATAACTTAGGATAATAGAGGATGCAGTGTGCCTGTGCCTGGGACCCACTGACACCAGGGTAATGGATAAAAAGTCATTACTGGGAATTAGAAGAGAGACAGAGTGTTAGTAAGACATCTGTCGTTAGCCGGAGAGGAGAAATGGAGTGGTACCCCGTGGATTGCTGTCGTACATCTGCGGGGAAAAAGGAGGATCCAGGCACTACATTTTGAATGATGGGGCTTCAGTCCTGCTTTTATGGCTCTGGTGACTCGTGCCATTTTCAGAGTTTATAGTATACACTTCAGGGGAATTAACAGCTCCCCGGTGTAACTATCTGTTTTATTCTCTTGGTTCTGTGTGCTCTTAAATTGTGGTATGAGCCTTGTGTGCATTGGCCTTTGTAAAGCCATGCTGCTTCTTTCCCCTGTGTGCACAGGGGGTGTTAACAAACAGATCTGAAGCAGCACCCATGGACTGGGAACTCTTTATTGCTAACTGTATAGTTGTAAAAGGTCTATGCCTCTCCCACTTGGGAAAGGCCTTTTAATTTACGTTTTCGGCTGTTTTTTGGATGTCCTCAACTCACTTGAGTGCTCAGGCACGAGACTGGGGACGAGGGAACGGTGTGTTGCTCGCACAGCTTTCATGTCGCATGGCAGCTTGCAAAGGGGACGCATGATGCGTGTGTGCAGCACCCGCAGCCTTGCGTGACAGCTATGGGGGGGCTGCACGAGTCCCCTGGCCAGCCCTCTCCCCATCTCCGCAGCCCCCCTGTGCGGTGCTGCCCACCTCCAGGCACCCCTAGCCCACCATGGGGCAAAGGGAGAATAGTACCCTGGGCTATGGGAAAACCCCTGTAAGCATCGAGTGTGGACCTCAAGAAGTATCAGCCTGGGGAACGGGGCAGATGAGCTTTGCGGTTTGGCCAAATAATTTTCTTTCCTGACAGTTTATTGAAAAATGAACAAAAAACCCAAAAAGGCTCGTCTTCCTTTAATACAGCTTGTGGAGTTTTAATCAGTCATGCTTTTTTGGGCCCCTGTTTCTTGCCCTGTGATCTGTCATCTAATTCAATTTTTCATTCCTGCTACAGAAAAAGTCTTTTGGTAACTTCCAATATTCAGCTTCATTTATCCCTTTTAGAAGAAATGTAGCTTTTTATAGCATACTTTTCTCTCTCCAGCTTCTGTGAAGCCACAAGCGAAAAAGTGTCAAGCCTGAGGTAAAGAATTAGATTGTAAAACCCTAATCCAGGCCTGCTGGGTGAACCTCCATCTGTAGCTGCTTGTGGGAGATTCTGGTCCAGAAATGAGATTGGAAGAGCCGTCTGTGTGGATGGCAGCCAGTATGACAGCGAGCATCACTTGCAGGAGACTTTTGGAGGGCCCTACCTACCTTGTTTTGTTTGAGGCTGCCCTGATCCCCATGCAGGGTATTAGCAGCAGCTTCTTGCCCTGTGTTTCTTTCCTTCCATAATCCCTCTCTCAAATTAACAACCTGTCTTGGCCACTTCTTTTAGCCATTCTCCTTTGATGAGGGAAGTGCTTGAGAAACAAACCTTTTTTCACTTCTCTGGTTGTTCTTACGCAATCAAGTCTGGACCAGTTTTCGTCTGGGTCTTGCTGGGTCACAGAGTGCTTAGCTGCTTTATTGTACTCCTTTTTTGCTGCTGATAGGCCTTTTTAAAATTTTTCTCAGTGCAGGCTTTGCTATTGATGAGATGCTGGGTTTTGGGGCGTGCAGATTTCTGTATCTGCATGTTATAATTTAACTGCTCTTAGCCATGGGATCTTTTTGTAGTAACAGTATTATTGTTGTGCTTCTTCCCTGGAGTGGCTCACTTTGAAATTGATAATCTTGCAGCCTCTTTCGGTTGACTCTCTTCCTTTTGGAGGCTCATCTTCCATTGAATGTCCAAATGTGTGGGCAATAAATGGTGGAGTTATACACACCTTAAGCTTCTGTTTATTCTTGGGAGATCATATTCCTCCTAAAACGCCTCATGTCTATTGGGCAGTTTCTGCTCTGATGTCCGTGTGTTCCATCTCTGCCTGAATTTTTTGTTACCTCAAATTCTTCTCTTCCTACTACGTCTTCCCTTTTTATGATCCAGTTCTCCACTTTTCAGAATTTGAGCATCAACGAAATGTTTTGTGCCTTTACATGAAAATATGACTCTTATTCTTTTTTATGCATTTCATTTGACTCTGTGTGTTGTGAAAAAGCATGATAGAGTCACATTATAAATGGTTATTTTAAGGTTTCCTTTGAAGAGTGCATCTCTCACTGTTTAGGTTCACCTGCCCCCCTCTGGGAAGTGGCCTGGGGTTTCCCAGCCAACCCAGAAGAACGTTAACTCTTGCTCAAGAAAATGCATCTGTAATTAGGGTCTATTTTTGGATTGAATTTTGACCCCTCCATAAAATGCATTAGAAAATCTTGACTGGAGGGCAGAAAATAAGGTGGTAAAGGCAATACGCTAGGGAGACTTGAGATATTTTCCCCTAGGCTACTTTATGTAAACCTTGATTGTTAGCATTTGTTGCGAGTGGGGGGAAAATGGATGCACTGAGTGTTACAAAATAATTCGGTAACTATAAATAAAATTCCATATAATCTGTAAGGCAATCTGAAAAGAGCTGTGAGAAAAGAGAGCTCTCGTGTTGGTGAGATTTCTTAGGCTGGCATCAAGCCTACTCCTTTGACACTGAGTTTTAGAGCATGCCTAGAACAATCTGTACTTGGGAGGCTCGATATGGGGTTTTTTGGGGGTTCTTGGGTATCATTTTAATTTATTTAAACTTCAAGTAAAGAACGTGTATTGTTTTGTTTTAATCACTGAAAGGATTTGAAATGGCTGACTTTCTGATGGGCTTATTAAAATAGTAGCTGGACATACTTCTTTCCATTGCATTCCTGTAGTAAAGGTTAGATTAAAGCTTATAAACAGGAGAGATTGTTAATGTGCACAGTCTTCTCTTATCCCACTGAAATTTGGGATTGCAGAGCCGCTTTGTGCAATGGTATCTAAGATACGCGAAAGGGACGTGGTTTCCCCAAACTCTCTTAAACCATTTTGTCTTCATTTTTGTATTCTTTGGTGGTTACATTTAGGCATCTGTCAAGTGAATATTTGTGACTAAAGGATTTTCAGAAAGGGCAAAGATTTAGGGGTTTGTTTTGATGATGCCAGTCTGCATGGACT
This sequence comes from Dromas ardeola, assembly GCA_013398915.1. Lineage (NCBI taxonomy): Eukaryota > Metazoa > Chordata > Aves > Charadriiformes > Dromadidae > Dromas > Dromas ardeola. The sequence continues at coordinate 363,270 of VYZM01015393.1, forward strand.
ATCACCAAAAGCATATAGGACAAATCCTTAGTTTTATCAGTTTTACAGTATTTTCACTTTGGAAGTCTCACTTCGTGTTGCCAGAGCTCTGAAGCAGCAATTTCTGTAATGTCTAATGGTCTTATTCTTTCTCTGCATGGGGCAGAAACATGAGAAGCTCTCCGTGAGAGAGAAGATACAGGAGAGGAGCAGGGGGAATTAATACTAGCAAGCTGTGCTGGGAAAGCACAGAGCAGTCGTGGCTGGCCGATATTCACTGCATTGTTATAGTTTGAAAATCTGCTAAATATAATTAGCAAGGAGTTATTTATTTACTGTATAACTGAGGCGTTTTGATCCTTCAGAGCCTATCCAATTAATCAAGTGTGATTGAAAGATAAGTGAAATTATCACTTAACTATTCTCTGAATGAATCCAGTTGTTAATATTTTCAGAGAATTAGGTGGGGTGGGGTTTTTTTATGATAGAGGGAGTAGTAAGATATCTGAATTTCAGCAAAATCTTTAGCTGTTTTGTCTAGATAATCCCTTTACAGAGTACCTGGGTAATTATTTGATGGTGTAGTGATAAAAGAGACTGACAAGACACTGCACTGGATAGGCAGAGACAGATTAATTGGTCCCAACTTGCTTTTTGGAGGAGACTGTCTTATTCTTGAGGGTCTAATTCTAACAGCATCTGTCATGAAAATTGAAGTAAGGACTGGAAACTGCTCATCAGTAGCATTGCTGACTAGCTAAATCATTTTAGTGTAGTACTGCATATTTCTTCTGCAGAATATTCTTCCCACGGTACCTTACTGCTTCAAAATTAATTTTTTATTGTAACAATGACTCGTTAATGCAGTTGTTTTAAGATGAGTTTCTGTAAAAACCATGGAAGGCTTGTGTGTTGGAATATTGAACAAGGTTAGAACCATTTTTTTTTTTTTTTTTTTAATAAAAGTGTGTACACTCAGCAATTAAATACTGATGAAGGTATTCCTAGCCTTTCCAGTAAGATTTATGGTCGTAAGAATATTTTGAGAGACTAAATACTTATACAAGACGTCACTATTAGAACACAATGTTGTCATGTGGTTAACTTATCAGTATTTAGGTTTCCAGGTGAGGTCTCCGCGGGCGTGAACTGTAGCCTTAACTTTAGTCAGTACTTTTAATTTCAGGCTTTCTGTGGCTTTGTGAAGATGTCAAGGCAGTGGTTCATATTCAGGTCTTGTTTTCAAGGCAATACTTGGAAATTACTTTTGTTGCGAAAAGATTCTGGGGAAGGTAGGGATGAGTTTTGCAGCAAATTGCCAAGGAGCATTCATATACGAGGCCTCAAGAATTTTTATCTTAATGCTAAGGAAGCTCTGTAGTTTCTTACATGTGCATTAACACCTGCCTGTGCGTGGGGAGGATAGGTTTTACATGTATTAAATGGGGAAGGTATGTGATTCCTGGTGTATCTTTCTGACTCTTAAGATTTGGAACACAGGTATCAGAGGTGGATTGAGCACTAGGTACATGTTAAAACTTGCAAGGCCACCTGCCATGATAAAGCAAACGGGGAGTAGGCAGCTAGCCAGGAGGTTTCCAAACTACAGTATGTGCTGCGTGAACCGTTCAAGACAGTGTGCAGTTGCAACAGTGCATGACTACTTGTTTAATGGTCCTTTCCCAAGCTTCAGGCTAACAGCACCTGGAATCACAATTAATTGCTCCTTACAGTCCAGCTTGCACGGCTGCCACTTGCCAGGGCAAGACCCCTTGGTGCCCCTGTCTATGCCAAGGAACTGAAGCTCCAGAACTGGCTGGCTGCATTTGCAGCGAAGGGGCTGGAGGTATCAGAGGAGACCACCAGGGGTTTTGGGCAGGACGGGTGCTCCCAGCATGTGCTGAAGCCACTACTCATAGGTTTGCTCAACCCTTTTGTGGTTGTGAGAAGATGGGAAGAGCTTTATCCTGCTGTTGGCTGAAGACCCTTTCATACACTTGCATCTCCTCAGGCACAGATAGACCTGGATTTTCATGTGCCATGATGGACAGTACGGGAGATCCCAGATTCAGATCCTATAGTTGTACTAAACTCTAGATGCCTATGGAAATGCTTTTGCCTCCAATGAAAGATTCAAGGTGACTTTTTTTTTTTCTTGCAAAGCCAGAGGTGTAGAATGCTGCCTAGAAGATATTACTTGATTTATGTGGTGCACTGGGCCAACCTGAAATAAAGGGCTTCAGTTTAATTGCAAATCAGGGCTTTTGTTGTACAGATAAAGGAACAGGTAGTTTAGTTCTTACTCTGGTGCTATAAATTCAAGAATCGCAGCCCTCCCTTGCTTTGTTTTAACTTGTTGTAACACCGTAGTTGGCTAAAAACATCACATCTACTGCATGTGTTCAGTAGCACTTTGTGTGTAAGAGCTGCACTTTTTTTTTGGGGGGGTGGGGGGACAGGGTTTGCATGCATCAGCAGGAGGAGGAGATAAGATTACAGATATTACCTGTGTAACTCTCTATCTGTTGCCTGAGTCCCAGTCACTTGCTGCAAGAACCAGGATGATGGGGCCAGGCTCTTTTCAGTGGAGCCCGGCAACAGGACAAGAGGCAATGGGCACAAACGTGAACATAGGAAGTTCCACCTAAACATGAGGAGGCACTTCTTTACTTTGAGGGTGGCAGAGCACTGGAACAGGCTGCCCAGAGAGGTGGTGGAGTCTCCATCTCTGGAGACATTCAAAACCCACCTGGACGCGTTCCTGTGCAACCTGCTCTAAGGTGACCCTGCTCTGGCAGGGGGGTTGGACTAGATGATCTCCAGAGGTCCCTTCCAACCCTACCATTCTGTGATTCTGTGTAATACTGGGATCTCCTGTGCCCCTTGGGATGCTGAAGAAGTGTAAGGAAGATGAAGTGAGACTATGAGGTCCAAGGTGCAGGTGAAGTGATGGGATCGGGACTGTATTTTGAGTGTTGGGAAGGTGCAGTAGGAGAACAGGGAAGAAGTGGACAACAGATTCCAGCTTTCTTGCTCACTGAAGGTCCAGCATGTATTTGAGAGCTGCTGCTGCGGTGGATGGTCCTGGTACCATTTGCCAGGCAAAGTTACAAAATCCTGAACTAGTCACACCTGAGCTTTTGTCACTTGCAAGCAAGATCATCAAATTTTCATGCCCATCTGGCAAAACAAGCTCCATTTGCATGATAAACACCATCCACAGATAATGTCATACATCACCTCTAACAAATTCTTGAGCTTGCATTCCCCAGCAGTGTGTATTTGAAAAACCTGTTTTTGCTGCATGTCAGCATAGCATGGCTGTTACTTAATTTAATAAGAGTTAATTAAGCTGATACCATATTGATTAATGTATTAGAAAAACATGCGCGTTTGGGAAAGTGTATGACTGGATTGTAATCAACTTTGTTCTTCTGTTGTTTGCTGGTTAAAACAAATGTTTGGCCCTTGATAGCCTTCTTTCTGTTACCATTTTCCCAGTAGTTTTCTTTTTTCTTTACTGTCTGTCTTTTCCTGTGCTTAAAATAGTTGCATGTGTGGTTTGGATGGTTTCGAAAGCCTTTGATATCAATGCTGTATTCTTGCTGTCTTCACTGAGTAATGACAGTCGTCCAAAATGCGTGTGTGGCTGACCATGGCCATAGCTTTTCATGTGTCTGGATGTCTTGCAGCTATGTTTTGCAAAAATGTCTAGTTGTATTTGAAAAAATCTTATTATTTCTAGTTCTATAACTCTTGCTCTACAGCATGTTAAAATTATGGATGTCTTTTAATTGTGTCGCAAGGCCTTTGCCTCTGTCTTTGGAGAATTTTCCACTTTGTGTTTTTTCAGTCACCTCATAGATAGGTGTTACCAAAATTTATAAAAGAAGGTAGCAGATTTGATGGGGGATCTTGCCATGACCCAAAGGCGTAAGCTTTGCTTATCACTTATGTTGATTGGTGGTTTGAGAGCAGGAGGCCAAAGTATTTGTGGGGGAGATGACTTATCTCCTGCAGTTCTGGCTGCCCTTGCTCGGTATAACCATAGCTGAGAACCAGGTGCTGCAGCACTGTGTGATGCCGGCTGCCTCTCCCTGTGGTGTGCCAGTCTCGCCAGCTAGGAGGAGAGGATTCGAAGTCAGGAGCTGTGTCCTTACGTGACACTAGGAGTCAAACAGGGATGGGAACAAAATCCAGGTTGCTGACAACACATTTAATGTTTCAGGCATCCTTTTTTACATCATGGGCTTCAGAAGCGTAGTGGTAGAAGCTTTTAAAATGCGTAAAGTTGAGGACGGTATTTGTCCCTCCCTAGTAAGCTTCGTTAGTGCCTTTGCCTTATCAGAATGCTGAATAAAATTCAAACCCTGAAGTCCAGGAAATGATGATGTAAGGGCCAGCACAAACCTTAATATAATCTTAATTCTGTCCAAGGATCATGATTATACCTGTTGGAACAGTTCAGTAATGGGAATACTATAAAAAGCAGGTATGAAAAACTGAGAAATACATTCTTGTTTGCATTTTCAGCTTTCATTGTATCTACCCCAGCTTCAAGTATCTGGGAAATTCGTTAGCAAAGGAAAGCATAGCTGTTAGCTCACAGCAAGTGTTGCCTTTGAGGAGGCAAGTGTACTTGTTTAAGGCTGGGATTTGTTAGGTTGCAGTGTTAATGGCAAACAAGCTTTTCTTTTCACGTGTGTTGACGGTGATGTGATGTGACAGTGGGCACAATGAGATGTCACGGAGTGAAGGAATCCTCCGATCAAAGGTGGAGGGTTTGTAACATGTAGTGCTTCTGAGAACATTTAGAATGTGCAGCAGGAACATTTGCTTTAGCTCTTGTTTGCTTTAGATGACTAACCCAAAATTGGATGTGGCCCATGGTGCCTGTGCTTTCTTCCTAGGGGTGTTGTATTGCTTGTAACATAGAAATATAACATTCTTAAAGAAGGTTTCAGCTGCACTTTGGTGCTTCTATTACCTTAACCTATTTCCCATTTAAGTTATGAGGATTTTGCTACTCTTCACATTTCTGAAGGATGTTTCTTTGCTTGGAAGGTCTTCAGTTACTTTGTACATGAATTACATTTAATAAATATTCTTTTCACTACTGTCATGCAACAGATTTTCTCCTTTTTTTTAGGGCAGGGAAGGCATGTGTCCAGGAGCCTCGTGGTGTGACCTTCCCCTGGGATACAGGAGACCCAGATTTTAATTCCCTTGACCTGGAAGACAAGAACAGGCATATTGAGTCAAGCCAGGGTTCATTTTGTATTCATCTACTTCTCTGTCTCAGGCAGGGCCAGTACTTAAGTGAATAAGGTATAAACAGTTTAGGAACAGAGTAGTACTTCTGTCTTTTCAGCTTTTTGATGTCTGCCTCTTTGTGTTTAGTAATGCTTGATGGGCTTTTGTTACATAAATTCATCTAATGGGGGATCAGATCTGTCATGTCTCAGAAGGTAGGCTCAATTCCTTTCATAAAATAAAAAGGGAAATATTTATGCAAGGCTGCAGCTGGTGATGTTCAGAGGCTGATCCCAGGCTAGCTTGGCAGTGGCATATGCCGCTGCAAATCTGAGCTCAGGTCTCCATTGCTTTGGGCATGGGGACTGGAAGTGAGCGGGGTACCTAACAGAGAGCGTGATGGGTCGTTTCTGTAAGAAATGGCGTAACTTCAGGAGAAGATTCATAGTTGAAAAGTCTGAAAAACCACAGATTATATTTTTAAGCCTGAAGGCAGTCCGAGAAGCACGTTCAAAGGAGTATTGTAGGGAGAGGTGAATCTCAGTGAGATCTGGGAAGTTGCAGCCTCATGGTCTCTCCATGGATTTAGCTGTCAAGCATTTATTTTCCTTTCATCACGTTTGGTTCCATTTTCTTGGAGAGAGGTGAAGGCTGTGCAGGGTAACAGACTTTCCCATGTACTAAGTGCTTTTAACTTCTTTCTTGTTGGCGCTCATGAATCAGCAATGCTTCTAATGTAAAATTTGACTTGCCATGCAAACTTCAGAGTGCATTGACCCAACTTCCCAGAGGAGTCCACATGCTGCCCACAGGACGTTTCTCTGAAATGCCTGTTCTTAAGGCCTGGACCCAGGTGCCTGGGACAGGCTCAGATTCAACAAACACAGCGTTGTCCTTACTGCCCTGCGGTGGCTGTCGTGCGAGACTGCCTACAGATAGTCTCGCATCAGATGTCTGCCTGCCTGTGACCACTTATTTTTTTTTAATACTTCATGTCGCTCAGTGCAGCTAGAATTAAACCCTTAATAATGTTTTCATTATTGCTTTCCCAGTGTGACACTGGCTGTCAGCAAATCGCAAAGTAAGCTGAGACAGTAAAGGAGTTTTGGAACACTTGCGGACTCTTCCTGGTGGAGAGGAGAGACCTGAGCTCCCTGGGACTTGCTGGGTTTGGGAAGCACTTGCTCGTGTTAGCTAAAAGCCTCTCCTCCCCTGCAATACTCTGCTCTCTTCCTTTTGTCACACAACCTTCCTCCGCTATCTTTACAAAAAGGCTTTCATGCAATCTGGCGTGTCAGCTGTTGCCTTTGTGCATTGTGTTGGGTCTGGGATAAAGTGTAAGCTCTTCAGCCCCAGTGCTTTATAGTACGGCATGAATGCTGATGGTGCTCTGGTTAAGAAAAAAGCAACCAAGCAAACTTACAATTAATATCTAAGCAGATTTGGGAACTGTGAGTTCCTAGAAGTAGTTGCATTTTTAAAGATTTTCCTTTTCTTTCCCCTTTTAAAGCTGTTCATCTCGATATTTTCATTATGGAAAACTGCATTGTTAGGCAACAGACATGTGCGTAGATCTTAGTATTACATGATTTATCTTCAGAAAGCCAATTAATGCTTGGAGTAGAAGCTAATCTACTTCACAAGTGTAATTTACATCCCTTGTCTTATAAACAGCAGCAAGCAACCACACTGCAGAACATCATCTTAAGGAAGAGCAAGTACTGGTCTGTTTCTGTACATCTTTTCTATATGTTTCTATTTCTAGAGGCTTTTTCCACTAACCTAATGTGTGTCAGTGTGAACACTGTGCAGAGAGAGTACAGTCCGCTGCAGCAGAGCTCCTCCAGGGAGATAGCTTAATCAGCCCTAGGGTGAGTTCTTAAATAAGGGAGGTGACAGACTGTAGAAAAGAAGCAAAGATGTGAAATCTTTGAACAGAGGAATGTGACTCTACCTTCTGGAGGGGAGCAATTCTATTACACACTGTAAGGCATAAATAGAAAGCAGTTCTATTATATGTTGTGAGCCATAAGTCAAGCATCCATCCTGACTTCCCTTGCTGTAGTGAGCGGTTAAAAATCAAACTCACATGGACCCTCTAAAGTATGAAACAAACAAAATACCAACTATGCTATAATTAAGCACCAGGGTGCTGACAGAACCTCCCCAGCACAGATCAGCACCCAAGACCACGATTCACCTTCTTGGGAAATCTGTTTTGTGCGTTAGTTTGCTTGGGTTTTATCCCAAACCCTGTTGTTTCAGGCATGAATTAGCAAGGCAGTTTTGGCGCTGTGAATAAGTGTAATGTGCCCTTCATCTTTGCAATTCTGTTTTCAAACACTTTTTAGAACTGATTTCTGGCTACAGGTGTCAGCGTGGGCGCTAAGCATCTTTACTTGTGGCAGCCTACATATCTCCTTTTGAAAAGGGCTAAAAGCTGCAGCTAAGGCACGAGGCGATGCAAAAATTAAGATACTGCAGCTCTGGCTGTAATCAGCATGCTGTCAAGTTGTATCAGCCTTTGGAAGCAGAGGGGAGGAGAAAATAGAAAATTGAGGGCGGGCGAGCTGAATACGGACGTCGATGCACAGATTGACCTCAGCGTGTTTGTTCTTCATTGACAGGTTGATGACGCCTGGGAGTGAAATTCGATTTGTCCATAAGCACATGGGTCTGGTGCCAGGCTGGGGAGGAGCTGCCCGGCTGGTGCACATCGTCGGCAGCGGGGCTGCCCTCCGCCTGCTGAGCGGGGCTGCCAGGGTGGACCCCGAGAGAGCTCTGCACCTCGGGCTCTCGGAGGAGACGTTGGTGTCTTCAGATGAAACTGGAGCATTAGAAGAAGCCCGCGCCTGGCTGAGCCAGTACACAGAGGGTCCAGCCAGTGTGATTCAGGCTGTGAAAAAAGTGGTGACAGTGGGAAGAGAGCTACCACTGGAAGCTGCCCTAAGGACAGAGAAGGACATTTTCGGAACTGTATGGGGTGGGCCTGCCAATTTGCAGGCATTGGTTAGAAGACCAAAACATAAATGACAGTCAATGCATAAGAAATGTTCTTGACCTTTTTGCAAACAAAGCTTTCACTAAAGCAGGTATTAAACGGAATCATTTAAGGACTTGTTCGTTTAAACTGGCATTAACATTCCTGTCATTCACGTCAGGCAGACATATTTGGTGTGCAACCACAGAGAAATCCCCGGCAGATTCTTTACTGTCCTAATCACCAACTGAATGGAGATTAGTGAAATTAGTATGTAAAGGTAAATACTGTGCTGAGAATAGAACTATAATTCTTTTGGAATGAGGCTGAAGATTATTTTCTTTGGAGTTTTGTTTTTCTAACTGGTATGGAAATGAATTGCTTGAAGGATGTGAGGTTTATTTATTTGCAGAACAGGTGCATCTAAAGCTGCAAAATATGAGTTCCCCAACATGAGTCCGGTGTCTTTAATCAGCTTTGAAGGGATGATAACTGGTGAGTTGATAGTTTTTATTTTCTCATCTTCAGTCGGTTCTTTGTATAATTGCTGAGAAAGTATCCAAGGATACTTCGATTTTAATGGTAATTTTTACAGGAGAAGCTCTGACTCACTGAGAATCTTATAGCCCTCATTCACTGACACTGATTCAGGTCTTTAAATGTATTTAGGTGACTTCTCACTGCTCGAGGAGCCAACTACTTACATACACATCTGCACATTCCCGCAGCCTGGACCTGTGGTGCTGAGCACGTGCAGAGCTGCTGACCTGATTCTTTACATAGAATCTAGTTAAAACCTTGGAAGGTCGTGATGTATCATGCCCACACTGGGATGTCCTTGACTGACTGGGTGGTCTGAGTGCTTCAGCATTCTGGAAGGACCTGTGTGTGGATCTGTCTATGTCTTACTTCAGAGTATTTTTACTGGTAGGACATATTTGGGCTGACCAGAAGATTTGGAACTCGGTCTCCATGCTGGTGACTCTGCAAGTAATTAGGTAACTCAATGGGGAGGGTTTTCCCTTTAGAAATTAGAAACTGTCACCAAGTCCCTGCTTTGGCAGATGATTCTTAAAACAAAACATCTGTGAGAGCAAAACCACACAGACATATCCATGACAGAGTTTCCTGTGCTGTTGGTTAGGATGCACTTGTCTCTAAATCCAGGAGGGGCTGAGATCTGAGCCCAGGACCCAAGTACTCCAGGGGAGCGTGTTAAGGTGGAACCTGGGGTACATGGCATTGACATGCATTCTTGCTCTGACCAAGCATAACTAACTCTAGATACATGGAACAAGCTTCCTTTAGGGAAAAGGAGGTGATTCTTTGGATGGAAATCCATGTTACAATTTCTACAGCGTGGCAGGATTCCGGATTTTTCACCAGCGAGGTAACTGTACATATGTTTGAGGATCTTGGGACAGATCAATGATGGGAATTAGGTCTGGATTGTCTGCTAAGATTCTGCAGCTTTCGAGCAGATGCTGTGCTCTGCTGGGGATGTTTTACTATATGGCTTTCACAGTGGGGAGTGTGTATAGCCTGAAGCAACCAAAAGAAATGCTGAAGAAAGGGATGTGTTTTGAGCTGGCACCTCAGGGAGGATAAGGAACTTACTCTGCCCTGTTGATCCTGCCTGTTTGCCTTCATACCTGAAGCTGCTGCTAGAGGAAGATTTCAAATCTCTCTTCCGCCCTCCAAAAAAAGTTCAATTTTTACTTCCAAGTTAAAGAAGAGACAGGAATGGGAACATGGGGAGACAGTGTTCTGGTTTGCGCCTCTTTTCCCCCCCATGCACCCATTTTTTAATCCAGTAGCTCAGTTGTTAGTGCCCTGTGCAGCTAGATTCTTTCCAATGCTCTAAAGGACCTCAAACCCATTACTTCTGAAATATGGCTGTTTTAATATAATCAGTCCTCAACACTCGTGAGGGATTCCAGACTGCCAACATCACTGAACCTTCAGAGCATGCTCCAGTCTGTACTCCTCCAACTTTTTGAAGCAATAGCACATCACATTGTCGCGAGTCAAAAAATTAGTGCTTTAAAGGGTAACTGGTTATGTCTTTGCTATAAGAAGAATAAATTTTACATTACTAATACTGTGATGATGTTTTTAAAATGGGTGTGAAAGTTGCTTAGAATCTGAGCAAGCCCCTTGAATCATTTTTGATTTTTCAGGTGCCAGGCTGTAAGGGTCATTAATGTATTCTCTGTAGTGGGTGATAAAAGTTTGAAAGGAAAAAAATAGCAGCAGAAAAGCAGAATCTGTTTTACTTGCACGTTTTGAACTAGACCTGTGCTGCCAGTAAGTGAAACTCTGTACGTACATCTATTAGGGGCCTCTTTCCATTTTGATTTGTAGACAATGAGCTTGCTTCTCACTTCAGCAAATGCATTTCCCCAGCCATCCTCTCTGATTTGTATCAAAGGCAAACGTTTGCTTCTAAGAACAGGACAAATAATTAACTAGTACTGAGTAAGACACGTTCAGAAAAGGTTACAGAAACTCATTTTGTCCTCTGGTCTGTTGGAATCACAAATATACCAAACATAGCTACAGGAGATTCTGAAGGTAATTGCAGGTGTTTGTTTTGATCAAGGATTTTGTGAGCAGCTTAATACCACATTTTCTGGTTTCTCTTCTGTTTTAAAAACAAATACAGCCCTTTGTATGAAAACCAGCCTAACTAAATTACCATGAGTGCTAGCACGAGGGGTCCAGACTGAGTGAGATGAAATGGAATCCCATTTTACCAATTTCAAACCTAAATGTTTTATTTCATAGAATACTTGCTTATCACCTTAAAGTGACAAATATCTGTAACTAGCAGCTGATAAGCATTTATATTTTCTTTACAATTATTAAAGACTACAGGCTTCATCTCAGTTTTTGTTCCCCTTCAGAAATGGCCTAAAAAACTCCAAGCGCTAAATGCACAAAATAAATTAGAAACCCGTGTTCAAAATTGATACTCCCACTCTCCTTATTAAATGCAGTGATAGCTTTTGTACTTCCTAGGGGCTAGTTTGCCAGCTCCCTCCTTAACAAACTAGGTTTCCTATTACATTGTGAAATACCCGTCCTGTTCCCTTGCCTCTGTGTACTGGGACAGCCCGCGTGCTTAATGGGAGTGTGGACTTTGCGCCAAGCATTTAAAGGGTGGATACTGGGGATCACTTTTAGCATTACAGATACTTTATCATATTTGCTGCTGACAGAAATATACTTACCAAATGGGCACCCTGGGTAAGCTAGGTGTTCCTGCTGAATGCTTGATTCACCATGGTTTTTTTTTTTTTATGATGACGTAGAATTCCTGTGTCTGTGGTTATCTGTTCTCCTGGAAATGAAGAGATGCGGTAGATTTTATAGGATTTTAATTTGCTTTTTCCTTTCCATTCTGCTCCACTGTGCATTTCTCTAGCTATGCTGTGCAAGTTTAAAATCACTTAATGCATGGAGTTCCAGAAAACCACATAATGCAGTGTGGCTGTGGCTTCGCTAAAACTGACAGGTCTCCTGCTGAAGGCAATGGTGTAAATACAAGATGTGAATTACCGGTTACTGCTTTTTCCTGGCTTGATTGGAGGAGTGCATGTGCCACTCTGATGCTTGGCTATTAAGCTCTCACCAACCTTACTTTAACTAATTTTGGTACCTCACAGCTGCAGTCAGATGGCAGGAGCCAAAGGCAGCGTCATGAGTGTTTGGCTGAACAGAGGTCTGCCTCTCTACTTAGGAGTTCTTGACCAAAGGATAATCACTGATAAAATTATTTGTAGTCTGTTTGGGCTGAAAGTCCTGAAATTAAGTACATAGCCAGTCAAGTTCTTGCTTCTTGCTCTCTTTAACAGTGCATACCCTCATATGAGGTAAAATACGCGCACATAGCAGAAGTGTTCTTACGGAAGGATTTTGCAGCACAAAGTCAGGCTTTGATTAGAGCCACTGTGTGCTAACTTGGAACAGAGAAATAAGACAGCTGGCATCTAGCAAACAGAAGAAAAAACATTCCATCCTCTTTCCTTCTGAAGTCCACACTACCGGCTTTGCCCAAGATTAGACACATCAGCCATCATTACAGTAAAAAGAACATTTTAGGAGTTTAAAACTAACATTTTTAAAAATCAGTCCATTTAATTCCCTTCAAACAGTTATATGCCTGCAGCACCCTTTGTCTGAAGATATGTAGTACTTATGTATCAGCTGCTGTCCCTTTCTATTCAGGGAAACATGTATGAAGAATTGGAGTTTAATTAGCTTTATTTTAAACATTGAGTCCAGACTCAGCTGATGGTGTTTCTCATTTAAAAAAAAAAAAAAAAGTAAACCAAAATAAAACAACTGCCATAGACAGAAAAGACAAGCTGTGCTTTTCCAGATTCTAACCTCCAACACGCTGAAGTCAGTTTGCAGAAATGGGGGCCAATCCAGGAGATGCATCTCTAATACAAGCACAAAACTGCCTTTCCTGTGCTGCCACTAGTTTTGCTATGAAGATCAGATAAACAGCAACACAGTCCTTAACATCTGTGTTCTTTGTTATAGGGTCAAGTTTGATAACATTTGCTCTTTTATGTCAACATTTCTGCTGTTAAAGTAAGGCTGTGTGTGATACTTCTGCCTGCCATAACAGTGAAGCAAGCTGTGCAGCTCTTCAGACGAGAAGCGAGTGTTAAGCCCATGCGAGCGTTAAGGCTGCAACACATGATTTTTCAGCAGAAAGACATATTCCTACAGTGCTGTGTTTGGGAGACAGCCAGGCAGGGATGCAAGAACTTTGAGGTGCCACTCAGAGCCACTCCTCCCTTTTGGCAAACACAGGAAGCTGTTTTATGATAGTTTTCTTTAAAGTTCCTCCAGTGAAGTTCAATTAAACCGGAGACATATCTAAGATTGTTACTGATAAAATGTAGTTTTATTAAATTATAAATTCCGTAACAAAAACGAGACAGATCAAGAAAGACCTCAAAAACAAAACTACAAGGACTAGATGGCAAAGCCAGTGAAAATGCCATGAAGAGTGTAAAGGTAAGAATTTGCAACAAAAGTTAACAGCATTTTTACATTTCTGCTGAAGGAAGGTAAATGATTGCTCTTGTCTAGTAAAAACACATTTTAACTCCAAACTCACATCTATTTTCTCACATTAAATTAAGCATCCTGCTCACACCCAACATCTTGCCTGCTCCCACATTGCTTTAGTGTTCTTTTCATACATCAATCCATGCAGAAAGTAGTAAGACACTTAATGCAACAGTCAGATAATGAAGACAATTCAAGTTGTACAGTAGATATACATTGGCCAAAAAGGGATCGAGTATCTCCAAGGGGAAAATGCTACAAAATAAACACAAGACATTTTCAAGAAAACTGGGTATTGCTAAGCAGCTTTCAAACCATTAGCAGGACAACCCAGTTTCCTACAGTTAGAGTCTTCCAGCTGAGACATGTTAAGAGACTTAAGTTAAACAGGCCAAATCTGTTTCTCCCCTTCACCCCACCCTCCCACCAAACACACTGCTAGGTTTGAGTGCAATGCCAACATGGACAGAAAATTTACAGGTACAGGACTGAGTTTTTATTCGCATGGCTCTAGATTTAAACTTCAGTGACTGTGCACTGTCCATCTGGCCTTCTAGATCTTACACTTGTGTTGACCACCCCGCCCCCTGCCACTGGTCTATCTGCTCCTGACTGGCTCGCATTTGCGTTCAAGTGTCTCTGCTGGACAGAGGACGGGCGTTGCTGAAGGTGGGCAGACACATCCTCGCTGTCACTGCTAGCATCCGATTCGGTCTCCTCCACAGAGGTGTCAGGGGCTGGCACCCTACCAGATGATGATGATTCGTGGTCTTCTTCTCCCTCTCCCCTATGACTCCTTTCAGCCATACTGTCTCCATTTATTTGTAAGTGGGCAAAAGAGTTCTCTAGGGAATTGCTTGCATCAGGTGATGGCGTTGAAGGACTCACCAGTTGACCATCTAGTGAGGGCAGGGGCCTTGCAGAAATGGATGCTAGAGCCTGCACAGCTGTGGCCCCTGGAGCGGGCGTGCTGTCTGCACCGTCAGCGGAGCTCTCTCTTGCCAGGTTGACAGTGTTAGCGTCACAGTCCAACCTCAGCCCAGCCACTCCCTTCTTTGGTATATCTATTATGTCCCGTTTTATTTTTCTGCGGCGTCCGTGCTCATTTCTCCTATACTGAACCATATTTTCAAGATCTGCTACGTATAAAAACCCAGCGATTAGCATTTCAGTGCTCTTTTTACCCTTGGAAAAGGCATCTTCCAGCTCTCTGCTGGTACGTTCATCGTACTGCCACCAACCATTTCTACCTTCGTAGTACCAGGCATATTCTCCATTGCCTCTGCTTGCCGCTTTGAGTTCTTCCGGTGACAATAAGGTTGGCTTGTCAAGAAAGTCCTCTGGAATCTCCTGCCGGCAGAGTGCACATCGTTTCCCAAGCCAAGAAGCTCCCTTCACACACAGATAGCAGAAAACGTGTTTACAAGGCAGACTTACTGGATGGACACATGTTTGCAGACAGATAGCACATTCGGGGACTGTCAGGGAAGGTGCTGCGTTAGCACATGACTCGTTTGTCTTCCTGTTTGTGGGAAGCATGTTGATCGAATGATCTATTTCGCCACAGCCAGCCATCCTGCAGAGGATCAAAGATAGATTTAAATCAGTTCATTGCATCAACCTAAACTAGCACCTTATATCACCTCTGACCTCAACATTCACAGAATTAGATGCTTACCCTAAATTAAGGTAAGGTATCATTTATGAAGCTGAACTAAAAGAAACTGACAGGTTAACATTCTGTTTCCTGAGCTGACAGACTAAATTGAGTACTGGGAGAATTTCTTTTGCTAATCACCAATCTTTATCGGTTTCATTTTCATGCCAAGTTAGAAAACAAGTTTTGGAACTTCCTCTGTTCTTTCTCTGAAGTAGTGTTGATTAACGAACCTCCAGCCAGCCAGTTACTTTGGAGCCTCCTCAGGAAATTTAAAGAAGCTACGATTCTTTCCTCAAGAGGTGATCTAGCTGCAAACATTGAACTTAAAACAATCTCTCTTCACAGTACTGGTGATCATCCATTTGATTAAGGGATTGCCTGAACAGTACCTCAGGCTACGTTTCCACAGCGGAAAATATGCCTGGCAGCAGTACCCGGCTGAAGTATTCCCCCACTTGGTTTCTTAGTCCCCATGCACCACAGTACACCATCCCTCAAACTGGGCTCACAACAACCACAGGGCTGCAGAAAGAACCAGATTTGAAAACTAAGGTGGCTTTTCCTAACCATCAAGTGATATAGCTGAATGCTTCTCAAAAGCAATTGTTGCAGCCCAGCAGAAGGAGCAGTATATCACAGAAGACACACAACCAGGATTTGATTGGTTTGTGAAGTCATTGCCTCTGCCTTCCCTCACCATATCTTATTTCTGTCATTAAAAATGATTTTTGTAGCAACTGTAAGAGAGCAGGGAATGCAAAACTGTGTCAATTTAGCATTGCGTAGGATTTCAGTAGTTGAAAAATTCTAGCCTAGATATGCAAATGCCTTGTCAACTACATTTTTGCCATAGCAATCTTCCACAGTCTGTTTCATGGTAACTTTCCTTTTATGTTCTTATTTATTAGCAATCAAAACCAAACACCAGCTATCAAATGAGGGAGAAGAACGGGCTTTGGGGGATGGGGTCTAAAAAAGATGCCTTCTTCATACAAATCCCCAAGGAACTTTGAGGCATAGGACTGATATCCAGCAAAACAGCCTTTCAGTGAAACTAGTCTTTGTTGTACAAGCAGCTAGGAATAGTTCATGCAAAACTATCACAGGCATGTGGGCCAAAAGGGACCTTTAGAGGTCATGTAGTCCAATCTCCTGCTCCTCATGGCACTACCACCACTAGATCAGATCAGCCGTGCTTTTGTCTATCTGAGTTTTTTCGAAACCTGCAAGGATGGAGATACCACAACCTCCCCGGACAGCCTGTTCTAGTGTTATATACATTTCTAGCAGACTGCATTACCTCAAGAGAAAGTGCCTAGTGTTACTGTAAAAGCCTTCACTGCTCTAAACATCTTATGAATACATGCTGGGATTAAAAAAAAAAAAAACACAACAGATTTATGCTTCAGTATCTGTATTTAGCTTTACAGTAACATATAAGTGCTATTTACTTAAAAATGTATTTCTGTATGCTGTCTGTTCCCTTCTATCACTATAATTTCCTCTTGAAAGACCAATGCCTCTTTAATCCCATTTTTTATCAGATCATTCTTTTAAAAGCTCTATAGCTCAAATATTTTTTCCTGAAGTAGCGCATAATTGTATCTACCTATGTTTCAGTTTCGTATCTGAATTTCTTTCTCTGAGATTAAAGACAAATCTGCATACCAGTTCTTAAATCAGCATGCCAGATACAGACACACCATTACCTACCACCTGGTAACTGTCTTTTTACTGTACAGTACACATCTATCTGAGAGGTCCATGCTAACAATGTTGTGAACAAGTTGCTTTCTGGGAGTCTCACTCTTGAGGTTATATTTTGCAACAGAATTTTACACCAAAACTAGGGGTTTAGAGTGAGAAACTCATTAGAAAAAGGGGGGGAAGACAAGCTATTGAGACTTCAGAATACCCACAAATACAACCCAACCAGTATCTCGCAACAGAAGAGCTGAAAGAGAAATCCATGTATTGATGAATGTGCGCTAACCATGTCTGAAGTAAAGGATATGAATTTTCAAGTGCTCCCATAATGAGATACTATTGTGCAAAAAGGCATGGCAGCAGAGATTTTTACTTCCATGCTACAGTTTTACAAAAGACTGTTTCTCCCTGAATACACTTTATAAGGTTATACTTTTCAGAGTCAAAGATTAAAACAACATGTAGATAAGTAAGTTCTATACAAGTCATGTATCACAATTAAGATTTTGGAGGAGATTAAAATGCAATGCTGTGATTAAAAATGCAATGCATTTTTGACATACCAAATTCTGATACCATGAGCTAACTTATTCACAACCTAAAGGCAGAGTGAAAGTTCTCACCTGTTCACCGAAAGCACAAAAATGCAAACAGCTGAACTGTGCTCAATAGGTCACCCATCAATGTGGGGGTTCTTTGACTCTTACAATATCAAGATAACAATGCAGGACATGAAAAGAAAGGAGTAAATGCCTTATCTTGAAATTCCTATGTGATTTTTAATGACTCAGAGGAAAATGTCATGTGTAAAATGAGTACAGCTGGAGGAATAAACCCTTATCTCTAAGCAAGCACTACCCAGCAACATAAAACTCTTAACAGATAAGCACAACTGCACTTGCATGTGGTCAGAATGCGGGACAATTATGCACTTGAAGATTCATATCAACTAAACTGATGCTGTCTCACTTTTTATTTTTGAAGGAAGATCTAATTAATCCTTCTTTTTTTACCTTTTTAAGTATCAAATCTAGGTCGTAGAGAGTGTTTATACAAGCTGGTATGAGGATGTACGTGTAGATTCTTATTGAAAAGGTAATCCTTCAGAAAGGAGAAAGACATCTAGAACTGCTATTCTGCTACATTATGGCTGTGGAAGCACTTTCATTGCAACTTCATGGTATTAAGAACTAAACAAAACTGACCACAGAATATTTTTCCTGAAGTTAAGAGTAATATTTTATAACAAGGTTTAATCAAAACAGACTTCATATTAGAACCCTTATCAAACAGTAAAGCTCTGGGTTTTGGAGGGTTGGGTTCCCTTAAGTCACTTATGGCAACCGGGAAAATTACATTATTGAATAGTGAGGCTAAAAATTAATCAAACTGAAAGACAAGTTCTTCATTTTATTTTTTTTTTATATTCTTTTATTTTATTTTTATCTTCATCATTTTATTTGAAGTAGTTAGATCCTCAGTTCATGTATAAATAAGGGAACAATAAGCATCTGAACACTGCATTTTAACATAAATACAGCCTAAAGCCAACTGAGAAGCAGCTAGTCCAAAATCTTGACAGATCCCACCTCTCTATTATCCTTTTGTGGGTTTGGGGTTTTTTTTGTTTTGCTTTTTTTTTTTTTAAATACTAAAACATATTTAATTTGTAAGCTTAGGATGCACAGCCTAGAGCACCTTCATCAAGACACCAAGTATGGAAGAGGTGATGTATAAAATCTATATGAAAAGACCCTGGGCCTTCTAGGACTCTACTGAAGAAAAAGTAAATTCCCACAAAACCACCTCAAAACCGAGTAATTTTTCAAACTCCAGGTCAAATTCTAGCTGCAACTAAGCAGCCTGTCAAGGAGCTGCCATGTATAAGTCCATTAACAAAACAAGAGCTTACTTTTTCTGAATAATTCCTACTGGAGCATGCCACAAGACTAAAATGTCCTCTCTTCAGATGTCTCCAGCTAGGATGGCAGGTCCTCTTTCCCAAGGCTGGCTCATTCCTTACTTGTCCTGCCCAATGGTACACTACGGTGTTTCAGCTTCTCTGCAAACTAATGGAAAGCAAATAATATCACCATTACAATGTTGTAGTACAGAGGTATGAGCAAGCAAAATACAATGCCCCGGTCCTGTTACAGAAAAGAAATTACTATGCTTTCACTGACCTCATTTGCACTAAAAATATCATCAGACTTCTGTTTTATTTTTTGCAATAATCAATTTTAGCCCACAGCTTCAATGTTAATTATTTTGATGTTGGACTTAAGCAAAGTATCTTTTTCTAAAGTATTACAAAAGGCAATTATCTTTAACCATAAGTTAATGGCTCATTTCCATAAAGTGACCATGTACACAAAAGGAGAAACCAAAATTAGAAGCACGTTATGCATATGCAAATTTAACCTCTAATAAATGACTCCTTATATTCAGAGAGTTTAAAAAGCCACAATGCCTTCCTAAACCTGTTTATAAAACCATTCACATCATATCATTCCAAAGGACTACCTGGGCTTGTATCTTGTCTCTTAACAGGGGCTAGTGTCAGATGCTTGAGGAGAAAACAGCTGATTTCCCTTAGGTCTTCTCCATATTTCAAGCAGTCTGAAAGCTCAGAGCCTTGCATCCTTGTCCCCTTTTTCAGAGTCCACATGCATTTATTTCATGAATGAACCTCAGAACCCTTCTGCACTTTTTTTCTTAATAAATCTACATACGTATGTCCTCATACCAGCTTATAAACAAACTCTATGACCTAGATTTGATGCTTAACAAGGTAAACAAAAAAAGGATTAATTAGGATCTTCCTTTATTTCTTTAGAAAGTGCTGAAGGGCTGTGAGGTTCATTCATGTAATGAATACATGTGATCTCTGAAAAAGGGGACAAAGACACAACCCAGCCTCCACACCCCTGAGGTAATATACCTCTCTCCGGGCTAGCAGGTAGTCTGTCACGATACATTTTGTGTACGTCACCAACCAGAATCTAAGCTAAGACATTTCACAAATACATAATAATCACTGGAAACCAGTGAGCGTCTAACAAATACCTAAATAACTCTACCATAGGGAAGCAGGAACCTGCAAACTCAGAGAAGGCAGGAGGACCATCAAGATTTCACTGTCGCATCCTCACACCCTAATCAGGAAGAAGGTCTTGACCTAAAATAGTCACCCTTAGTGACAGAAAGTATTTGGGACTCCTCTGTAAAAAGACTGATGAGCCATAGGGTTCTATCTTCTGGGCTGTAGCTTTCAAGATGATTTTTAAGCATTTTGAGCCACAATTTCCAGTTGCTGCAAAATACAGGAATGATCTGAAGCAGACCCAAGAATGTCACGTCTTAGATTTCAGTTTGCTCAAGGAAAGAATCATTTCAGTATAAATACAGTGCAGATCAGACATGTACAGAATCAAGTAAAGTGAAGGAGTGGTAAGTCCCTGAAAGAACATGGAGCATTTAGTATTATAGTATTCTGTGCTACAGTTCTTCATCAAATGATTGAACATTTATCATTAACAACATCAGAGTGAAACGTTCAGATGACTTCAGTATAAGAGAGATTACTCAACTATGTTATTTTCTTTATAGCTGAGCTCCATGTAACATTCTGTGCAGCTATTTTTAGAAAGAGGTCCTAAGGAAAAATGCAGAAATTAACAAGCCTATCCACACCTTTTGTCCCCTCATGGTTCTAGCAGCTTCCCCTTTCTTCACACATCAATCTCAAACCAAGAGCTGCAACCGCATTAAGATTTTGGCTCTAATAATCCACTCAGACAAGATACTATGTTTGCTATGATCAAAGAGACAGTTGCAACAAGCTTGATGCTGTGGGTGTGGTGTTCAGGCCTTCATTTTAGGAGCTGGCTTTCTGTTACTTCTGTAGGTAGCACTTGAAGCCTTTTATCTACTACCTCTCACAATCCACTATTAGAGGTGGCACATCATAAACCCAGATGTTACGTGGAGATGGGAGAAAAAGGTTGGGTCAGTTCTGGCAGATTTCTTAGGAAATAAAAAAATACATGCACATATTCAAGGTATGTAATTATACCTAGAAGAATCCAATTAGGGTATAATTACAGGATTATGGTAAGGCAACTTTCTAATTGCTGCATAACTTTTAAAAAGAACTAGTTCACAAACTGACTTCAGGTAACCTCTACATTTCATGACATTGTTATTTATTTAATAAGCTAGTCTTGAAAATCTTACTAAACGGGATAAAAGACACTTGTGGTTACTTACACACACACCTTTCCTGGACGATGATGACTCCTTTAAAGTCAAGTGAGTATGGGTCATGTTCTATACTTAGCAATTAATTTTCTACACTAGCAAAGCATGTAGTATGAGGAGTTACGCTATCTGCAGCAACCTGCAAGTGTCCCTTCCTTCTGCACGCTCATTCAATCCATGCATCCTATCACACACTGATTTTGAGACTTCCATTCAAGATGCAACACATAAAAGGACAACCCCGGTGACCAGGAGCAAGAATTTAAACTGGGCAACTTTCCCTCCCAAACTGAGGCTCAGCCACCATTTAACCACTCTCTTTGTCCCCTTGAAAGTCTCTCAGGATGCTGGCTGGGAGAAGTCACATCCGCTTCTTCCACCCAACTTTAAAACATTGAAGTGGTGGACTTCCTACCAGACCGACCTCCCAAAAATGATTTCAGGTTCTCAAGAAAAATTTCAAGCTTTTACTAGACCAAGATGGAATGAAATAATTTCTTGTTAGTTCAGTCAGCTGTGCCCAGTGGATTCCCAGCAAACTGTCAGACCAAACACAATTTTTTCCGCTTTTCAATTTCTTTGGAGAAGACAGTAAGTTACATATTTAAGAAGCCAGCTCTAGATGTCGATGAAGTGTTACCTACAGTCTTAAGAAGTCTTTTCTGTAAGTAAAAGCTTAGCTTTTTTAAAACAAACAAGCATAAATCATTGGTAAATTCAACTAACACCAGCTCCTAACCAAACCAGCCAAAGACTATTATTTGAGTCCTACCTCAAATGACAGATGATCTCACAAATTCTGCAACTCTGTACACATTACTCTAAAATATCTATCACAAATTCACCATTCCCCCCTGCCATAGGTTGAAAGCTCAACTGCTACAGCATTACTTCAAAAGAGTAAATGCTTTTCTGTAATTAAATACTTGGATTTTTCCATCAAGCTCCCTAACTCATAACTCAATTATTGGGGC
>VYZM01015393.1:388224-418013 GCA_013398915.1 Dromas ardeola
AAGGCTCCGGGAAGACCGTATAGCAGCCCTCCAGTACCTGAAGGGGCTACAGGAAAGAGGGGGAGGGACTTTTTACAGGGGCATGTAGTGATAGGATGAGGGGTAATGGCTTCAAACTGGAAGAGGGTAGGTTTAGATTAGATATCAGGAAGAAATTTATCACTGTCAGGGTGGTGAGGCACTGGAACAGGTTGCCCAGAGAAGCTGTGGATGCCCCATCCCTGGAAGTGTTCAAGGCCAGGCTGGATGGGGCTTTGAGCAGCCAGGTCTAGTGGGAGGTGTCCCTGCCCATGGTAGGGGGGTTGGAACTAGATGATCTTTAAGGTCCCTTTCAACTTAGACCATTCTATGATTTCCTTGAGCTTTCTGCCCAGAAAGTAGACAGGCATGCTTCCTTTGGGTTCATCAATCAAGTGTCATGGCATTGGTGACCCAGACAGGTGACAGGGCTTGGGGCAAAATGAGCTAGCACAGCTCCGGTATGGTTGATTGACTTGAAGGCGGATTGCAGGTGTACCTGTGCCCACCGATGAGCCCAGGGAGTAGAAGCAGCAGGAGACAAGAAGGGTTGCTGGCCTTTCCAGGAGCACAACTTGCGGCTCATTTGCTGGAAAATTTTAACAGCTTAGCAGTCTGGCAAAGTCACTGTTCCAACTTAACCAGGCCAGTGACTTGTGCCACTGTGCGCTGCCCAGCCGTGTTTGGGTGGTTGGTGGAAGGCTGGTTGCTTCGGTAGCCTCCCACAGGTGGAGACGGACCTGGGCACGACCGAGGTATAATTGCAGGGGGTTGTACTGTCCCAAAGCTGAGCTACTCCCTTTGAGATGGGGTGAGGGGAGAAGACCTGTGTTGCCTGCTGTTGTCAGAAACAATGGGAAAGTCTGCTGTATTAATTCTTGAATAAACCAGCATGGGAATAATCCATACATCATTTAAACTGGAATGAATCATTTAGGTGGGGGAAGAGGGGTGGTGTGTCTGGGTATTTATTGCACATAAATGGAAAACAAAATGTTTCAACATGACTAAAGGTGCAAATTGTCTAGCCAAGGGCTTGATAGACCTAGAGGTCCTGTTGGCTGCACTTCTTGACATTTTAACACCCAGAAATCAGAAGCAGTGGAGAACATTAAAGATGAAAAATCTATGAATACTAAAATCTAAATGTGATCAGGAATACTAAAACAAATGCATTTGGTTAAACCACTGAGTTTTTCAAAAAATCTAGAGGAGCCTACCCATAATTAGCACTGGTTTTAACAAATATGACATGATGGCATCCAAGGACAAACATTTACATGGCAACCTATACTGCTATTTAAAGAGATTTGTGTGAGGCTGAGTCAAAGAATAGAGATTAGAGAAAAGGAACACTTACTGGCAGTGTGTGTTCAGCAACAATAGGCTTAATCCTTTACTGAACCAGACCTTGATCCCGTTGAAGCTTTTGAGGCCAGATTCCTGTTGGTTTCGGTTAGAATTTGACCTAAAAAACGAAAGCAGGCCTGGGCTCTTAAGGGATCTAAAGAGTTCAAGCAAAGCTACTCTCTGTGCATGCAGCTTCATAAGAGAAACAGCACACTGGAAAATTGTACTTTGTAAAAAAGAAGTCCATGGCTGTGTTTGGACAGGTTTGCGACTGTTCACTGCAGCTGCAGGTCGACTGAGAAAATGCATTAGAGAAGGCAAGATTTTATTCTACACTACGTAAGTTATGGAGCAAACACGGCAGTTAAAGGGGATATTGGACAGTGGCAAAGCTAGTAACCAAGGAATTAAATGGATTGCACCTTACTGGACTAAGAAATAAGGAGCAAAAGCTATCTAGTTGAATAGATTGGAATAAAGGCATCAGAAATTATCTGCTTAAATTCTAGTAAGATTATACGTTCTAAAATGTTACCTACACTATTATCAATCCTTATTACCAGCTCTTGTTTCAGTCAGAGTAGGTATTATTTACATATCTCTTTTTTTTTTTCTATTCTTGCCATGAACACAATCCATCTATTCCAACAATGGCTTCCTTGACACTTATTAGTTTATACCTGTCTGTTATAATTGAAATCACCTCATAACTTTTCTACCTCTGCTTATTTCACAGTTATGTTCTCTCCCATGTTTTTCGTTGTTTGTTTTTACTGTTGTCTACAATGTCATAAATCTGTAATGTATGTCTGATGCTTGCCACTAAATTATTAATGAATACAGTGGATTCAAAAGTAAAGAACCACCAGACTAATCCTTAAAAGACACCACTTCCCCTGTTAAGTGTCTATAGTCCCACCATTAATATTTTGCTGATGCTTTGACAATGGAGAACTATTAATCCATATTTCAGTGATTCTATTTATAAAACATTTTTTCTGCTTCTTCAAGTGTATGTGATACTATATAAACCTTTGCAGATATGCTGATGTCTTATATTCACCAAGAGCTCAATCCTTGCTGCACTTGGCGCAGTTAAGGAGACAGGGGAGAAAATCAGTTCCCTTTTGCTGTGCTTTTGAGTCAGTTTGTATCAAAACAGTTTGGGGAGTTAGCGTGGAGACCCTCAGAATTGCTGCAGGTTACGCTAGCAGTAAAGGAGTGGATGACAAGTGGTATCACGTCCCTGCCTTCCACGCTCCTGCACCTTCAACAAACCCTCTGTACCGAACAGAGAAGGTGTAAAGTCAGCAGTGTGCCCCTCAAGTGTAAGTGTACCCTTGGCTCTTCCCTGCTGACAGCGAGGAGGGGATGTGGGTTGACTTCCAAAGTATAAATATATTAAACACAAATCCCGATTGTGTTCCAGTGGCACATTTCTTCCATGAACCTCAGTTGCTTATCACTCACTGTGTTCCTTTCCTCTAAGCTGCTGTGGAACATGGGATCCCCATCTTACACTACCAGATGTCCCTGCTCGTTGCAGGGGAGGTTGGAGTAGGTGACCTTTAAAGGTCCCTTCCAACCCAAACTCTTCTCTGATTCTATTCTATGATTCTGTTCTATGATTCTATGATTTTCATTAGTGATAATTTTTTTACTGTCATTGAAGACTGAGTAAGATTTGCAATTTTTCCAGAATTATTTTTTTTTTTTAAATGATGCTTATAGTTTTTACAGTCCGTGACACAAGCTTGTCCCTTGTGCTTCAAGTGTTTTAAGCATGCTAACCACACGGAGCAGCCTGACAGCCAGTTGGGCTAGCCAGGGGCACCTCTGGCAGTGGGCAACCAACATCAGGCTGCCTCCATCAGTCTCTGGCCCTGGCACCTGGCAGTCCTGGTAAAGAGTATAAGAGCAGTGCCCAAGACGGTGTCAGTGAGACAAAATGACATCCCTTGAGATGCAATTGCAGTTGTTGTGGTGATATACAAAAGGCAAGTTGATCGATGGGAGTCCAAAGCCTGGTCTTGGGTTTGCAAGTGGTTTTTCATTTTGACTAGGTGGAAACTGTCGAGGTTCGTGTCTGTCTCAGCAATCCGCACTTACGGTCCCGCTGTGCTGTAGCTGAACTAATTTCTAGTCACTAATTGTAAATTCAGAACAAAGTATTAAAGCCTGAATTGGCGTCTAAAAGTCCAACTACTGTACCTCGTATAATTTCTGTATTTTACTTACATAATCTAGATATGTAGCAACCTCTGCCAAATAAGCTGTTACTTAACAGTTTTGGAAGGCTTGTGTTGGTTAGTCATAAGAACAATCCCATTTTGCTTTAAAAACAGAAAGTTGAACCATGCTGAGGAGGAGAAGTGGGAGAAGAGGAGCTGAAGGCGAGTTCTCTTTCTCAGTTCTCTCAATCTGTGACTTTCGCTGGATCTGTACCCATTCTGTCTGTGAACTCCCAGGGAGAGATCCTGATTGTTTTGCTTTCATTTAGTGGCAGTAAAAAATTCCACACAGCATACAAAACAAATTTATTTTATTGCCCCAGTTGGCAGGCAAGGTAAAATTTTCTTCCACCAATAAGTAAACATTGACTTTTTCCATTATCCCAGCTGTCAGAATCATATCACAGTGTATGTTGCTGTTGAACTGAAATCATCCATATGGCGATGCAGACAAGCAGAAAAAAAACACACCACAAAAAAAGTTACTGCCTTGCAATACAGTGTGTTTAAATCCTTTAGTTTTCCAGGCAGAGAGTTTCCAGGATTAAAGCCTACTTTTCCCATTAGCGAATCTTGTGCCTTAGTCTGAAGACCACTAAGATCTCTTTCTGTTTGATTTCCTTCCCATCAACAGGGAACATTAACCTCGTATTTAAAAAAAATATAATTATTTTTGACCTTCAAAATCATGACGTTTACAAAAATTACAAAGTTAGATTTTGGGTTTCTTTTAAATTTGGCCCCGAGTTTTACATCTGTAGGACTTATAATAACTTACAACTACAGATAAAATGCAGTTCTGTAGCTATAAGGTAGACTTTATTTTAACTTTATTGAAGCTGAGGTTCTTGTATAATCATACATCTTCAGAGATTAAATATTCTTGAAAACTGGCCAGAGTCACAAGATTCTTGATAGATGGGACATCTGGTAATTACAGAGAGGAGATGGCACACTCAGGACTACATTTTACTTTGGTGGAAGGAAAACAAAATATTAAAAATATGTTGGTGCCGTCTTCATCTTTCATTTAAAGAATAATGAATTAGACATTGCAGTTTCCTTTTGTATCACTAGATGGTATATGGTAACTGTAGGGAAGCTGAGCGCTTCAAAAAAATTTTTGATAAGCGTAGGGGCTGCTGTTTCTCCCAGTCCAGCTGTTGCACTGACCAGACTCCTGGCTTAGAGAGGACATACGTGCAAAGCTGTTCCTGACAACTAAAACTGCTTCTTCTTGTACCAAAACCCAGGTCCTATTGCAGTCAGTGGCAAAACTTGCCGAGTGGTTTGGTTCTGTGCTGACGTCTTCTAGGAAATGGCACACTAGTTAGGCCTCTAACTCAGGGTTATATTTAAAAAGAGGAACTCGGTATCCAAACGCTTGAAAACACCCACACTTTCTTGGAAAGCTGGCAAAGTCTTCAAACTGCGTGTGTCGGACCCTCTGAGCTACCTGCTGGTGAGCTCTCGATAGGCCTGAAAGTCCTTACAGAGACAGAACAAATGGAAATACAGGCTTGTCATTTTAGTTATGCCGATATGAAGTATCGTATAGTTGCCGTGCAAGCAGCTACTTTTACACTAGAGGGCACATTATTATTTTTGCAGGTAATTTTTTTTGAATGCTACAACAGCACAATCAAAACAGCATCTCCTATAGCAATTATAAAAGAAAAAAAAAGGGATTAAAAATAGGTAGAATAGGAAAACAAATAAAGTAAGAAAATAATAGAGCAAATGAGCAAAGAATAGCTAAAACAAACTCCATAAAAATATTTTTTTCACAGAAATTATAAGAAGATCAATGTGAATTTTAACATCTCAGAAAAATTCTGTTGATGAATCCATTAAAAGGCTGATGTGACTCAAGAAACCCTCCCTGTCTGAGCTCTTGTTAGGGCCTGGAAACACTGCAACCTTAGGACATCTAAGTCTTCTAACAAACAAGATAACAACTAACAAGCACCCGGGTATTTTGATTAACAAGTGAGATGATTTTGTCAAAATTTTATAGAAGAACCAAGAGCATTTTATGCTGTTCCATGTGGGTGACCAGTTCAACAGCTTCAAGTGACCGATTTCCACTTTCCTATTATGACAATGACATTTTAGTTTGAAAGTTTTCAATTGAAAATTAAAACGTCTCTGGATGACTCTGTCCTCTAGGCTTGTGCGTAAGGGGTAACATTAGCAAGATTTATGGGCACAATTCTGCAGTTAAATCTTTATTTCTCCTGTTCCATATAGGAGCCAACAGTTTCTTGGTGTTTTTTAGCAATTAAAAAGGAAAAAAAAATTAAAAAAGCACCCAGTTTTTAGAGGCTGCTTTGTCCTTTGGTGGTTTGTGCTTTTTGCATTCCCTTGATCTCTCCTGTGCTTAGGCTCTGTGGCTTTCTGGGTGAGAGACCCTTTCATTATCATCTGAAGCTTTCACAACAGCGTCTCACAGTGTCACCGGTTTCCACAGCTGCGTGAAACGCCGCGGAGAAGGACTCGGCGTGCGGGGCTCTCTTCTGCACAGCCAACCCACTGTGCCTTTGCTCTCCCCGCAGCCTTCTCCCCGGGGTTTGGCAGGGCAGTGCTCTCGGGTGGTGTGTCCGTTTTACCCCGGTGGCGGAGAGAAAGAGTGGGACAAAATGGATCTCAGGAGGGAAGGGGGTGAGGAATGTGGGACGTGCTGTGTGGCGTGTAGTCCCCCAGCGTTGCACCAAGGCGGTGAATGAGGAAAAGAGAGTTGCAGACACGCAGCACCATCCTCTGTTACAATCTCCTCGGCAGAACGGGAGTCCCCCCTAAAGCAAGTTTCAGTTTCTGGACACAGGGAACAGATCAATTTTTGTAGCGCTTAAGACCAGCAAGAGAAAATGTTTTCTGAAGATGTTTAGAGCTATGATAGAGAAAAGTGAGAGTAAGTAGCTATGCCACCCATAAGAAGCGTTCACCTTGGCTACAACAGGTAGCCGTATAGCGTGGCAGCATCTCTTTGCTTGTTGAGTGAGCAATAACATCGTGATGTAAAGAAAATAACTGGGATAAATGTTCCCGTTTGAACTCTCGTCTCTTTCTCTGTACACTCACGTCTCCCAGCGAGAGGCCTGTAATGGCTGATGTTACAGAGAATGCAGGATTAGGTCAGACTTGTAATGCACTTTTCAGCTACGCAGTTGAAGTAGTATTGCCGTGGAGAAATGCTTCTTAATGTTATTTGAATTTTTAAATGCCAATAAAGTAGACTAAATAAATGTCTGTGAGAAGGAGTTTCTTTCCGTGGTTTCACCAGGCTTTTCTCTTTAAAGAAGGAAAAGAAGATGGAGTTGTTGTGACAAAATCTAAGAAGGAAATCAATGTCAATCAATGCTTAAATAATTATTATAATTGCAATTTTAATGACTGTCACCTCTAAGAGCCACACAGGGTGGGACAATTAATGCAAAGGTGGTGCTGCAGGTGGAGACGACACAGTTATCTTTTGCGTCTATTTTGTAAAGCATTCTCAGACAGTATGACAGCATAGCATAGAAAAGTGTATTTCTTAGTGGCATGAACTCTGAGCTGACAGGAGTTCACTGAGGATTTGAGGCATGCATTAATCAGTAATGCTGCACTGCCTGTTACGTCTTAGAGTTTAATTAACGAATTCAGTGAGGGGAAATAGCATCCATGAGCAATGATAAAGGCACCTTCAGCATAGCTTGCAAAATAACCATTTGAATGTTAAAAAGAATAAAGTCAGAAGTTAATAATTCTGATTACCCACATAGCCCCCGAGCCAGCACTTATTTAAACACCACCTTACATTTTGCACGTAGTTTCATTAGGTCCAGCAGGATAAACTGCCCACGTGAATATCTGTGTGTGTTTAACTGCCTGCTGCCTTGCAATCCGCTTGGATTGGCCCAGGGCACACATGAAGGGGTTTTGTGCCTTTTCCTACAGAAGGGAATAAGAAAGGGTTTAAAAACATGAGAGTGCAATTAACCCCTGTGTAGATCTTCCCCAAGGGGAAGAGAGAGACAAATCTACATCCTGGTTGAGTTCGCTGACAAACTCGTTTAGAAATGGCATGAGCAGGCTGCCCTGCTAGCACCATTTATCAGGAGGAGGTACTCCAGTAGAAGATAAATGACTCGTAATCTCCAGGGAAGGGATGCATTTTCTGTGGCCGAGAGTGCAATACCCTTTCCTTCTGTATGCTTAATGCCTTAACTTCGGCCGTTTCCTGCTCATCGTGTCAGCTCTAGCAGTCCTAATTGTTCTGATGGAGTGCACGTCAGTTCTGCGGATTTCATTGAATGACAAAAATTAGCTGCAGTGACACTATATTCTCTCTCGGGACCCAGAGGAAGAGGGCAGGCAAAAGAAAGCAGAAGGCAGGGAAGGAAAGTTCACAGAAGGATTACTGTGCCTTTGGGATCCCGAGTTCAGGAAGTACAGCTTTCTAATCTCTGCTCTGGCATAAGCCTTACCAAATCAGTAGTCAATTTATCTACCTGTGAGATAGGTTATAATACTTACCTGTCTCACAGGGGCCCTGTGAGGGTTCATTAGTTAAAATCCTTTGAAGATGGAGTGTGCGAATGGTAGTATTCTGCTGGCACCATAACCCTCTCCAGGTTCCTAAGTGTTGTCAGAGGACCCTCTGAGGAGAGCATTGTTTCTAAACTGGTTACTTACCATTTATTGTCAATTGTCTATTATGTATGCTTGAGTTTATATCTACTTGGATTTTCTCTACTGCATTTTTTTCTCCTTCGTAGGGCTGATAGGATCTCAAGATGAAATTCATTTGTTCAGCTTGTGGCGATGCTGCCCTGGGGATTGCTACACCCGAGCCTTAGCCTTTGTGTGCATCAGTTCATCATTATTGGTCTCGCTGGAATTTAAGTGAGATAGAGAGTGCTATTCCAGGGTTTATTGTTGTGTGAATTAGGTCTCTTGGTGCATCTGTAATGTTAACTTGGAGTTTGTTTGTGGTCTTAGGTCATTTTTAATAATACTGAAAATCTTCTGAAGTATTAATGCATCATTAATGTGAAAGAATCTGCATTCTTTTGAAGGGCTAAGGTAAATAGATTACGCATTTTGTTATTTTTTTCAAAGTTCTCACATGAGCTGCATTTTTAGAGGTGTTCTAATTATGTGGAGCATTGAAAGCTGGGGAAAGAGCAGTGAAATCAGGTGTTCTTGCTTCTTGACTTCCAGCAGTGCTGATATGAACCCATGAGGGGTTCATATTAGAAACAGATGAGGAGTCTCAGTTCACCACCCTTCCTAGGTTTGAGTAGAATGTTACTTTGGGCTTAGTTCTGGCCCTTGTTCTTGCTGGATAGCACTTTACTCCAGAATTAGTTTCACCAATTTCAGTTAATTGATTCAGACATACAATGATCCCTTCTTCCACTGCTGTTGTCCTCTCTCCAAGGGAGTTGTGATAGGCTTCTTTAAATTCAGATAAAGGAAATGACTACACAATTTCCATTAACTTTGAAATGAGCTCTGAATAATCTCATTTTGCATGTCTCCATTTTGTGTCACCATTCGGCACTGTGGAGTTTAGCTGTGTATTGGGCAATGCCACAGGGACACGCTCACAGCCAGCATAGCTCAGTGCCATTCCGTGAAGTTTAGCAGATTTTCAGCTACTCACGTCAGCAGTGAGTAATGTCTAGCCTTTAAACTACAAAGCATGTGAACGGCAAGATGACTAGGTTGCATCCATCCCTGGTATATACTCCTGGATTTATTCAAGGGCTGAATTTATGGCATCTATTTACCTGGGGGCTCAAAGCTGCCTCCATTACTCATTTTGAGCAGGATGCTGCAACTATGTTATTCCACAGATCATGGATTAAATTCATTGCTGTTGTAAGAACATATAATTCCTTGAGTTCCAGTGAAGTGACACTGGTTTACCCCTGCTGCAGTTTCATTTGTATGATTTCATCCAAGACTCCAACAAAACTGGATATTGAAACAAAGTTGAAGTAGATTGTAATGTCTTAAAGAGTGAGCAGTAGGGCTAGAAGAGGTGAGCAGATATGGATGAATGTATTAACTTGCTTCTGATTCATATTACAGAATCCGCAAGGCTATAGATTTCAAAGATTAAGCAGTATGTTTTATAGGATGCATAGTGCGCTTGGTTTGAGAGATGATGATGAATGCACCTGCACTTTCATTTCCATTTCCATAGCACAGAAAGTATCTATGGGTTTTTAAGGAATGCGTGCAGTTGTATACATCCTCACATATACAGTTGTGGATGTTTCATGTTTTGTGTTCTGTGGCAAAATTTCTGTGATGCTCAGGCCCAGCAAAGCAGATATTTTGTGTAGGTTCAGGTAAATTAGCGCTGGTGGCTTTGGTTCAGCTTGATGTGATGTCAACTAATTGTGTTGATGGAGCAATTCTTTGCATTATCTAGCTTATTATACCTCATTACTCCCACTTCATTTTCTAGTTTGCTGTAAAATGGCATCAGGAGCGATAAATTACAGAACTCTGCAGGAGGAGCAGAAAGCTTTGCCAGCTCTGCAGAGTATTTGGGACTCAGGGTATCTGGACAGATGTCGTGGACAGTTTGGGATTGCTGGGTAAGTGTGGAAGCTGGATATTTCCACTGAAAGGTTTAGCAGCGGTATGATTACTCATTCTGTAGTTTTACCTGATAACATCAGGCCTCATTCTTCAGTGAGGTGCGTGGTATCTATCATCATTCCTCTTCAATTAGCTGAAGAGTTGCTGAATCTTAGAATCATAGAATCATAGAATGTGTTGGGTTGGAAGGGACCTTTAAAGGTCACCTAGTCCAGCCCCCCTGCAGTAAGCAGGGACATCTTCAACTAGATCAGGTTGCTCAGAGCCTCATCAAGCCTGGCCTTGAATGTCTCCAGGGATGGGGCCTCCACCACCTCTCTGGGCAACCTGTTCCAGTGCCTCACCACCCTCATTGTAAAGAACTTCTTCCTAATGTCTAATCTAAACCTACCCTGCTCTAGTTTAAAGCCATTGCCCCTCGTCCTATCACTACATGCCCTTGCAAACAGCCCCTCCCCAGCTTTCTTATGGGCCCCCTTCAGGTACTGGAAGGCTACTATAAGGTCTCCCTGGAGCCTTCTCTTCTCCAGGCTGAACAATCCCAACTCTCTCAGCCTGTCTTCACAGGATAGGTGCTCCAGCCCTCGGATCATCTTCCTGGCCCTCCTCTGGACCCGCTTCAACAGGTCCATGTCCTTCTTGTGATGAGGGCTCCAGAGGTGGACACAGTACTCCAGGTGGGGTCTCACGAGAGCAGAGTAGAGGGGGAGAATCACCTTTCTGGATCTGCTGGCCACGCTTCTTTTGATGCAGCCCAGGATACGATTGGTCTTCTGGGCTGAAAGCACACATTGTTGGCTCATGTCCAGCTTTTCATCCACAAGTATCCCCAAGTCCTTTTCCACAGGGCTGCTCTCTATCACATCATCCCCCAGCCTGTATTGATAATGAGGGTTGTCCCAACCCAAGTGTAGGACCTTGCACTTGGCCCTGTTGAACTTCATAAGGTTTGCTCGGGCCCACCTCTCCAGCTCATCCAGGTCCCTCCGGATGACATCCCGTCCCTCTGGCACATCAGTGGGATCTGTGGCAATGCACCTGTGGCATTGATTTTTTCATTAAGATTATGCCCAGCAATGGGATAGAAAGCTCTTGTAGCTAAAATAAAGATGAGAGAGCCAGCAGCTTCACACAGAGCAAGAATTTATGAAGGAACATTCTTTAACTGGTCATCCAGCTAAGATGCATTAGCAGTCAAGATTTCCCTGGAAAATATGAAAGCTCTTATTGGAGAGGCACCTGGGATGATAGTAGACTGAGAAGGGTAGAGAAGGGAGATCTCATATTTTACACTCATTTAAAATTGTTAATTTGGTTTAGATTAGACACATAGTCCAGTTATGACAGCTTAAGAGCTGATGCTCTTAGTTGAGTGCCCGTAACTGTCTTTGTATAAACTTTTAAACCAGAAGGAAGTAGGTTAAAGCTATGTCACACTAGATGAGATTCAATATGAGTCTAATATACACTTCAGCCTCGATATGTAGGTGTCTATAGATATGCCACCCATTTAAGTCTATGGAGATGTAGGTAGGATTCAGGTGCCACTGTACAGGTGTCTTGTGCCTCTTGAGATGCTGTAGGGTTTCTGAGACACCCACCTGGGGCTTGAACATCTGATACAAGGTCTTTGGGATATGCATTTTCCTCTGCAGTGGTAGCTGGACTCCAGGCAGGCTGTCCCAAGGCACCTCGGATGGCACTCCACATGGTGTTCAGGCAGCTGCACTGAGCTCTTGGGCAGTACAGTCAGAAGAGGCTCTAAATTAATTCAGTTTACTCTAAAGTAGATGCCAAAGGTGGGACACAATTGCTGTGACATCAAATGCCATTTCAGAGGGCAGGTGAGAACATGCATCATTGGAGATATGACACAGGCCTTACAGAAGACCTGTGGCTTATGATAGGGAATGTAAAATGGCCCTGGGCACAGCCTTTGGACAACTGAATCACCCTCCAGGCTCCACTGGCTGGATTCACCAATTCTCCATTGACAATAACAGGACTTCAGACACCTAACCTGTGCAGATACCTTCACGGAGACGGTGAAAATTAGGTATGCTCATCTCAGACTGAACCTCATCCTTTCCCTCAGAGCTGAAACAGAGAGGTCACGTACAGAGGCTGACTCGGCCAACGGGGTTGTGCCCCAGCAAGTCACCAACTCCTGCTCCTGAGACTGTCCTTTCTTGCTGGGAATTACACTTGCCCATGCCAAAATACGTGTGTGCTGGTAGAAGCCAAAGGTCTTCAGGGCAGCTGTGAGCAAAAGAGATGCTGTTGCTAACAGGGCTGGTAGCTGCTGCCCTGGCCAGGGCTGCCAAGGCTTTTCTGCCGTGGTGGCAGATGCTGAAGAGCTTACACTCGTGATCTTTTTCATATATAATGAGCTGTACATAAAAATTTCTGCTGCATGACGACAGTGAGGGAACTGTACAATGTATACAAGGAACACCAAAGTTTTCACCTTTCCACTGTGCATCTGTGGGTAGTAAGGTGGAATTATACCATAATAGAATAATTACCATAGTATTGTTTAACAATGGAAGTCTTGCTGATAGTTGATCATATTTAAATTAGGAAATGACGCTTCTCATGATGCAGTGAAAGACAGTATTGTTAACTGCCAGTACCCATAACTTTACAGGTAATTGCTGCTGTGTATGAGCCATGCTCTTGTTTGATTAAATTGGTTTACGCAATAATTGAAGGCTTATTGTAATATAATTGTAATTGTAATATACTGTGTTATTTCTCTACAATAGAGAAGTAAAGGGTAAAGGGTATCCAGTGGAACAAAATACCTACTGCATGCAAATAAATTACCCAGTTGCTGTTATAAACGAGAAGCATTGTCTTCTGCCAGACTTGCAACAAAGAAATCATTATCTGTCTGGCCTGTGCGTTGAAGAACAATAATCTGTATTTCAAAAATTAAAACCATAATTAAGCTATTATTGTGAGTCCAGAACACAAGAATGAAGAAAATGATAGTGTTAGGCCCCTCTGAGTCTCAGATCCCCAATTAGCAACCCCTGAATCAGTGGTTCAATTTTTTACCACATAAGGATTGCTTCTCCTGACTCTGTCGGTTATGGAGACATCGCCCTATGGGCCAGTTGAGTCACTGTAACACTTCTCTCATTACCCACCTGCCAAACAGGACATTGCCAGGAAAGACAAAGTCTAGTTGGGATGTACTTCAAATATCCTGAGAGGTGACTTAGGCTCTGTTAGTTACTGGAAACCAGAAAACTGTACAGGAGCCCTTTGACTGGTAAATAGTGGTCACAGATTTTTTTGAGCTAATAAAAATAGGCTAAAATCACTTCTCATGCCCTTCTTCAGGGTTACATTTCACTTTCCTTTGGGTGCGGCTGGGAGTCTTGGTCATTGTGTCTAAACAGAATCATGGAAAACAGAGTAAAAAAAGACAAAGTTGATCTTTCAAGGTTTCTACCACAAGCAGGCCCTCTAAATTACAATTGAGAATATGCAGGTGTGTGCATATGTATGTATTTGTCAGATGTTAAGGCCAAGATCTTCATAAATCTTATGTTTCATGTGTTATTAATGTATCATTGAATTTAAAAAGAAGACGTTGTTCAGATCATCTGGACACGGTGACAAATAGTAAAAGTTGTTAAGAAGTCCCTTGGTAGGTTTTCAGTATCGCCTGAGCTGCTATAGAAAATAAATGACTGAGAATGCTGCAGCTAAGGAATTTGCTACATTATCTAAAATGGCTGATGGTGCAGAAACTTCAAATTTAGAAACAGAAAACTGCAGTGAGTCAGAAAATATAGAGAACAACGTTAACATGGCTCACTCATATCCTATATCCAGGTTTAAGGCAGAAACTGATTGAGCAAAGAGTCTGGAATACTCTACATGGATAGGATCAAAACTAAAACAAGATCACTAGGGGTTTTTTTTTTTGCTTTTATAATAGAAACTTGGAGGGAAAAACATGATCCAGAGCTAGTAGTAAAGAAGTTCCAGGTAAAATATGTTTTACTGGCATATTATCATCAACAAATTTTCTATCCCATCTGCTATTCATGTTGCTTCATTCTTCCTCAATACTTCCTCCAACCAAAGAGCTGATAAGTATTGATCTGGGACACTGGCTCTCTCCTGCGATTCATATCCTTCAGTTATGATGTAAGGAAATGTCTTTTGGCACTGGGTGTATTACCAGGAAGCTTGTTGTGCTAGAGAAGTTGTATTCTTTTCAAGAGTGCTGTGAAAAGTCAGTGATTGCTCAAGTGCATAAACACGTCCATCCCTCAGCTCCACTGCCTCAGATTAACACTGTACATTGCCAACATTGCCTTTGCAGTGAGTTGTGAACAGCACAGCCTTGAACCCAGTAACTAGGCTCTTTTTTTGCCTCCTGTGGTGCCTTTGAAGTGGCTCTTTTAACTGCTGCCTTCCTGAAAACTGCTCCTTAACTTGTGCCTAGATCAGTTCTCCAGCCACACCGCTTTCTGCCCTGCACACCCATGTTTTGCTGGTGAGGATGTGTAACTCTGCTCGAGCGCTGAGGCCACCCACGTGTCCAAGAGATCCTGAAATAGGGTGGTTTTTTTAAGTAGATGTTCCTTTACTTCCTAGCCATGTGATTCTAATTGCTTTAGCGTTCATGGCCTAAACTGGGACAGTTGCACGGTCAGAACACTGCTGTGCTCCAATCTCCGCTCCAAACAGGGACGCTCAGCTGTGAACCCAGCTGTCTGCTCGACCAGTGAAATGTCACTGTCCTGGACCTCGGTATTTGGAGTAGAGGTCTCTCCCTCTCCCTTTGCGTGTGTTTCTTTGACTTCCAGATCACAACATATGCATGAAATGACACACCTGCTTGGGTGGATGTAGGTATTGATGCACCCAGCTGGGGATTCAGTCCCAAAATTTGCTTTTCAATTCTGACTGCATTAGGCAGCTCTTTGCTCTGGTTTCTGAGGATCCCTGTAGGGACCTTGCATTCAGGATACACTGCCAGGAGCCGGGAGACTATCTCGATATTGGGAAGTGCCATATGTGACAGGGAAGGAAGGAGTTGGATTTCTAATCTAGCTCCAAGGCTTTCAAGAAATCCAGTACAGTCCTTCATTTTCATTAATTTTAGATATAATGTATATATGTATATCCTAAGATGGCAGAATCAACAGCTCTCAAAATCTCATCTGCCTACCTAAAGGGGGACTGCTGGCGTGGTCCTGTGTTGCCGTACCCCATCGGCTCCTCCGCCAGGTGACACCCGGGGGGGTTGCACACAGAGGTGGGTGCCCAGGTGGAGCGGTGGCATGAGTGTGCTCCCTCTCTTGTCTCTTCCCTCACACTCATGCTGGCTGGAGCAACCTGCAGCTCTCAGCTGCCTTCTGACCACAAATCCATGGTGGAGAAGCTTTCCCTGAGCTAGACAGGGTTGTGGCACAAGGTATGTGCAGTTCAGCTGCCTTGGCCATTAACGGAGTCTTCCAGATACTGTTTTCCTGTTGTTGAACATGGCGGGAGGCTCGGGTGTCACGTTAGAGGGGCCTCTGCTCTTCCAAGCAGCATCCTTCAGGTGTGATGTTAAGCTGCAATCCTGGCTGCTAACAGGTACCACTGATTCGGTTTAGAAAGTAAAGCACGTCACTCAACGAGCAGCAAAAATAAGGAAGCCAGTTTTCCTTTGGATTTGTGTCTTCGGGACCCAGCCCTTCCCTTTTCCCCCTCAGCGATCCTGCCTCTGCTCTGCGCTCCCCACGGCACCCTTGCAGACAGGTTTACAAGTCTGTACCTGCTGCCTGGCAGCCCAGGATCTGGCTGTCAAATGCCTACCTTCTACAAACTTAATTTTATTAGATTTTTTTCTTCCAAATCAGAGTGAAACCAGCCAGCAAACTGAAAAGTTGCTGGGACAGCTAGCTGCCAGACAGCCATCGTGACAGCCTAAGGTTTTTTCCTCTAAGAAAGGAGATGATAAATTTTATATTGTGTATTTTTCTTCTGAATTTGGAGGCTTTGGTGTTCATTTCAGTCATGGGGAAATAAGGAGGGTAAGTTTTGGTTGGAAAAGAATAGGAAAGCTGTGATTCTTGTCTAAATGCATGAATATGGGAGCTAGGAATGTAAGCACTGCATATCCTGAGAAAGGGTAAAATTATGAACTGGCTACAAATGGGATGGAAGGGATATTTTGGTTTTACCTACCTAGGTTTCTCAGTGTGTTTGCCATGTGCTGCTTTTTTATTTTTGCTCCCTGCCTTCAGCAATTGTTATTGTTTATTATATCCAGAAACGGGGGATTTTATACATATAAAGATTTCTTTAGTCCTGTTTCCTTCAGCTGCCCTCCAAACGATTCCCGTTCGTGGCCATATCCCTCTCATCCTTGTCAGTGTTGCTCTATGTCTATTATCTGGTTTATAGATACAGTTAGATGTGGGAATATTTTTCTGGAGCTTTGACCATTCTCCGTGCTTTTGCCTGAACTATTTCTAGTTAGACCAGCTCTTTTTTGAGCTGTGGTACCTTAAGGGGATGCTGCACTTCAGCTGAGACTTCTAGCAGTGCTGAGCAGAACAGAAGAAGTGCTTCATATGTATTACAGGCCATATTCCTGCGTGTGTGTCCCAGTATGATATCTGCTTTCTTTGTGATATCATGACACTGTTTGCATTCAGCTGTGAATTGCCGCTGCCGCCTAAGGGGCCTTTTCTTATCGCTGTGAATTTGTATATTCCTGCCTTCATGGAGTGCTCTGCATTCTCCCCTTTGAATTTCATCTTGCTGCTTCGCAGAAGCCCATGGGAACCTTCTCCGCCTTTGGCTGCAGCCTTCTGAGAGACTCCTTCTTCTGCTTTGCTGAGCAAAGAGACTGCGTGAGCTTCAGACCCGCTTCGGCAGAGCTTGTGCAAGGGAGCACGTGTTTGTGCCGGCAGCTTTATATGGAATTATAAGTCACTGTTATTGCTTACACACAAAAAAATGATATGCAAAGACACCATGACTACAGATCTGTGTCACTGTATTAAAAAAAACCAAGTTAAAAGCTGTTTAAGAAAATACACAGTGGTGTCAATGTATCCTCTAAATAAGCCACTTTATCTGGATGCTTTGCATTGACTGTTGCCTTATAGCAAGCCAAGAATGTCCACTTTTCAAATTAATATTGAAATTCCTCATGATACTGTCAACTGTTTTTCAAAACATGGCAGTTATTGCGCTCCCCCAGGGGGAGATAGCTGAAGGATGATGAGGATGCTTCTGCAGCTCCCACTCATAGTAATAGATAATACAACGCATGATGCTGCTAGTGTGGTTTTTTATGAAGTAACATTTCAGTAAAAGCTGGTTAAAAAACACACTAAGTATGATTTATGGGCCTGAAATTATGACTATCCAACATTCCTGACCGATTACTTATTTATTCTTCTAGTCAGAAGACAAAGCTTTCTATATTGAAAAATAGTTGATACCTCTTTAATTACAGCCTAGGTACAATGTGGACATTGTGCTTTTTAACCACCCACTGACAGTCACTAAAGTGCAGTGGACCTGCATTTCCTAATGTATGAAATCGCTCCTAGGATTCTGCGGGACCCATGAGAAAATTGCGAAGAATTTTTACTTATCCCCGAGCAAGTGTGTCTCGGCTGAATAAAACTTCTAAGTCTTTCTAAAAGCTTCATTCTTAAGATCTTATATTGAGATGGCCCCCTAATGGTGTACCAGAATCTCAGCTTAGGGTGCCCAGCTGACTTTCAAATACTCACTTTTAATTATCGTTCTTTTCTTTCCCCTGGGATTAATTTTGAAAATGTAAGTCTCAGGGTGCATGTGCTTAAGAAATTGTCTTATGTTGACATTTCTCCCTTGTATAAAAAAGCAAAACAAACCAAAACAAGAAACTGATCTCTCGAGCAAGATTTCTACTACCATGAGAATACTTCGTTCTCTTTTCTCCTTCCCTCTAAGCAGCAAGCACAATATGTCTAGGATTCAGTAATGCATTAGGCACAGCAAATATAAGGTCATAGGAAACAGGATGTGAAAAGAAACCACAGATGAGAGATGCTAATTACATCATTTGATGAGCTACTGGAGCTCAGCTAACACCAGTAAAATAAAAGCTCTCATAAAGAGTAGAGTATGTACTTGTACTTCAGACGATCTGGAGAGCTACCACTAAAAGATACTCCAAAGAGGATCTGTCAGGATGGAGAACCACGAGTGGCTCGGCACTCGCTATTCATTAACAGTAATGTAAACAGCTTAATTATTATTCAGGAAGACTGTTCATTTATTACAACTCCCATTAGGAAGTGAGCTGAGCATCTGTGGTGAGGAGAGTGATAGAGAAATAACACAATATACTGCAAATATGTAGTAATGGGCCAAACCTGTAGCCCAAGAGGTCAGGCTGTGCTCTTGGGATTCATTTCAGGGATGACTACAAGAGACTAAGATGTGTGAATCCTCCCTCCCAGGCTTTCATGGTGTTTAAAACTATAATGGTTGTTCATCTAATGTCCGCCCTATTTTAGAGGGGTTTAATCCAAAACCCAGTCTCCCACTAGTCCTTCCATCTCTGACCCCAGTGCACATCCATATACACGTGGGACATCCAAATAACATAATATTGTTGTCAGCACAACTGGGTTAGTTATCCTACATATGGCCCATCTACTGAACAGAAGGCAGGGGCTGGTGGGTAGAAATGTGCTTTAGAAAGAAGTAACCAGGATCTGGAAAAAATAGAAGCTCATCACACTCTGGGAATAGTCAAAGCCCCTCTTTAATGGAAGGGAGTATTTGAGTAAAATCTCAAATGCTGTTAATGAATACCGTGACAGCGTGATGCACCTGACATGGAGGCCTCCTCACCAAAAGTGATGCCACCACTTCAGCCACTGTTCTCCTGGTTTAAAAACAGAGTGAGTGACAGCTCCTTGCCCAGCGATTCGGTCTCTGGCTTGCAAAACAAGATGCTCTTCTAACAGTGGGGAGAAAGGGTGGAAAAAGGA
Organism: Dromas ardeola; assembly: GCA_013398915.1. Classification (NCBI taxonomy): domain Eukaryota; kingdom Metazoa; phylum Chordata; class Aves; order Charadriiformes; family Dromadidae; genus Dromas; species Dromas ardeola. The sequence continues at coordinate 407,438 of VYZM01015393.1, forward strand.
TGACCTTGGGTTTATTTATTATTTCAGACATTACTTTTCCAATAACTAGCTGGGGTACACTGATATCTGTCAGTGTCACGTGGAGATAATTTACCCATTTTTAGTCGCCTTTTGCTGTCTGAAACTGTAAATCCTGTTTCCAGAGAACAGAATTATTAGAGTAGCTATATGACAGATTTTGTTGTCATTTGCTCACTGGAGGTTTCTTTTATGAACAAAGCATCACCGTAAAAAATAACTTCCTTTATCATGTTGAATTATGCTTTTGCTGTAAGATGTTTTTCGAAGTTTCTACCATTGTTCAACTTTGACAGCAGAAAAAAACAATATGTCATTTCTTACAAAAAAGGAACATAGCCTTGAACAGGCTATTGATTTGACTAAGAATTTTTAAGCACATTTTCCTTTTTAATAGAAGCCTATTTTATGGACTGATGTGTATTTATACAGTGCATTGATGCTATAGTGAGAATCAAACCAATTTTGTAGCATAAAGTAGAAAGGGGAACTGCCCTCCTGTTTTTCAGTCACGCAAAAAAAAACCAAAATCACAAAAGCAATTCCTTAATCTCATGCTCTGGGAAAATACCTGTTCCACTAGTGCCAGGTATTGGTTGCTGCACTGGCTCCCCCTGGATGATACTGGCTATACTGACATCTGTAGAACTTCATGAACCTGTTTAGCCGTAAGTGCACTGGAGTAGACTATGAATGAGTAGAGGTTATTTCATGCATAGATTAAATAACAGTGACAGTATGTTTTTTCAGCTTCTTGCTTATCTGCAGCCAGCCATCCCTCTGTTCCCATCTCTGCATTAATTTGTCTCATCTCTAGTTTCGTTCTATAGGCACATCAAGAACTAAATAAATTGAAACCTATTGGTTTCATTCTGGGATCATTTGTCCTAGTCCTTAATTCCCTTTATACATGACTAAGCAGTTGATGTTGCTAGTTTAATTTTTTTCACATCATTCTTTTAAAGGTAGCAGACCATCTGGCAACTCTTTTCCCGCCTGTCCCTGTTATATTGTGTCCTATTTTTGTGGTACCTTCAGAATTTCTGCCTCCACAGTACTGATGACAGAAAAAGTTGTGTTGTCAATTTTATCCAAGAGAGGCTGCTTACCCTACCCTCCTTCTCCAGGCTGGGGGGCTGTGATTGCAAGTGAGTCTGGTGGTAAGACAGCTTGGTTTCGCTTTACTTCATAGCCTTCATAAGAAGGAACAACTGAAGTAAGATAAGCGGGAAGAGAAGGAAAAAGAGGAGACTCAGAAGTCAAATGCACTCAGTTTGCCACTCAGGTAGCAGTTAGATTTGTCAGTGAGGATACCCAAGGTGGATTAGAAGAAGAAGAGGAACAGCGGTAATGAGGAAGCAAGGAGGAGCAAAGGACACTTAGGCAGAAAGTAGAGAGGACAGGAGGAAGGAGGAAGAACAGAGGTGAACGTGAGACCATTCTTTCCTTCTCTGTGGAGCCACAATGACCAGAACTTCAAAAGATCATTTGGAGATAGGAAATTCAGAAGGTATGTGCACCTAACTGAAGAAAAGGCAGACAGAAAGGACAATGGTTAATGATCCAAACCCAAATCCATCTACAGCGTCTATGTGAGCTAAGCAGGACGGAGTAATTTGGATGTATGCACAAATGCAGACACGCATGTCCACTGAGAGAGGAAGGTGGAGAGTACCGTAGCTGTTATTAACCTTTCAACAAACAGCCCAGATTGGACGACGTAAGGCTGAGATGGAAACAGAGCCACAAGATGCTGAAATATGTCTTAAGACTACTCCTAGGAAATGCTTAGAAAATTCTAAAAAGCAGCACCAGATGGCCAATTTCAAAGATCCTTAAAGGTCTGTTTTCTTGCTGACACGTGCATAATCATTCTCAGACAGCTTTATATCTAAAAAGATTTTTAACAAATGTCCCTCAGGCAAGATGGACTTCCAGCCAGCCTTCTGCAGGAGGGCAGAGAGTTGATTTTTAAGAAATTGAATGACTGTCTTCTGTATGAGGGATTGGTATGGACATTATTATTAGTACTCTGAAATGCTCTAGAGAACAGTATCAACAAAAATTTCATCTACCCATGAAAAACCAGAAATGTCTGTGCTAAACCAATGAATGGATACTCTTGTTTCTCAAAGGCAAACACAATAAGCATTCTGGATCTGAAAGAGCAGGCCTAAATCCACTAGGAATATCACAGCTAAGGCAGGAGAGGAAGATGTAGGGACAGACGGGTTATTATAATGGTGAACAAACATGCTGACTTAACTTCTCTTTAAATTATGCCAATTTATTACAAAACAGTAGGAAAAATCTAATCCCCAGTTAACAAGAGGCCATATGGGAGAATTATTTGAGGACGTGTAACTGCAGAGTACGCTTGCTGCATAAGACTGCAAGGTCTTTACCCCGTAAGCTTTGGGCTAAGTAACGGCAATGAAGTAGCAGATCTGAGCCTGACAATGTGACAGTACCACCCAAGCCCTCGCTGCTGGGCTTAAGAAAGCCCGAAACTGCAGCTTCAGCTGACGCTTGCAGAATGTCCCTGTGAAGAAGGGCTCCCATGATCAGCTGTTATGTCATGCTGTGCAGATTTTTTGGCATGAATTCTTGCATCTTCATGTGAACCACGCAAATGAAACCCAGTGCTGTCTCTGAAAATAACAATGCATAGCAATTAAGTGCTAGAGTCGTGGTACATTCATGAGGCATCATAAAGTTAAGCCTTCAATAAGTTTCTGAGCCTAAAACCACAGAAACAAAAAATAAATGACAGTGACTCACGAGGGCTATAGAGGAATACTTCTGAATTAATAACAATATTCATGTGCTGCTTTCCCATCAGCACGTCAACCACAAGCATCCAGAGGCAGTTGGTAGAGGGTATGACACAAGATCTTCATTGTGGGGGATGACTGGTGATGGTCCCATTCTGCTGATGGATCCTTCTGCTGCCACTTTACCTACTGGGTAGAGCAAAACCCTGTCATTTATATAATGCATTGATCAGCCCGACAACTCTGGGTGGTGAGGCACTGGAACAGGTTGCCCAGGGAAGCTGTGGATGCCCCATCCCTGGAAGTGTTCAAGGCCAGGCTGGATGGGGCTTTGAGCAACCTGGTCTAGTGGGAGGTGTCCCTGCCCAGGTCAGTGGGGTTGGAACTAAATGATCTTTAAGGTCCCTTCCAACCCAAACCATTCTATGGTTCTATGAGTCTGCTCTGGTGGCTCAGAATAAAGCTGCTGGGACAATTTCAATGAAGGGTTCATCGTTCAGAGCTTAAACTGTTTATGATACCTGAACACTGGATTCCCTTATTCAGGTCTTCACTAACATGGAGCCAGGTGAGAGAACAAGCTACAGTTCTACTACAGCTTGGTCAGACAGATCTGAAGTCTGGGCCATAACAGTTGCTTTTTTTTGGCATTTTTCTGCCTCTTTGTTACTGATTATAATTCCCTGAGCAGCTTAATTGTCAGAAATAGCACCTCATTTGTGTTTATCTACTGACCATAACTGCTATTTAGTATTTTATTCCAGACTTGTTCTTTAATAATTAACACACTCTGAATTTGGCTGACAATTGGCACCCATTCAATTTAGGTCCCATTTTAAGAAAAGTTGTTCATAATCCTACTCTGTTCATAATCCTCTGGAAATTACTTAAAAATTACTCTTAAGCTTTTGAGGTATTTTGTAACTAGGAAGCCATTGTCAGGAAAGAAGTTTCACACAAATTTAGTCACAGCTACTTGCGGAATTTATCAGATCTTCTCCAGTAAGGTCATATGAGTCCCCATTAACTCTTACTCAGTTAGCATGTAAGATCATTGACTCCTGATTTTACATATTTAATACCGGGTGGGTAAAAGGTGTCATTGCAATATATATTTGACCTACAAAGGTCCATATTATTCTTCAGTTTCTCGGGAGTGGAAGTAGTTCACCTACCGTCACAGCAGTCTACATGCAGTGCCAGGACTGGAGAAAATGTTAGTTGCCCAGATGAGTTGGATGTAGTTTTTACTGCTTCGCCATGGCTACAGGCAATATTATCAAACATTATCCTGTGCGGCAGGGAACAACATGACGGCATCTTCCTTGATCATTTCCAGGAAAAGTTGTATCATGGTTTTTCAGGTATTATTGCTATGAATTATTACTGCCATGAGCCAAATTCCTTTTACATTTTTATCCCTTGCTGAAAGGTGATAGTATTCCAAGTCCTGCTCTTGGTAAGACAAACCTTCACTCTTGTCACTGCCACTTGAGTAAGCAGGGAGAGGCAGGCTGGAGTTTGTAATGAAGGTTTATGTGGCAGTACATAACAAATCTCACATTTGTATCCTAAATTCTCTTCTTTTCCTTTCACCCTCTTTTTTTTTTTAACTTCAATCTGTAGCTCTTGAACTACTACTTGATACTGCCTTTCTGGTCTTCTGTCTGTCTTTGCCAGATACGTGGTATTCCTTTTAATCCTCCCAAGTGTTGTAGTAGAGAATAACTGAGATCAGGGACATTCTGGGTTTAGCTCCTTGTTTTGTTTTTTCCTCTTTTTAATTCCCCTTTAATCACTCTTGTTCATTTTTATAGTTTTTGCTTGTGCGTTTATCAAGAACCATTCTTCCATCTGAAAACCCCTTGCCATTTAACTCCCATATTTAATTAAGGCAGGGAAAAGACACAATCCTACCGGTTAGTTTTAAGAGTTGCAGACAAAGATTCCCCGAGTTCAGTTATCCATGTGGTCCAGATGATGGTCTAGTTTGCTGAATCCAACTAGGGATACTTCATCTGGCCAACAACCTATCCCTGGAGGAAGTAAATTGAGCAGTAGATCTTCCCAAGCAGCTGAACATCCCTGTCTGCCCACCAGCACCCCAGACAGAAGGGTGACAGTAGCTGCAGGAGAGGGTCTGAAGCATCGAGTGCCGCTTTCTGTGGTGATGCCAACCCCTCTCAGCCCAGAGCTGCTGCTTGTACCTCATCTTCTGGTGCCAGCCTCTGAGTCTGACAGCAGCAGGATTGCGCCTTTCGTCTCTCTGCCTCCCTTCAGCATCAGCACAGGTCCTGCACCCTCCACTTTCCTGAGACCAGATTCTCCTCGGCTGCTGCTGCTAAGAAGGTGGGAACGTGTTGGTGGAGGAAGATGACTGCTGCTGCCAGGATCAGTAGTGGGAGTCTGAGACCTGCTCTCTCTGGAGGAGAGTGTAGACGAGTTACATGATGGAGCTGGGAGCCCACAGATAGCCACCCCCACCCCAGTTTCCCACTGTTAGGTACTTCTTACAGGCATTCATCACACCCTGCTTTTTTCTCTCACCCATTCAGACTTCATTGTGTGTGATGAGTGTTACATGCCTACGATGCTCATCTCTGTAAAATTCAGCCTTTAACTATTAGGTCTTCTCACCAGCAAAAATATAATATATGCATATAATCGGGGACTGGTTGCAGAAAGTGTTGACTAATTCTCATGAAAGTTGGAGGCAAGCTGTGGGAGTCGTAAACACCCATTTTATTATACTACTGCATCTATACATGTATCATTAAGAGACAAAGCTCTTACAAAGCAAAATGTAGGAAACTATCCTGCCTTGCTGTCTGGATGATTAGGATATTCCTCAAAAAGTCACTGAAGCCTGTCACTCAGGCTTCCTCAACCTGAGAGACAAGCTTCAGTGTAAGGCAAAGTCTTTTTTAAGGTCAAACACACTGTGAGAAACAGAAATAGCGAATAGGGATGGGAACTGGCTGGGAAGGCTTGCCTGCCACGTTTTCTAGCCCACACACACACTGGGCAGGCTGTTACCCCTGTGACAGCTGCCCTTGGGGAAAGCATGGCAACAAAACACCAGCTATGAAGCATGTTGGGCCCTCAACGTATTCCTGTAAAGGGTAAATCCATTTCTGAGCAGCGAGTCAGTGTATAGCATAGCCTGTGCTTCACTCGTGGGTCGCTCTAGCCACTAATATAGCCAGAATGGTACCAAGGGGGTTGGTTTGTCCTCTGAGCAGTGGAGATTTTCACCTCTGCTGCATCAGAAAGAAGAACTAGGACAAGAATTTAAGCAAAATTGAACAGAAGTTTGTAATTTCTGTCCTTCAATAGATTTATCATTGTGGATACTCTTTCACTAGATGTGCATCATGGATTGTGTCCTCTTCTGTCTGTGAAGCTATGAAATTATTCCCTTCCCTTCCCCAGCAGAAAAGAAGACACCACCACTGTGAAAAATGCATACTTACATGATCTATTTTTCTGGTTTTTATTAACTCAACATTGTCTCCTACAAATACGATTTGTCATTCACCAGAAGATTTGAAATGTAGACTTAAGTTACACATAGGTATAAAAAGCATAAAACAGCACACACGGTACCACTGTTTAGACCAGAAAACATTGTGTAGACCCACAGATAAGAGCGCTCTTCAAGCTCAGCTCCGTCGCCTTCTGCCTCAGGGGTTCAGTCTTCAAAGCTGCAGATGCCTCTGCTTCTTTACCCTCAGCTCGTGAAGCCCCGCCGGCTTGCCCCCGATGTTCCTCACTCACGTCCGGAGCACGGACCGGGGAACCACAGGGCAATCCCATCCCGCTCCACCAGAGGTTATGAAACCTTGGGTTCCTACTGGCTCTTCAGAAACGTTTTCCTCCTTCTTTTAATATTTATGTACAATATATGAAGGGATACGATTTGCGTCTTTGATTTAGACATATCTCTTGCCTCATACTTAAACAATAACTTGAAAAATATTTTACAAAGAAAAAGAACATTGTTCATCTGAATGTCATTCATTATTATATTGCTATATTTTATACCCTATTATTAATATATACAAAATTTCTTAATTGCCTTTTACAGATGCATGGAAGCATATAATATAACAGTTTTAAAGTATCCCATTTCTAGATTTTTTTTTTTCCCTTGGCTCATGTCAATCTCTTTAATAAACTATGGTTGCTTGGAGAATATAGGAAGTATTTGGAATGTTGTTTAAAGTTTAATAATAACTGGTAGCATTGTCCATTTGCGGCCTGAACAGTTGGAGCACCTGTCAGGGCGGTCTGGTAGAGATAGCAGCATCATAAGACTTAAACAATCATGGAGGGCTGTTAGTGTGCAGTGTCAACGGGTGCCAGGTTCTCTTCTTTATTTGGGGCTTTTCTTTTCTTCGGCTGCGTTTTGTTATTGTTTTCCCTCTGTTCTCGGTTTTGTCTTCGGGCTGCTCGCCCTTTGCTTTCCTGTCTTGTCTCCTTGCTTTCATCTTTGTTGGATTTTTTTCTTTTCTCCTCCCTATTTTTTTTCCCTGAAATAAAAATGATGGCACATTAGAAGACCTGCTCAGGCTGTTGCAAATTCTGATTCCCTCACTTTGCCGTAGCCTGTAAAACCGGCCCTGGATTAGCACCTCCCATTAGAGACTGGACACTAGTACTACTGTTTAGAAATGTCCAACTCTTCATCAAACTACTAAATTCGGCCACCAGACTAGCACCTCCCATCAGTCCGACTCTGAGCAAAGCACCGAGAACTCCCTGGGGATTCCTGGTGCTTTAGAGCTGATATAAATATCTCACACGCTCATAGCCCGTCTCCCACAGCCAGGGGCACAGCTCCATGGACTCCACCAAAACACAACTGGTTTGGGGACACCTATGGCTGAAGCCAGGTAGCATTAATTATTGACTGGTCTAAATTTGTCTTGGGCTGGAACCCAGGGCATATGGTGCGAGGAAATTAGCCATCGTGTTCCTTCCCTTCACTGCCAATGCTCAGCATCTATGTCTTTTAAAGATCCCTCTCCCCTCCCTTAATGCCCACCACACCCACATCCTGGGGCATTCTTGGTATTCCAACATGAATCCCATGACAAAGTGTCAGTTCCAGCACAGGCGTGTGACTCTCTTCAAACCAAAAAGTGGTGTTCCAAGTCTCAAGTCAAGCTTTAGACCATTGTTACAAAATTAGGTATTCAAGTACTTTATTGCTTTAAATACTTATAAAGGTAAGATGTTGAGGATTTTGTTACTGCTACAGACCTCTCCAATAAAGCTTCCCATCCCCTTAGGAACATTAAAACTTTGTGTATTGGCTGTGGAGATGATAATGTATAGTGCATTTATGCTTGGACCTAAGGAAGAAATTCTTTATGCTGAGCGTGTCTAGATGCTGGAACAGGTTGTCCAGAGCAGTTGTGGATGCCTCATCATTGGAAGTGTCCAAGACCAGGTTGGATGGGGCTTTGAGCAACCCGGTCTGGTGAAACTTGTCCCATGGCAGGGAGGGGTTGGACTAGATGATCTTCAAAGGTCCCTTCTAACCCAAACCATTCTGTGATTCTATTCCTTCTATTTGCTTTACAAACCAATGCAGGTATGACATTGAATCAAACTTGTACATACACACAAGATTTTTTCTGTGTGGAACTGGTTCATCTACAGAACTATGCTGCTGAAATTCGCCTGTGATTAGATGAATCTCAATGATGTCTTCAAAAGCAACCTCGCTTGAGACTTTCCTGAGACAATGTCATACTGACCTCTATGCCTCTTTACATGGAGAAATTTCTGGACGAGTATTGAAAAGCATCTGGCCAAACTACTTTATGATACCCTGGTAACAATATTACTGAAAATAATCTATCCCTCTCTGTTACAGCAAAAATACTTCATGCTTTTAAATGTCAACAGAGATAATCCAGGCTTTCCTACACCAATGTTGGGGGAGTTACACAAACCTGGCAATAGCTCTTCTTGTTGGGGGTGCTGAATGCAGGGAATTGTGCGCAGTCCAGAGTCAAAACCAGAGCCATGAGCTTTTTGGTGCCTCAGTGGGCTCTGCGGGAGTGGGACACAGTGGGGGAGTAGGTGCAGGGGCAGTGGCTTTGTTCTGAGAACAGATGACCATCCAAGGAGGAGTAGGTCAGATAAAGGGAGAGAGATCCAGAGGAGGCGGAGAGAAGGCAGAAAGCGAGGAGTAGGACTAAGCTGTGAGGAAGTGCTGTATCCTCTTCTTGTTGTGTAGCTCTATGGGCTTATTTTACAGCTTCTCCATTCCTTACCATCACTGCCTGAGATGGGAGAGCAAGGCAAGGTTTAGATACACATGTTAAGTCCAGTAGGGACAAACACCTGCCTTCCTCATCTGTTGTTTCCAAAACATGCAGTAAAGCTTTAAATGTAAAATGGCGCCTCAAATTTTAGGTAACCAGTCAGAGGTTACCCCAATATATGCCCACATACCTGCAGAATCCCTCTCTGAATTTGGCAATGCCATCTAAGATGCGCAGAGGTGAGCAGGGGAGACCTGCAGAAGGGGCCCGGGAGGCTCAGCGGGAGCTGCCACCACTGGGAGAGCTCCATGCAGAAGCGAGCCTGCATCTCACCCAGCTGTAACGCCGTCTCTTGCTAATGGGTAAATGACAGCACGGGCTTTCGTTCCAGCGGTTTGTAAATACGGTTGGCCTGAGATGAAATGTTGTTTGAATGGAAACTGTCCAGGCATTCAGTGTTTGACATTGTTCACTTGGTGATCAGCCAAAATCCTTCAGCTGTGACTTCCTAGCCACGATCCTTTAAGTATGTCGGAATGACACGCAATGGTTTCCTGTTCGGTCATGGGTGAGCATGTATGTATCTATATGTATGTGTGTGAATATACTCAGAATACGCTGTCTCTCTCTAGCTGGAGAGTTATCTAGGCACGGCTTCACTGGTTCGGTTTTAATTAGACTGGTGTCGTCATAAAGGAAAAGCAAAACTGCTCGCTGGAAAATGCTTAAAATTCAGTCCTAATTCTTTTCTGCTCTGAGGAAGACTGGTTTGGAGTCCTCTGTGAAATTTTGTATGTGCTTTAATGGCGTCACCCCCATGCTGTTGCCCTTTGTGAAAAGATCTGCCCTCTGGACCTGTGCTCTTCTGCTAATGCAATAAAGCATAGAGGGGTCACCTTTCCTGGTGGTTTAGCTCCTTTCACCGCTATTTTAAAAAATGAGAGTTTTTATATGACAGTATAATATTACTTCCAGTCAGTCCTTGGTTCAATTTAGACCCAAGGGAAGATTCTACAAGCAGTTAACTGCTAGCACTGGGGTGTAGCTGGAGCCGCCTCCTTGCGTGCATCTCTCTCCCTGCCCATATCCCTGCTCTCTTCTTCCCAGAGACTTCTTCCTGAATATTTTCCCTTCTTCCTACTACTTCCCTGAGCCCACTTCATAGCAGCGCATTGAACTGGACGCCAAAAGTTGTGGAAATTCATTGGAAATTCGGGCATTTGGCTGTCTGTGAAATGAAAAGTGCAAAAAATTACATGAGCCGTTACATTTACGAGTTCATCTCTGAGCTACTTCGCATTTGGAGAAGAAGAAAAGGCAAGGACAGCATTGTGTGTGTGTGTGTGTGTGTGTGTGTGTGTGTGTGTATGCGCCTTTTCACGTGGCTTTACTGCGTTTAAAGGAAGGTCTCCCCAGAGAAGCGGGAGCCGCGGAAGGGGGGGTGCCGGGGGCGGCCGCAAGGGGGCGCCGCGGTGCCGCGCCAGGCCCCTGAGTGCGCGGGAGGCG
>VYZM01015393.1:418314-473701 GCA_013398915.1 Dromas ardeola
GAAGAGAAGAGAAGAGAAGAGAAGAGAAGAGAAGAGAAGAGAAGAGAAGAGAAGAGAAGAGAAGAGAAGAGAAGAGAAGAGAAGAGAAGAGAAGAGAAGAGAAGAGAAGAGAAGAGAAGAGAAGAGAAGAGAAGAGAAGAGAAGAGAAGAGAAGAGAAGAGAAGAGAAGAGAAGAGAAGAGAAGAGAAGAGAAGAGAAGAGAAGAGAAGAGAAGAGAAGAGAAGAGAAGAGAAGAGAAGAGAAGAGAAGAGAAGAGAAGAGAAGAGAAGAGAAGAGAAGAGAAGAGAAGAGAAGAGAAGAGAAGAGAAGAGAAGAGAAGAGAAGAGAAGAGAAGAGAAGAGAAGAGAAGAGAAGAGAAGAGAAGAGAAGAGAAGAGAAGAGAAGAGAAGAGAAGAGAAGAGAAGAGAAGAGAAGAGAAGAGAAGAGAAGAGAAGAGAAGAGAAGAGAAGAGAAGAGAAGAGAAGAGAAGAGAAGAGAAGAGAAGAGAAGAGAAGAGAAGAGAAGAGAAGAGAAGAGAAGAGAAGAGAAGAGAAGAGAAGAGAAGAGAAGAGAAGAGAAGAGAAGAGAAGAGAAGAGAAGAGAAGAGAAGAGAAGAGAAGAGAAGAGAAGAGAAGAGAAGAGAAGAGAAGAGAAGAGAAGAGAAGAGAGGAGAAGAGAAGAGAAGAGAGGAGAAGTCAAGTCAAGTCTTTTTTTGGACAGGAGATAATAAAACATTTTCCAAGAGAATGTTCTGCTGTGGATTCATGAGATTCTAATAGTTCTGTGAAGTATCTATTTGGCATTACAATAGCTTTTATTCCAGAAATGAAACTTCGTACAGCCAGCTGTAGTGGAAGAGTTAGTCTGTAGGCACTGTCCAGTGAATTTGCTTGTAGATAGGGGATACTTTACTATTTTTAATAATAGCAACTTTGTATATTGAAGAAAATCTACAGACATGCTATAATTTTGAGAAGTGCAGTAGTTCAAATTAAATGCAGGCATGAAATTAATTCAGACAACAATATAATTACATGTCCAATCAGCTTAAAGGTGCTGAGTTCTTGTTAATCTAATTTATAGCCCCTGGTCGAAGAAATCCCTGCGTCTGTATTTATGCAATCCATGGCTGAACACATCTTTAAGTATGCAAGCCAGAGTATTTCAGACACGTCTTTGCATTATCGCATCAGATGTGCTGTTTCCACTGGACCTATAACCGTATTTTATGGAGTAAAGGGAGGAAGGTCTGGTCATGACTTGGGAGAACTTGGTACTTAAGACTACCATGTGAGAGAGAGTTACTTACTGAAAAAAATCACAGCTGACATGGATTAACTACTGCAAGTTCCAGATTTCACCTACTTTAGGCATTGTCACTTAGTCCCACCCTATTATATTCAGCTGTAATTACTACAGGGAACTCAGAGCAGCATATTTGTTCACTTCTCCTTTCCGTGGGCACTGAAACCCCAAACCACCATAAGGAAGGCATAAAATCTGATTGTGCAAACTGCTTCGCTTTGGTGTGGGATTGTCACGGGGTAGGTCTCATGGAAACCCCAGAGGGATCAGAATCTGGCGTCAGGCATTTGGAATGAGTGTATTTCTTTTGGAGAGATCCCTCCCATGAAGAAATTTACCCTGGGAGAGCAGAAGGGGCAAAAGGAGTCACTGCACTGCGCCTGTTGGAGTTGCAGGCACCGACGTAATAGGCCCCTGTCTGGAAGGGTCCTGGCGCTTCTACTGTGCATGTCACCACGGACCACAAAATCCTCCCCACTACACTGTAATAAGCTGAAGAGCTATAATAAAAGACCACAAGCCACAGCTGTAACGTGCCACAGTGTTCTTTCACACCCCTCCCAGCCTCGGCTGACCTCTCAGCACTTTCCTGCCTCCTGGAGCTCCGGTACCAGTGCCCCAATACCTCCTCTGTGCCCCACCTGGTAGGGGGACAAAACCTGGGGGCTAAGTGCCACCACTCTGTGTCGCCCTCCTTCCCACCTGTCTGCACCCTTCTCAGAGACTTTTTTTAGTCCTCTTAGACTATAAGTCTGTCAGCCTTTCCTCATGACACGACCTGGACAACAACAGCATGACGTGTGCTGAGTGAAGATGCCAGCAAGAGGATCATGCTCCAGGCTGTAAACCCACTTACTACAGCTCCATCTACCATACAGTCATGCCATGTTATGCAAATGAGTGGATCACTCTCATTTTCAAGAAAAGTGACACATTTTGTTCTGGAACACAGGCTGCAGCATGTACTCACGCTATTTGCCAAAATAACAAGCCTCCAAACCCCCAACTGCCCAGTGATGCAAAGGACATTCTCCATTCATTCACAAGCCACTAGCGGCTGATCCATCTGATATGTCTTTTTGACATTCAAGCAGCATAACTTTCTTAGCAGCAATCATTGTTTTCCTAGTTATAGTGGCCCTATTTTATAATCACTAGATTTTCAGGTGACCAGAGTGGTGAGGGTCAACAACTTTAGTACTACCTAGGTGCTACACGGCTCAGTGCATTTCCTGGCCTTACTTACTCTTGAAGATGCATCAACTGCTGAAGTGAATATGTGTAAAAATTTTCAAGGAGCTAAGGTCCAAAGGCATTCAAGGAGCAATTAATTTGACCAAACGTCAGTTCTCCTGCTGTTGAGATGTATAAGGAAAGCCTAACTGGCTTTCACATGCCAGTCCAGATGGATTCAGGTGTTAAGGTATGTGTCATAGCCACAGACCTATGTGGTGATCTTAGATAACCCAAGATACCTCAAATGATATTGCCACTTACGGTTGCCCAACAGCTTTAGGGGACTTAGTGACTAACTTGTACTTACATGCCCTATCTCCTCTTGAAAATGGAAATAGCTCTTTAGATGTAGACTCTAGGCAATGTTGGAGCCTGAGACAGAAGTCTTTCTATGAGATTTAGGATCCTTGAGTGTCATTTGCCTCTGAAAATAGGATCTGGACTACTAGGTTGTATTCACTTGAAAAATGTTCTTATTTATGTTGTGTGTGCTAGCCTGTCCTTGCAAGAAGAGGACAATGCTGAGACAGACACATTAGGGGGAACAAGAACGTTGCGTCTAAATACATGAATAATCAGGCCTGTGCAACAGCTGTTTGCATAAAGCAGGCAGAGAGGAAAGAGAGGAGGCTGAGCAGATCAGCTATGTCAAGACAGGAGATGTCAGGCTTTGCTGCTGTTGCAGATAAAGAACAAGTCGTATTCCATTAGGTGTATGGGAAGCAGGAAAGGATCATTTCTTCTGTGGGTTTCTTGGGAAATGACACTGCTACACTCATGAGCTCATAAGCAAGGCTTATGGAAAGTCCCTGGCTTAACTGTTTTGTGATGACCTCTTTGCAGTGGAAACGGGTTGGATCTGCCTTTCCTGTGCCGTAGAAAAGACATTGCCAGTGTCTGAAAATACACGAATATCCTCCAGTCAATGAAGCGGCCAGAGGAGGAGGACTTCTGTAATGAGTTCTGTTTGCTGTTTGTGGAGACATTTACTGCCGTCTCTTCAAACCAGAGCCTGTGGGGATTTATTTCCTTTGCACTTGTCTGTTGGGACTAAGGGAATTTGTTAGCAGCCTTGTTTTAATCAGGACTGGTGTTGTGCTAACAACAGCAATTTTATAATTACATAACAGTTTTCATCTTATAAGAACCCACAGCTTATAAAGTTTGAACACGGCTTCCAAAGACAGGAAAGTAATGGCTATTTAGCAGAGCAGAAAAACCAGTCTGCATTGTTAAGGATGGGAAGCAACATACACCATGCTGGTATTTAGGAAAGTGGCATTTTCTTGCCGAGCTTGCTCTGAGATTACTAATGGTGGCTTCTGAATGGGATTTAATTTTTACAGTTCTCCTAAACGTAGCAAAAAAGGTAGATGAGTGTCCAAATCCACCTTATAAACCTCTTTTAAGACTAACGGAATCAGATGCCAATACAAAGATTGGCTATAGTAGTGATTGGTACCAAAACCCCTTACCCTGTTGTTAGAGTGTCAGGATATTGGCAGAAATCTATAATAGCTTGTTTTCCTTTTAGGCACCAACAATCCAAGCCCTCCCATTAGCCCAGATTGAGGTCATAAATATAGTCCTTTTTAGAGACTTAGTTCAGCTGGTGCAGGCTTTTGAGCAGACCAGAAATAAAAATGTGATGCTGCATTATGTCAGAGCCGCATGTTTAGTCTGCCTCTCTAGAAATAATCAAGAAAAGTTATACATGATAAGAGGCAGATGCTAGTGCCTCAGCAGACATTTGAACTCTTTCTAGTACAATAGTAAAAAGGAGAAAACACCCAAAGAAACTTGTTTCTTTAGTACTCAAATTTGTACTCCGAGTGCTCTGAAGGGAGGGATAAACGAGAAAAGACGTTTTCCTTGGCTTTACTTAAACCGATTGCATTAATGTAACCTGCCAATGCAGAAGATACTGATATGACCCCAATGTTTGGATGCAACCATAAGAATGACTTTTTCCCTAAGTGACCATGGCTTGGAGCTGGGCTATACCAATGACTGAGTACGGATCCTGGAGGGGATTTGCGAGTGCCGATGCTTAAAGTTTGGACCAGGCCAGCAGTTCCTGCCCCAGTACTAGACACCAGGGCCAGGGAACCTGGGCATCTTCCACCATTTCATTTGCTGGTATGAGAGCAGCTATATGCTCCCCCTGGAGCCCCCTCCTTACATTTCCTTAAGTTTCCTAGTGTGCCAGGAAGGTAACGGAAGATGAGGAGTCAACAGGATGCCCCTCTGGCCCCGCTCTGCACGGTTCACTTGTCCCCTTGCTCTAAGCGCGGTTTGTTTGCCTTCCCACCTGGGGAGACACCTGTGCTGACAGGTAGATGGGAGCCCATGTGTGTCCCACAGGTAACCCAGGCCAGCCTGACGGATGGATCAGCCAGTCAGCAGTACCTAACAAGCAGGGGGACAGCAGCTCCTGACGGATCCACTCAGCAAAACCATCAGCCCAGAGCCAGGGTGCTATTACTTAAATTCACCGGAGGCCCGATTCTGCCCTCTGTTGTACTTGCTCAAACACACAGAGGTCACCGAGGTTGGTCTCTGGTGTAAATGAAGGGAGAATTTTCTTTCAAGAATACTTCTCAAAACAAGGTGTTGAGAAATGACCATTTCTTTCTGTTTCATGTCTCCAATGCACGTGTACTATTTCAACTGGTCAAAGCATTGATCCCTCTCTAGGTAGTGTTAGTATTTCCAAATACATTTTCACACTGATTAAAACGGCAGGTCAGGTTTCTAAATTTCATACAGATCAGGGACTCCAAAGGTCCCCTTTCAAAAAGGGTGACATGACATTTCATTTTGGCCATCTCCGTATGTTTCTGAAGAGTTTTTCTCACCTACTGAGAGGATACCTGGCAGTTCACCAGGTAGAGAGCAGCTGGTGGAGAAGGGGATTGGAATCACCAAGACTCTTGGGCTGCGTCTGTAAAAGGCTCAGGAAGTTTTTATGCCAAAGTGATTCAGAGCTTAGCCCTAAGGAGCTTGGGGAGCTGGGGTGACCAAGATGCTGTCAAAGGGATCTCAGGTTTTCAGACCCTCGAGTCCTTGTCAGCCTGCCAAGTGGGTTGCCAAAGGCCAACCCAATGGACGAGCCAGCAGGATAAAAGGCAGACACCTAACACAGAGGCAAAGTTGTTTCAAAACCTGCCTACTTTCCACTGGGACTTCATTGAAATCAGCAAGTTTCTGGGAAATGCGATGACTTTGATAATCTGGTATTTTCCATTCCTTTTCAAAATTCAGCCCTATAAAATATTTTAAAAAAAGATTTCAAAGTAGGGGTCATAGAGGACACACATGAATGCAAGTATTTTAACATTGCCCGTAAGTCTTCAATTTAAAATGAATCACAGATAGAAATTGTCCATGTAATTTTTATCCAGGCTGTCTTGCTGGTTTTTTGTTTTTTTTTTTTTCCAAGAATGTGATAAGTTTATTCTTTTTAAATCCCTCTGGGAATGAACTGTGCGTTTAAAGCTGTTTGTAGTAACACAGCTTTGCACACTGAAGTGAGCAGCCGGCTTTATGAGTAGCTTGAAGTGGAATGTGAAGAATGAGTTTGCCATGTGACAGTGCATCACTGGAGTCCACTTCACTTAGTATACTTTACAAACTGACCACTGCGCCATTTAAATTGGATATGAAGGAGGTCGCATGGCCCAAAGATTAGAGAAGATGCAGCCCCCACCGAGATGAGAAAGCAGCTTCTCATGACAGAGGGCACCACTGAGTGCTAAGGAAAGTCTGTAGTCCCTTAGCCACCCCACCAGGAGACCTGCCCTGCGTCCTCTCTAGTACAGTTCCCACCAGCAGTATACAATGGCACGTCGACATGTTTTATTTTTCTGCTTGGTGCTTGGCTGGTGTCTTAAAAATGTGACAGTGGTGCTGGTAAATTGGTAACAATCCTAGGCTTTACACTTCCAGGTGTGCCTGTGGGGTGTGCACAGCCCATACGGCGGGGCTGGTTACAGGAGCCGAATTGTAGGGCTACAGAGAGGTTCTAGGGAACCCAATGCAAAAGTTCAGTGAGTGATGTTTTCTGTACCACAATGTACTGCAAGAAGTCAGGACCTTCTCTAGCCTCTGAAAACTGGGACTGTGGGGACCAGCGGTCTCTTTTTCCAGCTGCCTCCTGCCTCCAGGTGAAGACCACTGTACACCAGTCAATATATTAGTCAATTACACCTTTATATTAGTCAAAAGGAGAAAGTACTCACTATTTCTACAGATCTGAGCGCCACCTGCTTTAGCTAGCAACTCCTTAGACACTCTTCTATAATATCTGAGACCAACCCTGTAGCCACTAAAACCAATAATATTTTGCAAAGGTCTGGTATGACATGCTCAGAAACACTTTATAGACTGTCATACAGAAGCGTAGAAACCTCAGGGGCAAGAAAAGAGCAAACAGTTGGTGCAGACATACTGTGGTAAGATACCAAAAGGAGCAGGATGCTTTGTCCAAAGAATCCAGAGCAAACAGACCCTTATGCCAACCTCAACCAGAAACTCTAAGAAGTTACTTTAAAAATGTGCTTTTGAAAATGTTACCCAAGATGTTTCTATGTCCAGGAAGTTAGTTTATGTGCTCTGAAAGAATGACTTGCTTTCAGTTAGAAAACAGAGGTTCCATCAACCTTAAGCCTGTAGTATTCAGAGAGATTCACAGAGACTCTTGCATCTCCATGTTGCATCTTCCACTGTGTCACATTTAAACTTAAGAGATTTATCCATCACAGCTTCAGTTTGATTTAAGACCACTGCAGAAAAAAATCCAGCAACATAAAATATACTGTGGCGGGGAATGGGATCCTTCATCTCAGTGACGAACCTCTTTTTCTTTATAATATGGTCTTCATATGACTTCCCCAAGTTCCAAAACTGTAAAATGGAGATAAGAGTTCCTTAATTTTGATAAGTGCTTTGGGATCTATGGATAAAAACCCCTACTGCTCCAAGAAGTGGACAGAGGGTCCTCCTTACTTCAGTTCATGTTTTGAAGGACCAAACGTCATGCTTCAATGAAATAGAGAGCTCAGTATACTTTTTTACGGAATATCAGTTTCTTGGTTGTGCTTAAAGGTAGCAGGGGCTGGATCACCCACTGGCATTCCCTCCCACCACCCACATCCGTACAAGAAATAAAGTCAGTTCCTCTGGATTTAAACTAAATCCTTCTGGTTTAGCAATGCACATTTCTACTTAAGCAATAAACATCTGTCGTCTGCCATTCATTAATATTAATTATAAATGGTCACTAGCTCATGGGATCCAAGTCCACCAGCTGAGATTTTTCCAAGCCTGACCTTGTTAGAGTTTGTATAAAAAGTGTTCAGAAGGGTCCTCCGAAGCTTCAAGCCAACAATAAGTGCAATTTGCAGAGTACAGCATTTAGATTATGCACTTAGAACAAGGGCAGTCAGAAAGGGTGGTGGGGAGGGGGGCAGGGAGGGAAGAAGAGAGTACAGAGCCTGAAACAGCGTTCCTTTAAATGCTTAAGAGTTTTAAAACTTTCTGCAGGCTAATGACAGGGAGAGGCATTGTCCATAATGAAACTGGCCCATCCATTAAACATTACTGTAAATGAAAGGTTGCGCGAATTAAAGGTTGTTCATCTCATGTTTCAGGAATGTAGCTGTGTTTCATGTCTGAAGCCTGTTTTCCTTTTAAACGGAGTTCTTCAGATGACAAATGAGAGAGAGAATTTCAGAAAGCAAATGGGCAGAAGTAAATACATGCTTAAGAACAAAGCAGAGACATAACTGTAGCTGTAAATCTTTACACTGGGGCTACTGTTTGCCACAGATATTGAGGAGGATTAGAATAGAATTGAGAAATTTCATTACTGGATCATTTTGCTTGTAAACCAAAAAACGATAGAAAAATCCCTACAGTTAATTGTTAAATTCCAGCTTTAATATCACCTGTGTATATTTCACTCAAGGACCCCTGGTTAATTCTTTTGATACCATTTTGGATTTCAAGGAACTAAAAATAGAAAATGTAGGAAATTTCAATTTTGCGTGTCCATCACATCCTTAAATGATAAATGTGGGGGTTTTTTTTCTCCCCTTTAATTTCTTGCCACTGCAAAATTACTTCAACAAAAATTACTGAAAAATAATATTTGTTTGCATTGTTCCTTAAAATTAGCTCATTTCTTTTCAGGCCTAAGCATACAGCAATATGGCCCTCATGGGACAAATCTTCATCTGCTCTTAAAATACACGTAACTTCATTGGCAGAGAGGTGCTAGCTTATATCTCTGGTTAATTAGTGTAACAAGTTCACTGAAATTTTCTGTAAGAAAATCCAGCCCTGCACTCTTCCTATAACAATGATTCAAAGCTGATGAATGCAAAGAGGAAGATGAATGGCTATCTCAGCAATGCAAATGACTAAACTCGAAAAAAATGAAAGGGAAATTGGTTTCAGTTCTTGACTCAAGCCCAAATAAAAGTCTGAGCTTGGTAAAACCAGCAGGAGGCCCTATAGTGATGTCAATGGATAGATACTTGGATTTGCACTCTGTAAATGTGCAGTAGGCTGTATCTCTGTGGAAGTCTTACAGAAGGCAACCGGCAAAGCAGCAAAGTGTTACCTAGTCCCTTACCAGGCTATGAAGCTGGACTGCTGCACTTAGACTGGCTCCGATGGATGTTTGCCTAAGCTCCTTAAAAATCGTCCATAATGGAGATTCCCACAATCTCTCTCCTGATCTTTACAATCTCTGATAGTAACGCTGGATGTTGCCATCTCATTGGGAACGCTCTGAAGCTCCTTTGGACCTTTGTAAAGGAAAGTTATGGCAGCCAGCTTTTTCTTTTTCAAAGCTCTGAGGTTAGAAGAGAGCTGGGAGGTGGCAGCCTAAGCAGACCAAAGGCTACATCAGGTGTCAGAGCTGGCAGGGAGAGTGAGCTGAGAAGAGACGACGAGACTGGAGATGCAGAGACCTGGGTGGGGAAAAGCAAACAGAGCTCCCTGGGTGGGGAAGAACAGACAAATATCCAGTAAGATGAGGAGAAACAGCAGCCAAAAAGTGCTCCTTTGTTTTCACTTTGTTACAAAGGAATGCTGAAAATCCCTTCTTCATGGCTAGATCCAAAGTACTCTGAAGTCAATGGGATTTCAGTGGGTCTTGGATCATGCCCTTTAAAAGAAGGTCGGCTATAATACAATAGTGAATGAGTGCCATTGCTGTCCACGACTGGCAGTGTTAAAACAGCATTGCTATACATGGAAGCGTTCCACAGCCCAGGATTTAGCTCATTAAACAGTGCTGTGTGTGTCACCATTAGACTTGAAACATCCACTGCCTGATTTACTCTGTAGCTCACATACCCCAAATGTTTTGCATTCTTGGACTAAATTTGATAGATGTACTAGCAAACTTCTCTCTTGCGTTTGTTCTTCTTTCCAGGACACAGAGGCCAAAATAGTGAGGGGTTTAGATCTCCAGGTGGCGAGGGCTGGGTGAGCCCTGCTGTCAGCAGCCACTTCCCTTCGCCTTTACTTTGTGGTAATATTGCCCAAAGGTGAGAAAACAGCTTGCTGTGGTCTTCTGGAGAGTCAAAAGAAAGAAGTTGTCAAGATATCTTGCCATGGCATGCAGCCTGGAAGAGGGTCATTTCCTCTTCCAGCTGTGACAAAAATGTCTCTCCCTCAGAAAGAGCTCCTTAAAGCACTAGAAGTTAGGGCAAGGACTTTGGAAGCGTCAACTGCGAAAAGCGATAGAAAGACCAGTGTGGAGAGAAAGACGGGCAAGAGGGGATGTGCAGGCAGGGCAAGGAAGTGATGTGGGGTAAGAGAGGACAATACTCAGCTCTTTCGCACATGGTCTCTACCCTGAGCTGAGAAGAGAGAGAAGCCACAGTTTCCTATTTGCCTATCCCTGAAACTCGACATTGTGAATTCGCTGAAGGTGAAGGTGCCATAAATACGTCAAGTACATCTGTACCAGGGAAGAAGGTCAGAGACCAGGCAGACCCCTGTGTGTCTGCACAGCATAACTGGTAGTTTGTTGTGGGACCCTGTTTGACCTGCAACAGCCGTCCCTCTTCCCCAGTCAAGTGCTACAGAAGGAATAGCCCCAGCCAATTTGGATACAAGCCAGAAGGTCGCCCTTGGCCTTGTGGCCAAGGAGCCGGACCTTTACTTGCTTTTCTGTAACAGTATAGACATAACTGTGGATTTCACCTTCTAAAGATGGAGCTGCTCCTCTCAATCCCAAACGTTTTTAATCAAGAGGGAAGATTTTAAGCAGGTGCTGGAAATCTGGTGCTGAATGAATACCTGATGGGCACTTTGGAAGGGAGAGGAAGAGGAGTTCATGAGAGGTTTGTATTCCCTCCTGTTTTTCCTACAGAGCTCAGGCATCTAAAAGATAGTCAGCCAGCCAATTCTGGAGCACAAGGAGGCACCAGAAGGGAAGAACAGAAAGAGAAAAAGAGCTGATTTCTATCCCTTATTTGGTTTAGCGATCCGAGGATAAGAGCTCTCACATCGTTCACATTTTAATGGAAGAATGCAATCAGCTTTTTTTCTGATTCACTTTCCTTACGGGAGCAATTGACCACACTCATCTTTCTCAGATTCGATACCATTCCTGTTACTTTGAGGTTGGTGCTCTTTATCAGCAGTGTGTCCAGCATGTTTTTTCTAGCCTGCTCCAGAGGACCTCAGGGCGGCTGAGCGACCTCCCCTCTTCTCCCAGGCCCCCCAGGACAGGGAGGAGATGGGAGGTGGCAAGAGAGGACCTGGGAGCAGGAGGGGAGAACATCTCCCAAGCATCAGAGAGACAGTGTCAGCCCAGCACCCTGTGAGGCTAAAACCAATTTTGATACCTGAGGGCCTGACAGGTTGGTGTATAGCCACAGCCATTTCCAGCCTGACTGTTCGTCGAGATGCATGTTATTCAGAGAATACAGCCTTGGCACGGCACACATGTACACAGAGCGTGCATACACGTATAGTACCATACGTTCAGAGGCACACAGTGTGTATGTTTTACCTGCTTGCACAGTTGATACGTGTCTGTGAGAACCGGGAGGTATGATGAGAATTTAACAGTCACACTAACACAAACAAAATAAACATACTTGTAGCAAAACGCAGTATTACTATGAATTAGTTCCAATTTTAAGGTCTCAGTTTGCAGCTAGTAACCTAATAAGACTTTCAAAACTGCCTGTGATTAAATTTTGAGAATGCTATGATCAAAGTTTAAAAATGGCTTTTTCCAACCTCTTCAGCCCTTGCATTGTAGAGCCAGTACATCCTCTACTATTTTGGATTCACAAATCGCTGCGGGTCATATCATAGAATCATAGAATCATAGGGTTGGAAGGGACCTCTGGAGATCATCTAGTCCAACCCCCCTGCCAGAGCAGGGTCACCTTAGAGCAGGTTGCACAGGAACGCGTCCAGGCGGGTTTTGAATGTCTCCAGAGATGGAGACTCCACCACCTCTCTGGGCAGCTTGTTCCAGTGCTCTGCCACCCTCAAAGTAAAGAAGTTTCTCCTCGTCCAATTTTTTTTTTTTATTTATATTGGTCCTATTTTTCCCCTTTTAACCCTTCTCACCCAGATCTCTTTTCTAGATCACCCCTCCATGTGCCGGCCGGCGGCAGCGGGCAGCCCTGTGCTGTCTGTGCCCTGCCTTGCTCAAGGCATCCCCAAGACGCCATTTCACTTCATGTTGCAACAAGCGGATTCCCGGTCCCAACAGCTTTAACTCTCGGAGGCTGGAAATGTGTTAAAGTTAAAGAGTCAAAACCCCTGCAAGGAAAGGAAATGAGAGGTCCTCTTGGCAGCAACAAACAGAAAATAAACAACCAAACTCTTCACAAGACAGATTCCTCAATTATAGTAACAGAGGCTCGCAAAGGCCAGAGTTATGACCCATTGGCGTATGCAGTATGTAAACACAGGGATGCAGTAATTAGCTTTGTGTTCATTTTGAGGCTTCAGAAGTCCTGTGACCTGCCATGGAGTAAGGTCATTAACCATAACCACACTAGTGACCTTCACACAGGACACCCCATCTCTCACAGTTACACGAGCGAACTGTGGGCTGTGATGCCTCCCCGGCTCACATGCTCCAGCCCCCTTGTTTTAAATGCCACTGAGCTATACATGAGGGAAAGGATGTGACTTTTGGGATGAGCTTGGATTGGAATATCTTACTTTCCCACGTAGCAATGCTTAGGACTTAAATGTGATTAAGTAAAAATACTCAGTACGAAAAATAAAATATCCAGAATTTCCCCCAATTCCTTTTTTTGTTGTTGTTGTTGTTTAAAAATAGTACGCTGAGGAATTATTGGGCTGATGTGGGCCTCCATTGCCCTGGGAAGAGACTTTTATCTTTGGTGTGTGGAGTGTATAGGGACAAACTATTCGTAGCTTATTCTCTAAAGGGCAGTTCACTTTTGAATAAGCAGGTGTATTCACAGCGTAATATCTGTATTCCCCTTACAGCACAAACCATTAGCTGACAAGCTACCTTGCCTCCAGGGGGTTGCAGTCTTGTGAATTTTAACTAAAATTGCCCCTCTTCCTTTCATGACAGTATCCTGCTTTCAGACTCTACAAGGTGACAATTCCTACACTCCACGGTGAAAAAGAAATATGCTATTCTACATTCATCTCACCGTTCTTCGTGTCTAATGCTTGAATTTTTGCCTGCTAGGAACAGGAACTTTCTTTGGTCTATGTTTGCACAGAACGGGACGCAGTTAACATTGGTTGTCTCCTTTGAACATCTAAATGCCACCAGCATGCAAATAAACCAAGATATGAAGAAGTAACAATTGAAATGCATTATTTATTTGTTTACAGCAATAGAACTGTGTAACCAATGTAGCCTATCTGTTGGCTTGCATAATACCCAGCTTTCTAAGATATTTTCCTTGCTCTTGACTTCACACTTAGTCTTTTGGTGAGTGTTTTTAGTCTCTTCAAACTGATCAGAACTTGTTCTCTGAAAGAACTTAAAACTGTCTGCTCACTGGAGGGTTTAGTTGGGACTCAACAGAAAGTCATATGGTGACTGTTCTCTTCTTGGCAGAATTGTTCATGCGTGAAAACATGCAATTCCTTCCCCACAGATACTTTTGTATGCAATTCTGATATTTGGCCAATAAAAGTCAATCATCTCACACATTTCCTGACAGCAGTTCAAAGGGACTTGTGTTTGGCCAGAGCACATTTGTTAAGGCAAAGGAATAATACTGATGGATAATTTGCAGTGTTTGAAGAGCCCTGAAAGTTGTGCTTTTCCAATACATCTATTTGCACCATTTGCCATTAATGGACATGGCTACAGGAAACTTGACTCTCAACATATGTCTATCAGTGACAGGTGGGAGTCAAGAAGATGTTAAATGTGGGAAGGTAAAAGTAACAGTGCACTGCACTGGGGGAACAAAACAAAAAGTGTGAGAGAAAGAAAGGCAGAAGAAACTGGAACTTAAAAACATATAGTCATGCAGACTAAAAAGAACTGGCCATCATGGAATTAAGAGAGGAGAATTATGAAATAAAATCCAGTGAGGTTTGGATGGGACTGAGGTATAAAAGGAGCCTGTATGTGAAACACATGGGAATTACTGCATCAGATACACTGGGATCAACTAATTTAGTGCTAAAATGAGTAAAAAGAACCTTTTAGGCTAGCTAGGCTATTTGTATCCTTTTTATTCCCATTTATTTTTATTCATTCTGTAAATGCTAGCACCTTCTCCCAGTAAAACTTCATTTTATAGCCAGTGAGGGAAAAAAATGAGTTGTAATAGATCTCATCAGCTTTAATGACACAGCAGCAGATGGGAAAAAAAAAAAAAACAAACCCTCTTCATCCGTTTTATCTTGTTTTGCGTAGCCATTCCAGAAACATGTCCTTGGTTCTGTGTGATAGCAGCAACTTAACTGACTAACATCCTGTCTCTGACCTCAACTTCTCGAGCAAAGTCATTGAGCCATCTGTGACGAGCATACCCCGTCATCATGTGGTCTTTGCCCTAACTCCCTTGGCCACAGACATCTAGTCAACGTGGAAATGGCTGAGCTAATGCTCTCTTCATAGCCGCGGAGAAAAGGTTAGCAGACTGCTGGGTCTGCTGCTAGACTTCAAAAGCTGATGCCGTGAAAGCTAAACTCCAAAGCAATGCCCAAGCGGCAATGGGGAGCCATACAGTACAAAAGAGCATTTTCGATATTTCTTAACAGTAAATGCAAATGTATTTACTTTCCCTTCCCTTTCCCAAAGTGTTTTTGTTGTTACCTCCTTTTGCTCTCACTGACTGGACGCAGCTAGCCGTAAGAACAGAGCCTGGCTTGGTTTCTCGTGCAATTATTCTGTTGTTCAAAGCAAAACAGAAGTTTTTCTTCTGCCTTTTCTTCTGGGACAGTGGCAGTAGGGAAGATAAGTTGCCTGGAGTTTAAGTTGGAAAGCTTAATTTCCCCGATCCAGTAGGAAGAGAAGGAAAACTATCTTAATTCTGTTTCCTGGCTTGTCACCATAATCCATTCCTTAAAGCTATTTTAACCTAATGTTTTATGTGTGAATTCCCTCAGTTTTATTAAGAATTATCTTCTTTAAAAAAAATGTAAAGTCATCTCCCTGTGAAGGTGTATGAAAGTGAACGGGACAGGCTTACGTGGATACTGAGGAGTATATAATGGAGGATTTCAGAACATTAAAAAAAATGGTTCTCAGACATAGACATACAAATCCCAAGGACATGGGTAGAGTTGGAACATGGATTCCATCTGTCCACATTGATTTTGAAGGAATTGTCTACTGAGTGCTAGAATATAGCCTGTGACTTGCTCAAACGGAAGAAAAACCCCCACCTTTATGCACATTGCAAGAAAAAAAAGAAAGAAAAAGATTTATGATTGTGAATGAATTCTTGTGGTGCGCAGTATTTTTCAAGTATGGTTTGGCTCAGATCCCATAAAATAAGAATTGACAGTAAAATACGTGAGTACTTCTTCTAAAGTACTTACTACACAGGAACAGCAGGCATTTCTCAAAGAGAAATGGCTTGTCCAATCTGAAGAGACTGCCAGATTGCCATAAGCAAATACACAACATCATTATCACCTCAAAAAAAACCAGCATCACAGTTCCAAAGTTACAGTTCAGTCCTACATTTTTCACTCTGGCAAAATTAGCTTTGGTAGAAAAAAAGAGGACATTTCCCCCAGTTACAGTAGGCTAATGGGAGTCTGTGTTTCAAGTTGCGCCACTGGGGAGGGACAGAAGCAAGCGTGGACATTTTGGACGTAGATTCCAAGCATAAGGGAATCCGTAAATAGCTTGCCTTGGCTTCTCCCCTGAGGCAGATACACCTCTCTACCTCTTCAAGGCACTGCCTGACACAAGGAGGAGGAGGTGACATCTATCCCATAGGTTCCCATAAATCAGTAGGTCTAGCCAGTTCTTGGCTGAGGAGGAGGAGGCACCTGTAGCTATCTGGTTCATAACATCCTCCTTCTAATGTTATATCCCTTCTCGTGAGGTATTTTCCTTCTCATGAGGTATATCCCTAGGGAACAAGCCAAGCGTCCAGAGCATTACAAGCTCCAAACCCCTTTAACGTTTCTATAAGTAGTCTGCAGAGATTACTAGAGAGAATTTAAACCCTAGATATCATTTAACAATGAAACAGTAAGATACTACTGGGTACCAGCAGTTCATGCTGCCTCACAGATGTTCACAAAGGGGGCAGCTTCTCCACCTGTTCCACTCATCCTCAAAAGGGGTGAAACCTTTAAGTTGTGAGGAAAGGGAAATAGAAGGGATGGGGAAATGGGAAGGATGGGGAAAATGGGAGGGATGGGGAAAAGGGAAGGATGGGGAAAAAGGGAGGGATGGGGAAAAGGAAATATTCCATCAACACTCCTGTGCCAACCAGAGTAACTGCATCCGGGACGGAGCAAGTAACTTCCCTGCTGCAAGAAGGGGAGAAAAGGGAACAGCAGAACAACAATCTCTACTGGGTGGAATTTGAATAAATTATTATTTCATAGCCTTCTTAAGCATCTCCCATTCTTAACATATGGGATACCATTCACTAGGTGCCATGATGGGCAATAAGTCCAACAAGCTGGCTCGCATGGAGAGGTGGCTCTGCTGGCACTATTGCTTATTGGGTGAAACCAAGTGGAGTTTCCCTTGGCTGCTACGCAGTGTTGTGGTCTTTCTCCCATGCTGGGACTCCATGAACCAGATGCAGATGGCAGGATCAGGCCACGATGTTCAGACAGAGCTAGTAGGAGGAGTTCGGAGTGGGAGAGAGGCCACAGCGCTGCAATTGCAAGAGTTATGGTCTTACCTGTAAGGAAGCATGAAACAGGAATCGTTTTGGAGGAATCCCACGGTTGAAGCATGAAACTTGGCTGCCTGATACCCAACAAACAACTCCCACCATGACATGTTTTACAATGGAGCTTTTTGTTCTCAGCTCCACATGCAACCCCTCATCTTGGCAGCTCTTTCAGCATAACCAAGAGAGAATGTGCCTTCCCATCCAGCCCACCCTGTCCTCTCTAGATCACACAAAGCACATTTTTTGAGCAGCGTTAGGACTTTATTTACTCCAGGCAAGGGCACAGTTCTCTCCAGCCCAAAGAACACCACATGAATGGGAGCTTTGGTGAAGCCTGTAATCGAGGCCTGGGATTTTAGATGTGAGTTATTAAACAAGCACAATACCAATCTCATATTATGATGATGATAACGTGGTACCTTTTCCTTCCTTCTGACATCTCTTTCTTTGTACAATACATTTTCTGCTCTCGCTTGTAGCTGGGCAAGGATTGCCCCTTGCTGACGGATGCTGTACGATCTCTCTGACCCTTACTTCATTTCCTCTTTTGAAACCACATGTTTTTCCTTTCTTTGTGCAAGGGCTCCATGGACTCCACTCACTAGCTTCACAGTGCACTGCAATAAACATAGGACAAGCTGAGCCTGGCCAATATCTTTTTGTATACACAATGCATATGGTACATTAATTTTATTCTGCATCAGCCGAAAGGTGGCAAAAATTAGTGGAATTAATCAGGATTTACAACAGTGAATTGACAGAAATTGGGCTGCTGAGGATATACTGCACAAAATAATTTCAAATAATTGTCAGTTACTATTTTGTACTTGCTGTTTTGCAATTCCATTCCTGAAAGAGGGCAACAACAACACAATTGGTCTCAATGAAATCAGTTACTGGGGCTTGTTCTGAGGTTGCTCTGGTTTTGTGGAGGTATAAAACCTTGTAGCTTCAGTGGAATCAAACTTTGGTCATGTCTATGTGAAAGGAGAGTGAAGTCATGGGGTCAAGTTGCTGCAGCTGGTCTCAAAGGTATTGAATTTAGAAATCAATAAAGGACCAACTGATATCAAATGCATTACACTAAGAATCAAGTATCTTTGGAGATCTGCTGCTTGATATTCAGGTTAAATAGTGAAAGAACCATCATCTGTAGCATATACAAACTGTAAGTAAGCAAAGCAGAGGAGAATTTGGGTCAGGGGAGTGCAAGCTTTTCAGAAAAGGGCGGGTTACAGTTTATAAACCACAGTGTTCTGAATGCGCATCCTGTACTATTGGCAACTCAAAAGGTGTGCAGCTGGACACTTGTCCAAACAGTGTAGACAAAAATGGGAGGAATCTTGGAAGCTTAACAATGTGCTTTTAATAACTATCCTCCTTTTGCGACGTCTTCTCAGTATCCTTCTCTTGAAAAAAGTTAGTAAACATTTATATTTACTTTATGTTCACATGCGTGCTTAAGACCATAAAGCACCGCTGAAGACAGACAGACTCACAGCCGCTCTATAAGGAGGAGTTTGTAAGTCAACATTTTTCCAGCTCTAGAATTTACTTCCAAATTTTTCAAAACCTAAAAATATAACTGACCTCAGGCAATCTCTGAGCCTTCCTCCAGTGAATTGTCATGTGGGTCATTTTGGTTTTCATATTACACTGGAGCTCTCCTGTTAAAATAATTGGCCTTCACGTGCACAAAAAGGTTCTGTTTTTCCTCCGTAGCTTTAAATGGCTTTTCCTAGTTGAGACTGACTCATTGTTAAAGCAGCTAAGTCTACAGCACTTGGAAACAGCCATCAAGAAACAAAAACGATCCCTTGAATTTCTTTCAAAGATGAAAGTCTTCGCTTGAAAATAAAACCATAAAAACCATCACTACCACCTGAACTAATATGTATTTGAGAAGGAAAATGCCAAACTACTGTACATTATTTTTATTTCTACATTACTTCCCCTCCAAAACAGGCGATGCCAGGGAGAGCTATGTGCATGATACTGTGGGGGAGGAGATTTCCATCACGGCCAGACTGCGCCTAAGTGCTCCCTGGTTGTTGGTGGCTGAAGAGGTTACCGCTTCCACCACAGTTCGCAGCCCTCAGCCACCACAATTCACAGCCGGCATACTAAAATAAGCTGAACCTTGCCACAGCTTCGGCATGCCCATGGCAGGGGATATCAACTGCAGCAGCTCAGAGGCAAATATATCACTTGTTCTGCTGTCAGCCGGAGGGGTGGCAGAGGGGCGGAGCAGACGGTTAGGTGTGGTGACCTCCAAAATTGCCCCGGCGTGAATAATCGGAGCTTGTGAGTCAGAGGCTGGAGAGATACAAAAGCAGGTCTCTTCTCCGCAGCCAGTGAGTCACAGGACCAGTGTCGCCAATCTCATTCCTTCAGTGACAGTGCCACACTATTTGGTGTTTTATTTTAATCCTGGGTTTCCGGAGTCAGGTGATTATGCACATATACCATTTTACGGTTTGGGGGTTTTATGTTTTTTTTTTCATGAAAGTTTTAGTTTCTAGCCTTCAACCTTGTGAAGGTAAGCTTCAAAATGTTGACGCACGCATGCTTTGAAGGCTCAGGTAGTACAAGGGAGCTAAAGCAAAGCAGTTAGTATTTTAATCTTTCAACTACATGTGGGGTCTGGCTCAGGATTTTTGAACCTTTGATGTTAGCAGTGCTGCATAGCACCGTAACAGAGCAAGTAAGAGATGGATGTCATTCTGCCTCAGGGCAGACCAAACAGGCTGTGTTTCCTGAGGCAGGATCGCCCTTAGCGTCAAGGCTGTGTTTGTGGGGCACAACCGAGCTTGTGCCTCTTGTGAAGTGGCAGACTTGGGAAATACCTTGAGCTTTTTTGTGCTAGGGAACACATCTGGTGATGCAGAACATTTCCGTTTGAAGTTGCACTTTCCTGGCGGTGCAACTTATCTTGCAACTTACACCCTCCTTACATCCCCCATCCCTTGTGAGAAAACCAGGCAGGGACTTACCGATGCTAGTGCACTCCATCGTGTGATTGTTGGCTTCCAGCCCATCTGGGCACTTTTCAAGGCACTTTCCACTGTATAAGTAAAACCCACTTTTACACTTTGTGCAGAAGTTTCTGGTGAAGCAGGTATCACAGTCAGCTTTACATTCTGAAATGCAAACCGTAAACAACGTTGTTGCTCTTTGCCACGAAACGTCCTCTCACATATACCAGAATCACACAATTCTAGCAATGGTAAACAATCTTCAAAGGACGCAAATTCTATTTAGGTCTTCTTCGTGGCCTGTACACATAGTGAGGCCAGCCACAAGTGACCTTGGCATGAGTGAGGGTTTAATAAGGGTGGCCTGCTGCTGAATGGCCTCACACTGCTTGTCTTCTTGCAGACCTATGCAAAGAGAAGGCAGAGCACAGCCCATCAGAATAACAATATGCTGCTTCTGCCCTACACTGACACAGCATAGGTACTAATTAACGCCACAGGGCACAGGTGCTGGGCCAGTTCCATACTGTCTCTCCATTCATCCAGGAGAAATAAAAATATGCCAGAATTTAGAATCTGCTTAAGACTGTTTTACATCAACAGCTTTTTCTTTTTTAAATTAATCCCTGATGTTGAATCAGATGTCCTGTTGTATTTTATGTGTTCTCTATATGACTACAAAAATTGTCATTAGTGGTATGTTTCCCAGTTCTCAGATATTTTTAAAAGAAATACATAAAAACTTGTGTATGGCACAGCTCATGTCTGATATGCAAAGCCACACACTGCTAAAAAATGAGCAAATACTTTACAGTGTCAAGTTACTCTGTAAGACTTTACTCTGGGGTCCGTTCATTAAATAACTTTTATTACCAGGCTAAAACTGGGAGAGTTGCTTGGCCGTCGCTCTTATGTTTTTATATCACCTGCGGGATCAAAAACAGTGATTTCAACAACAAACAGAGGAGTGGGGAGCCCATTGCGATCTTTTCCAGCTCATTTATGGTTCAAAATACACAGTGGGCTCAAAATGTTGCCTGGGGGGTAAAGAATAGAGTTGGGTTCTCTGTCCCCCACCCCAAAGGCAACATGAATTGGTAACTTCTCCCAAATTGGGCTGAAACCTGGCCAGCTGCTGCAGGCATTTAGAGGACTACACTGAGAGTGAGACAAGCTATAAAGAGACCAGGGCAAACCGCATCTCCAAAGAATGCCATCTGCCATCTTTTCTCCTTGTCGCAGGGGTCAGGTGGGTAAGGGCAGTGGGTTAAACGGCTCCAGCCACCGAGATTCAGCGTCCCTCAGTTCCCGCTCTTCGGAGCTGCCGCCGCCGCCTCTTCCTGCTGGAGGGCAGTGCCTAGCACCCACCAGCGCTGCCCTTTTGCATGCGGGTGTCGAGGAGGAGACCATCACCTGGGACCTAGGCAGGTCACTCGTGCAGAGCCGGGATCCCTGAGCTTTAGGCCATTTTGTGGTCTTTCACCTTAACTTCATGCTGGGGTTAATATTTACTGCATTACCATAAAAGAACTGAACAAATAAAGACACGGCCTGTCCATCTGCTTCTCTGCTGACTTGACTCCTAAGGGGACACAGCGCTCAAATGGGAACACACAAATCCATGCACTTCCCCTTTCCCCAGCACTTACTTGCACACTTATTAATGTCGGGATACCGTGTCCCGTAGTATCCGCTTGGACACGAGGAAAGACATACTCCGATCTGTTTCATGCCAATCCTCTCCAGAACAAAAAAGAGCCTGGGTTTACATGACAGGCATCCGTTGTAGTCAGAACATGTAGCACACCCTCCTTGGCAACCCTGGCTCACGTTAGGATGCACTGAGAAGACAAGCATTAAAAAAAAAACAGAAAAAAAAACAGTGAGAGAACAAGATATTAGACAAGACCATGAAATACAGGTTCCTCTGTACTTGGAAGGGTGGACCATCCACCTCTCTGACAGCTCTTAAAGATTGCTTCATTTTTTCTTGTCTCTCTTATGACCTGACATTTCATTTCAGCGATATTTCATCTGCATAAAAATGAGAAGCTCAGCTGATGTGCCCACATCTTGCAGAAATAGCTAACAGCAAATTACATTTGAAAGAGATTTTAAGGAACAGCAGCATCCTAGAGAACAGTTATTTTTCTTTTAGTTATTTTCAGTGGCTTTTCGGCCTTGTATGCACTTGGCTCAGCAGATAAATACATGTTCACTTATCTTTGCTTTTCCTAGCTGGATGATTAAAAATCAACTTAGTGTATAATTTCCTTCATTGACTAAATGCCTTTTGATTGAGTTCTGCTGTGCAGGAATATGCCCTTGTAAGGTCTGATGCTAATTTGCCTTAATAAAAAGACACAGGAGAGCCATCCTTCTCACCCTCCTTCTTTCCCTGGAATGTTCTTTCTGGCATGTTTTTAATCTCTAACAATTACAACCTGATGTTCAGACTTAACTGTGGCATTTACCCTGCCCCAGTCCCAGCATGGAGCATAGGTAGGATTATATTTGCCTTTAAATTGAATTGTTCTAATTCTTCAGACAAGGAAAGGAAAACTTATTACACTCACTGCTTAAGACTATTCAGTTCTTCTTTAGGGGTGTGGGGTAGCACAAAAGAGGATGCTGTTGCAGACCTCTCAGGAGCAGACATTAATCAGCGGTAGAGAATAATGTTTTGCATCTTCCTGTCCTTTAGAAGTTGTTACCTACTTTTAATTCCTTCGTGGTTGCATTCTTAAATAGCAGTTGGAACTGAAAAATAATTAAGCATCAAATAGCTGCAGGCCCTGTGTCCCCTCTTTTTTTAGCCCCATCTTGTATAAAAACCCAGGCATTTTTCTAAGTGTAAGCTTTCATCTCTCAACCTGACACATCTGGTTATATTTCATATGTAAGAGAAATCCAGTCCTCATTTACAGTTGTAAATCCTATTTGTAAATACTATTGGCTTCCTGTTCTGCCTTATCCTCAGGCCAGTGGTAACTTTATAAATATGCACATGCCATACTTTGATTGCCTATATTAGTGTTTTAATTTTATTTTTATCTGCAGACATTGCTAAATAGCTTGCATACGCAATGAACTTGCTTTTGTCAGCTCCCTTCTGTGAATCCCTTGGACCATGAATCCATGGCTTACAGGTTGGAAGCCACTGCTCTCTGCTAGCTCAGGGGAGTTTGCCTGGTGGCAGGAACGTTCAGGAATACCTCTGTACTTTGTTCGCTCACAGTTTTGGCAAAAAAGACTCAGCCCATGAATGGGAAAAGCACTCCTCTATGCTCTGAGGTTTCGATGACCAGTCCCGCAATCTGAGAAACCTGAAAGGGAGTTCAAGTTCACTTTTCCTCTTCCATTAATAGGATGAGGAATGAGGGATATTTCTCTCAGTAGGGCTGAACACATAGAAGAGCAAACTTTGGCCCTGCTGCAGAAAAAATAATTTCAATGAGAATAGAAGAACCCAATTCTCTGTGCCCCCCAAGCAACTCACTTTGTACAGCAACCTGAAGGAAAGTGTTTTACCACCAGAACACACCACTACTATGAGGATAAACAACATTCTGCATAGTGAGAAGTGCAACCCCAATTCAGTTACCAGACTTGCTTTCGCTAGACTCTCAAAATGCTGAGTGCTCAAGAAGTATGGCATATTTTTTTCTGCGAAGACTCCAAAGATACAGAGTATATATTACTTTTGAAATTAAGAGCCTTTCTTTTTAAAGTTAAGTAAATGAAAATGTCCTTGTCTCTCTCTCCCCTGTCTTGCTGCTCTTGTATAAAACTACTTTCAAAGGCAGACACGGTAACATGATCTAAGAAGCTGACATTATTTAAAAACTATCCGTGACTTTCCTTCATTAAATCTGACAGAGGGAAGAAAAAGCAGCTGAAGTACAAAATATTTGTCATCAAAGCTGCTATATAAAATATGGATGATCACTTTTGACGGGAAACATATTATGTGTGAGCACCTGTGACACATCCTTATGAATAGATTCTCTTGACAGAGAAAACATTACGTGCTCTGAGGTCAAGCTGTGTGTGTGAGACCTTGAGACAGGTAATACTTTATTACTGAAAGATGATAATACTCTATAGCTAAGATCCATTACACGGCCAATTTCCATCTCCCCTTTAACTCCAAAAGTATTAAGTATAAAATAAAGTGTACTCCTAGCCATTTTCACAATTTCTGCCTCCTTTCATGCATCCCAGATACATCTCATACAAATAACACGGCAAAAGAAGAAAGCCTGTAGTTCCAAATGGAGAATCGTATTGTCAGTATTATGGAGCATGGAATAAGTTAAAATATGTAAATCAAACTCCCTTTAAAGGTTGATTTCATGCCATGTTATAACGCAATGTGTGAAGCCAAAAAAACTCCTGTTCTTGGAAATGCGTAGAGCAAAAGTCTCATTGAAAAGTCAGAACTGACATTTTAAATGAAGAAAGACATTTTTTCTCTTAAAAACTATTAAAGAGATCCTTCTTTGATTGTCTCCTATTGTGCCTGGCATTTCTTTGAACCCTGTATCTATGTAATGAAACTGTCTCTCATTGCACTTGCTCTGAATGCTGGGTAGAGCTTTATTCTGGCTCAGGCAAGAAGCAAAGCAGGGACAGCCAAGTGCTGCTGGTACTATTTGAAAGCACAGCACTGGGCTTTGTCATTGAACCTGGGAGAAAATAAATGGTGGAGGAAAAATATTTGTGTCTAAAAAATGAGAAAGCCTGTTTGAAACAAGGCATCTCCAAACTCCAGCTGAAGATTTCATTCTCCTCCCTCTCTGGTTCTCCTTGCCTGATCCCTGCAATGTAGGGATCAGTCCCTCCCCTCCTGCAGAGGCCAAGTGGGTTCGAAGGGATCCCAGAAGGAAACAGGGCAAACTCAGGCTCTGAAACATATTCCTGCCACAGAGAGGGAACTCATCACTGCCGGGTACAGAACTGGCCCTTACTGCTCCTCTCTCATTGCAGCAAGGTGATAGTGCCTGCAGATCTCAAGCACTTCAGCAACTGCACACCATAACCATGAGGAAGTAACCAGAAGTTTTACCCTTTTTTCAGACACCGTGACCTCAGAATTTAAGTGATGCGCTGCAACAAGCTGGGAACATAAACCCCATCTGGGAAATCCAGCCACAGTGCACCTGGTGTAAGCATCGCTTCAATTTTCTATACTTAGGTCAACAGTAGAAATGGGCAAGTAATGTATTTCCACTTCAAGAAATGCTTTGAAGTCTACAGGTGAAAAAGCACTAGGAGAGTGCAGACCACTCCTGTTAGCCACAAGTTTTAGATGTGGTAAGTGGGGCAGAGAGAGGTCCGGACTCTTGGCAGAGGGGCAGGCGCCATGGCCTCGTGGGTTAGGCACTGGCTGCAGAACCAGGAGGTCAAGGCTTTAGCATTGCAAATAGGTCCAAGAAATGCTCTCGCTTGTAACCGCTTGGTCTTTGGTGCTACCTGCTCCATTATAAAGACAAATGGAATGAAATACAAAAAATTGTCCACAACCCTCAGAACTGACTTCCATGAGGATGAAGTATTCTGTGCATGGGCTGTTAGGCGCCATGTCTGCCATCAAAGATGACCCTGCCAGCCATCGAGCAGCCTGCCCCATTGTATTCAAACATTCTTTGAGCACAGTGGAATCCTAGACTCTCAAGGATGGAAAATACAGCACAGCAATGGACAAAGCAAAGGGTGGAAGCACAGAGGCCCCCAGACAAGTTCTTCCCATCACACAAGTGACAGCCAGGCCTGCTGACTCATCAGGTACAGAGTATGTATGTGAAGGCTCGTGACTGGCTTTAGGTCCAGAATCCATCGCTCCTTTTTTCTTTTTATAGAACGTAAATACTGGGTATCAGAGAAGACACTAAGTTAATCTTGAACTATTCTCTTCCCCTGCCTGGCTTTAAGCCCTTTTTGGCTTGGAGGCCTTTTTTTGTACAAGCTCTTTGTCCAGATATTCGTTTTAAGCCTCATTAGCAAATGCAATCACTGGGGATTTTCCTTTCTCAGAATATTTTCCAAAGCCCTGCTTTGGAAGCAATGAGTTGTGGTGTCTCTGTTAAAAATAGAAAGTTAGGGACAAGGAGCTGAATTTGAATCTGAACTTTTGATGACGAGACGATAGGAGATTTTGACAGCATGCATCAAATAAATTCTGAAACCTTTGCAATGAAATTTTTCTATCAGTTTTACTTTATATATAGATTAAAATTTATGGGATCAAAAAAAGGAAATAAGAAAATGCAGGAGGAGTCCAGGTGGATGTACGTTCTGACAGCCAGGTGAAAAGCTCAGGGTAGAAGATTCTTTGCCCACTTGCTGCAGCTGAGGTGCACTGTCTCATCACAAACCTTCAACCACCAAGATGAAGTCCATTTAGAGGCTCGCTTTTGAAATGGACGTGCTAGACAAATGAAATCCATCCCTGCTAGAGAGCTGCTGCTGCTACTCCTGGCTTCTCGGGCTTGCGCATTCTCACAGGAAATATTTTCACAGCAGAGCTGCTCTGGAATTCAGCCTCCCCGGCTGGGCTGACCCTCGCCAAGAGACCCAGGCCCTGCCTCAGCTTTACAGGCAGGCATTAGCCCTTGTGGTGTTGGGAATTTGGGATGGGATACCCCATGGGTTCTTGTGTTGCTCGATCGCCCTGTGCATTCACTGGTGTTTGTTTCTCTCTCTCTCTCGCCTGGTGCGAAGCAGCTGCCTGTGGCAGTGGCCTGAAAACAATACTTCATGCAAAGCAGAGCTACTCTTAATCATGCGGACTGTCCTTTAGGCAAACGCAAACAGCATTTGGCAGTGATCTCTTCTAATGAGAAAGTCATTAAGGAATTCAGTTTGCAAACCACAGCGTATTTCCTCAGACTCTTTCTTGGACAGCATTTCTCTGTGTGGAAACACGTTAGAAGCGGAACGGAAAATGGTGGGGCAAAAGCACTGAACCAACTTGTAGGCAACATGCAGTGTGGAGCAAGGAGAAAGCCCAGGAGTGGTGGGACAGCACTGGCAGAGCAAGTACACAGGGGTTTGACAAGTTTGTGTTATCTCTGCTAAATAGATTGCCAGCCTGGGCCAAGATGAAACCTGAGCTCAGTCTTGCAGGCTACGCTCCCCTTGATCGCATGGCCTTAAATCACCCACAGGGAGGCAAGGGACTTGACGTGTCTGGATGGGGCAGCAGCTGGGGTCTATGGGGAAAATAGACCGATACATGGCAATTGCTATATTGGATTGCCCATAAGTTTTCTGGGATGCAACTGAACCAGTGGTGATAGCTGAGGAACGGGGACTTTCCATCCAGCCTCCCCTGGATCTACAGGACTCTGAGGTGGCCTGAAAGGAGAGGCAGCCACAAAAGTAGCAAAAAGAAAAAATCAGTCTAAAAGTCAACTGTTAAAGGCTTAACGTCTTCTGTTTCTCTTTGTGATTTGTGCTTCACAAATACTTTAAGATTTCTTTCTGAGATGATGGGAACTCCTCCAGAGATTTGCCTGACTTAAATTTTACTTCGGAGCATTGCTGACTTCTACGGTACAAAACACATAACAAAGAAGATCCTCAAGTGTCCTGTGTTTTGAAGGAAAAAGATCCCATAAGGACTGAAAAAAAAATTTCCTCAAACATCTGCCTGGCTTGACAGAATATTTTCCTCCTCAAGAGGCACTTCCCATCTGAGGGAAAAGAAACCAACCTATTTTGTTCACCAAATGTCAATAGTTCTAAAGAGCAACAGAAACATGAGCATGGGACTGTCCCACAGTCTGAGGGAGTATCCGTAACCATTCTGTAGTGGTGTCTACAAGAAAGGAGGCCCTCAGCCCAAATGGCCGAGATCTCACTGGGGAATGCCTCATCATTATTAAACACATGTCTGGCAAAGTGATCCTGAAAATTAAGTATACTGGCTGCCAGAACACATTTCCCCTGAATTTGGTTAGAAAAAGCATCAACAGGCTGAAAAATCTCACCAGGGGTGCGGAGTTTTATGCAGTCTCCTAGCATCTTCAGCACAACAGAAATCAGCCACAGCAACCACAAATGGCTCCTTCTCATTCCAGAGAGTTTTGTAAATAAACTGAAAAATTCTTTTCATGGAGAGAGAAGGGAAATTGACATTTTTTTCCCACGTACTACGGAGCACCACCAAAATTTAGGGATCCAGGAAGTTTAATCAGTATAGGAACCAAAGAAGTTCCCTCAGGGAAGTTGCCTTAAGCACCCTGGTAGTGATGGTAAAGGTAGGACCAGGTCACACAATACCTTTTCACAGTCACACAATACCTTCTCACATCATCTTCTAAATGCTATAAGCAACTACAGACCTTACTTTTAGAGTCAGATGTTTCCAAATACCCAGCCTTCAAGACGATACATTATGAATCTTCTCTAAAAATGGAAAACTGAATTATGTTATCTCCTTCTTATTGTCTAGATAAGAAGACCTGTTATAGAAAGGAAAGTATGGGGTCTATAAAGAGTAGTAACCTAACAGTTGTGTAACCTAGTAGTTGTATAACCAATGTGTCATGACACTTGTCAGACTCAGCTACTTGCAAATAAAGCATCTGTGCTGAGTTGAAAAAAGGAGGTGTGAGTTTCGGAAAGAGATTATATTTGATGCATGTATATTTAGACAGTATTTTAATACTCTAATCCTGCAAGATGCTGTCATGAAGCTCCCCAGTTGATTTTGCACTGTTCGTATGCACACAGAACTCTAAAAACAAAGTTGTCCACATCACCGTGACTCCCGTGACTCCCATGACTCCCCAGTCTCTTCCCTACGAGAGACACATACTTCTATCAAGTAAAAAAGGCACAGCTGTATATTGTACGTGCTGATTCTTTGAAATATGTAGTCTTTCTCCTTGATTTTCTGCTTGATGCTAGCATCCCATCTATTGTTTATGTGTTTCTAACAGAGCTCGTTGGTGATCAGGTTGTTCTGGTGGCAGCTGAGCTTGTCCCCCCTGTTTGCTTCTCTGTTTTGTTCCTTTAACATACTGGAGACTTTTATTGTTGCGTATTACACAGATGCTCGTGTACTTCCAAGCTGTATAAGGATCACTCAGCTCATACTGTCAACATTACACAACTACAGTAGCATTTGCAAGTTTCTTGTTTCCCACAGGGTCTTTTGAGACCGGAGTTTTTCTCTCAAAGTTTTGTTTCAGAAACCACAGAAAGAACAGCAGGATGTAACAGATTTTACTTTCCATGCTGGGGAGTAGGGAGAAGGGTTTAGACAGCAAAAGCCTGTAATCCCATGTTGAAGCTATGATTTTCTACTACCATGTTTACAGCGTTAAAAAATTAATAAGACAGACAGCAAGCCAGCCCACTGCCTTGGCGTTGCTCAGATGTGCCTTTGGTCAATTACTTAATATCCTGTCAATTTTGTGTATTTTCCTAAGTGGAACTGATCAAAAGTTTGTACTGAATGAAATAATTTTTTCTGTGTAACGATTAAATTCATACCATACTGAAGCTAACTAAAAGCCCAAAAGTATGTTGTTTGCTGTGGAACTGTTCTGGATTGATGCCTGCAAAGACTGAAGCAGAACCTGTCTCTTCAAATTCAAGTCTCACATCAAGATTAGAACCCAGAGTATAGATACGAAGGAGTATCACACTGCTGGAAGGTCTCTAAAAATTGTTTTCTACAATGTGTAACAAGGGGAAATGCTGATGTGAAATTTTTCGCAAAGGAAAAAAGGGTAAATTCTCCAGGCTGATCGGACCATACATCTGTCAGTGACATAAAATACTGTCCAAAATTCCAAGTTTAAATTAATGATTAAATTGCTAGCTCTAGTGGCGGCTTCTCTGCTGTAACACAGTGTAGCGATGCATGTGCTATCAACACCCCGCACAGGATGACCCAACTATTTTCACCTTTTGCTCGTGCCAGTCTAAAAAAAAGAAGTCAAAGGTTTTTGAGTGCAAAGCATGAACAATACAATAAGAAATCGAATTCAACTCTGATGGAAAACAGACAAGAGACTTTATCACTGGTCAGCTCGGACTTGCTGATGGAAGTCCTGGCCCACCAAAGTCAATGGCAAAACTCCTGCGAAAAGGTGGGGGTGAAAGTTCACTAATTTGTTAATCGACGTTAGGGTAGCCCATGGTTCAGAGTACAGTTATCTGATTTTTAGAGGGCAGTGTGATTGGATAGCCTGTTTTCATTGGGATTAGAGTAATGGGACTGGCGAGATTTAAGTAGGCATCTGATTCCTGAGAAACGGACTGAGTTCAACAGCTCCGCGTGCCTGGCTCTTCTTGTGAAGTAACTATGAATGGCACGTAGTTAGGGCTTGTTTCATCACCCCTTCTGCGCGCTGCCTTCCCTTTGAAGTCTGAGCCTTCCCCTCCCAACCAGCTTCGCTGCCTCACACGCTGACCCACATGAAAGAAATTTAGCGCTCACACCAAGCATCATTCACTTCCCCTAAACCGAAATACATCTAACATCACTGCAGTGATACACAGCAGGCAGTTTACAGTCCAGCTAAAGCCACGCTAGGAAGTTTTGGAGCTGAATTATTGGGGTGCTGGTGATGAAATCAAGGCTATTGTCCATTTTGTGCTTAAGCAGGGAGACAGTTCATTTTTTATGTGGTGGTGTACCACCACTTCCCCGAGGATTTGCGCGCCAAACAGCTCAGTTAATTGCAAGAGAAAATGAATTAAAATTAATTAAAACTGATTGTTGTTGTGTTCGGGTTTTTTAACGTAACATCTGTAAAAATATGTTCTTTATCATAAAACCAATTAACAATATAACGCTGACACATCAAACTTTCCAGATAGATAAATTAATGGAAAGCTTATGCACAGGCTGTATTTGAAAATAGAAACTGCAGACTGTGCGGGGTTGTTAGTGGCTGTTGTAGCCAGTTGTTGCGCAGACCGGGTGAGCTCCGGTCAGCCACACAGGGAAATGGCCGGCAGCGCCATCATGACCTCAGCAGTCAGTAAGCCAATCAATCACAGCTTTCTCTCCTCAATTAGTTTGCTTACACCAATCCTATTGGGTGCCTCAGTGGTACAAAGAGGTCCAGGCAGAGAATGCCCTGTTGTCCCCTTCCTGCCACCTCCAGCATAGAAGACACCCCCCGTAGCTGCTGGGTCAATGCAGGATGAAACCAGGTCCCCCATACCCACCTTCACCCATGCTCTTCCCGCTAAGAGGACACCCATGGCCACCACCTCCCTTGCAACCTAAGGCTGAAAGCTGCCGTGCTGCTCTAGCCTCTTAAGGATGCCCTGGAGAGGATGTGCAGCAACTGGGAAATCAGTTTAATTGCTTAAAGGTCTCTATGAATGTTTTGCTCCGCTCCGATGTCTGCCCGTGAGGACCACACCTATAGGGGATGATGGGAATGCTATTTCACAAGGATTTTCAAAAGTGGGATTAATGCAGAATTGCCATAAAATGCAAAAAAAATTGCAAAATATTCTACAAAAGATTAAAAGATAATCTGTTTCACTTTGTTGGGAATACTGGATTCCAGTAATTTGAAAAAAGATTTTGACAAAATTATGTCAAAGCTTATTTACAAAATATTTCTATTTTTAGAGTGATATGTTCTAACGGAATTTTGTTCTGTCAATGATTCTGCAAGAGTCTTTAGTTTGAAATAATAATAGTAACAACATAAAGGTGATAAGGAATGGTAAGATATAGAATTTCAATTTAAAAGGAAATTCTAAAGTAAAAAAATAAATAAACTGAGGCCACCTATTGACAATACTAGGTAAAGAAAAGCAAACAAACAAAGTTACCTAATTATATATAAAACCAAGAATGAAATATCTAGGAAATTAGGGTTAGCATTATGAGTGTTATTAAACATTTTATGGTAAGAACTATAAAGTCAAAGTTTTTGAAGTCACTTTAATGTTTTTCTACAGTAGCAAAAAAATATGAAAAAAAAGGAAAAAAAAAAACCTTATGTGTCTTTAAAACCAGTTTAACCTAAACCGAAGACAAAAACATTTGGAAAGATAAATGGTTAATCTAAGAATTATAACTTTTAGGGATGGCTGGTTTTTATTTGTCTGATATGTTCTTTAATACTGCTGATGCACATCCAAAGTGGTATCTGACACTTTTTCTGCACAATTGAACAGGTGGTCTTAAAAACAAACTTGTGCTAAAGTATTTCACCAATAGCAATGGTAGGAGCCACATAATTTAGGCTGGATCACAGCAGCATCCTGAGGGCACATGTTTAACCTTCCGCTGCACGTGCAAGTACAAATTTGTGAGACACCTCTTCCTACGCAACCTGCTGCACAACAAAATGATCCATTTGCCGTTTTGTGGCCTGAGAGAGCTGCTTTTTCAGGTGTTGGATGCCTTAGCCAGCTTGCAAAATATCCTTGGCACTTTGCAACGGCGCTCCATTGAAGAGCATTTTTCTAATAGCTACAGTAATGAGGAAGAGAGGACTGTTCAGTTCTGTTTTGTCACGTTGTAAAATAATTAAGTTAAGCTGATGCAGAATAAAGAATAGAAATAGAAGCTGTTACTGCAAATAGAACTGTCTAATATAAG
Organism: Dromas ardeola; assembly: GCA_013398915.1. Lineage (NCBI taxonomy): Eukaryota > Metazoa > Chordata > Aves > Charadriiformes > Dromadidae > Dromas > Dromas ardeola. The sequence goes on from VYZM01015393.1 coordinate 450,759, forward strand.
TTATACCAGCAATTAGTTAGGCTTCGGTGAAAACCAAACATCCCCTAGATATTAGAAAAACATGAAATCACAGCAGTTATTTTTAAAGCATCCAATACGATGAATATTTGGCAGCTCAACTGGTGGCTAGTGGCTTGCGGCACCACTTGGTTGGGCTGCCATGAGACAGGGCTCGGATATGAGATGACCGCAACAACACCACTCCAAATGCTGGGCTGCTGCAGCAAAAAATGTGATAAAAAATGACACAAACAGATGCCAAAATGGAATAAGTGAAAGGAAAGGTTGAACTGTGCCCTAGTATGAAAACATCCTTCTTAGCTGGCTGCTTGACCTCACGGAGTCGCATGAAACAAGTCAAGCCATTTGCTTTCACAGAGAGGTAGCAGTTCCCCACAAGTACATGCCCCCGATGATATCAAGCAAAATTGTACATATAGGGGATTCCATCCTGGGGTAGAGTGATGGACCCAGTTATCAACCTGTAATCTGTAGACCACAAGAGGTCTGCATAATGTTAGAAATGAGGAAAAATGATTGTGATGGTATGGGTTCCCCACCCCTAAAGCAAACATATACACAATCCAGTACATATAAAAAAGAAACAAACAGCATGGAAGAAAATAAAAGCAATAGATGAACTTTCCACATCTAGTTACTTTATCTTTTCCTATATTTGAAACCCGCCTAACAGCACCGCTGAGTTATGTGCTTTTGGAGAAAGCTAGGGGTTCTTGAATTTGAAAGCTGGTGAAGTTGCCAGCTTATGGTCCCCTTCTAGCATTGGAAAGTCAAAAGTATTTGCATTCGCATTTCCAAACCCAGGGCCTCCAGTGAGACAATTAGTCTCCTGCTTCATTCCTACCTATATAACCTGATTTTCAGAGTGCCTGTGGAAAATGCAGATGGTCAGAGGACTGAAAATGCAGCTATTTATTTAGGAGTCCAACCAAAGGTTTGCTGCTTCACTTAAGAGCCAAACTTAAAAGTTTTGGCCTTGTCATCTTTGGGCTTCAATTTCTTCATCTGCAAAGGAGAAATGATACCTATCTCTTAGGAGTGTTGAGGTGTTTAATTCATGGATGTTTACAATATGTCCTCAGCTTTGGCTGAAATTCCTGGCTTCTTTGGACATGTAAGCCTTCATGTGCGATTCTGTTCCTGGCACCACGTTAAATCTTGTTTTATACAGGATTCTCTCATATACATCAGATTGTTATGAACACAACTGCTGAGCCGTGGGTGCAAGTGTGGTAACAATTTGCTGTAGTCACTCGCACAACCTTTCCATGCACAGATTTCAAAGGCAGAGTGAGACAAGTTGAGAAGCCAGTTCTTTCAACTTTCTGATTTCTGCTCTGTGACTGAAGAGATTAGATTATTGGAAAACATGCTATTAGCGCTGGCTTGCGGCCAAAGGGTCTGCTATGCATTCTGCAAGGGGTGCTGTACTCGCTGTAAATTAAGGAAAAGAGCTGGGTAAGTTACTCCAGCGAGGAATGTTCCCTTTGGGAATTGTCCACAGCAAACGAGGGCTGTGGTTGGTGAGCAAAGAGCACCAGGGGGAAGGAAAATAACAAAAAAGGTCAGAAATTTCAGGGAAATAAAAGGGCCTTTTTCTCCTCTATACTGAGCACCAAGTTAACAAGCTTTAATGTTTGTTGATCCCTTTTATGCTACTTTCTGCATACCCAGACCCAATTGCAAAAAAAACCCTGAACAATTACTATGCAAGACCATGCTTAAATTCCTCCCCATTTGAAAAAGCACATCAGCATATGGTTACCTTCACACATGTGTTACAGACCCCTTGACTTCAATTAGACTTAAATACCTGATTAAAATTAAGGACACATTCTTGAATAGAGGCTCTTGTTCTTGGAGCAGACACATATCTTCCTGAAGTAGGCAAAAGCCTAACTCTTAACATACTAACTTTGAAAATAATGCCTGAACTTCTCAGCCATTAACTAATTTAAAGTTTAAACTATTTTTCATTTTTTAACTTTTCAATATTTTTAGGTAATTTTGTAGTGGAGAAAACGAAATATTAAATATTTTCAGCATAATGACTATGTTTTCATGGTGTTCCAGACAACAAAACCATTATTCTTTTCTCCTTTTTTAAAAGATTAAAAAAAAAAATAAATTCTCTTCCCTAATTTTGCAGAGAAAAGCATAGCTATGTGAATTCAAAAAGTACTACTTTAATTTATTAACTTTTTAAAATTAATGTTCATGCATTTTAAATCATTGCCATTATATTGGGGAGTAAGATTTCTACAGTGCTTGGAGTTAGCAGCCCTGTTTCTTTGTGTCTCAGCAGGAGATCCAACACAGATGACAATTTCATTGCTTTTTTAATATAAAGATTTTCAACTTGGAGATTATTGAATAATTTTATAAGGGGATACTAAACTCTATATCCTGATAGGATGGAAAACATTGCTTTGATTTCAGGAAGAACCAAACTGGTGTCCTATAAAAGGAGATATTCAAAGCCTGTTCATTAATCTCTAAAGTATCTTTTTCAGCTTAAATCTGCTGTTTACTATGTAATTCTTTCCATACCAACATCATATGTAACACTCCATATGGAAAAAAGCCAGTGCAACAAAGGTGTTCTCACAGAAAATTAGAAAGAGGTGTTCAAAGGGAAGCCAAGTGAAACGCAGGCCAAATCATGAGGGAAAATGATTACAAAGTTTTTCACAGACATGTGAAAAAGAGAATATATACAATTTTTGCAAACTGTATTGTTATTTCAACCGTCCTTAAAAAAACCCAAGAACGTGATATAGTCAAATAGCAACAGCAGCAATAACAGTAAGACTCCAAATATATGTGCAGTTCTGTAGGACGTTTCACCGTGTGGTCCTCAAAGCACTTTATAGCAATCAAGTAAGATGCAGCTCCATGATGTAAGTAAAGCCTTTAGGGGTCATTTTACCTTTCTCTTAGGTGACTGCAGCAGCTCTTTAACAACACATGTTTGGAGAAGAAAGGGAATGCACCGCCTGTTTGATATCTGCTGTAACCAGTGTGAACTGAGACATTTGGGGAACCTCTGGAGCTGAAATTTTGGCTCTTACAAGAAAACCCAGCATGATTTCTATCGGCCTAATTCTACTTTGTATTGCAAAGAGGAGGTGTAGCCATCCCAATGCCCTTGCTGAAGCAATAGTTCAGTACTAGGCATCCAGAAGAGTCAGCGCATCACCTCACTGCTGTTTTCTTCCTCTGAACATCTCTGAGCTTTGAAGTGTCTTGATGCTACATATTGCCTGGGAGCTGCTCATGGTAGGTGGGACACAGACACGAGGGCAAGTGGCACTGGGATGTCTTCATGGTCTTCCCTTCCATCAGAAAAGCAGTTGCTTGGTCACAAGATAAGAACAGCACTGTGGTAGACCCTGCTCCAATTCTTCTGTTAGGACTTTATAAGCAAAAAACAGCTCCATGAAAATTTAACACCAAAAGAGTTACACGGGCATAGAACAGGGCTGAGATCAGATACATTAAAGCCTCAGTCATGCTTGTTCCTAGAGATAAAAAAGCATAGTAAAAACTCCGTCTAGCTTTGTGGAGTGTTTTCTCCAAAACCAGCCTTGCCTGAGGCACGCTATACAACACCACCTCTTTCTCCAGGCAGAAAAAATGTCAGTCTGTAATTAAGCATCACCCCTGAAATATCTGATGCTATAAAACTCTCTGCTACTGGAATTAAAGGTAAAACAGATCAATGGAGGAGTGAGTCTCAACTGCATTATCCAAGACAAATTTCAGAAAGCCTTGGTAGTTAAATCATTGCAGCAGTCTCAGGGAGGCAGTATAATCTCAGTCGCTTGTATGCTTCAAATAAGAGGTCAGACATCTTTCCAAGAGCATGCTGTAGTTTAACCATAAATTATTGTGCCTGAAAAAGGAACCACGGAGTGGGTCCTACAGTGTTTGTTAGGTACCTTCAGACATCCCTTGCCGCTGCACCCCTGGCTGGGTGCTGCACGTGCTGGCGAGCCAGCCGTTTGTTAGCATTTTCCCTAAGATAGCATCAGCAATATCATCGTTTTCTTACTCACAGTGAGTTGTATGCATTATGCTCATCAATCTGATTCTGATGACTTAAAAAAAGAGAGCAAAATAATTGTGAATAAAAGCAAATAAACATGCCATATTTTTTATATAGTCTGATCATTCAATATTTTCTTTGTGATTTGAGAACTACTTGCTTCGCAGGAGTTTTCAGAAATAAAATAAACTTCAGTTTCCTTAAAACAAACTCCACATTGTTGCCTTATGAACAAAATTGGATTTTTATGTCTCATAAGGTTTCAATGTAGCATATCTGCTGGATGAGGCATCAGTGTAAGCAAACAGACGGTAGGAGACTTGTTGATTTTACCACAATATATTTGTGCAGGATAGAGAAGGGGAGAATCTCAAGAAAGTATCCTTTTGATTTCACATAATTTTCTCTTTCTGTGTCTTAGCCACTTGTCTAACGCAGTTTAACATTCTTATGAAATTACTGGCAAAACAAAAGAAAATTAAAAGTACCTTTTCATTTTTTACAACCTAAACATGTATCTAAAATTCTTCAGCAATATGGTCTCTTCCTCAGTTTGTTTATTCTTTATATCAGAGGAAATTAAGAAAGCACTAATAAATTAGTATTTTAAAGAGGATGTAAAGGTGGAATGTTGTTTCATGTAAAAACGGAGTGAAATGATGGAATGCTTCTCATCTTTAAAAAAGCAGAAGGAATAACAAGCCAAGTTATTTACTGTTCCTGTCTTTTATGAACTACAGCATACAGTCCACTTTGTTTCTTCAAACTAGCATCTGAGAGGAGTGTTTAAGATGCTGTCTTATACTGAACTTGGAGACACCATTACCTTAAACAGCACATTCCCTCAGCCATCATGGCTGTGAGCAGAAGAAGAAAATATACCTTTATTGTTATAGCCTCTCTTTTTACACTTTTCTTTCATCCCCATTGCGCTGCTCTGGACTAGATCCCCCCTCCCACTGATGTCGAGGTATGCATTCACATCTGGGCTAAGTGGCTGTAAAGTTCTTCTATTCTCAATCAGCAGTTGCACTCTCAAATTGCATGGGCTTATACTGTAACCAACCATATGGCAATGGAATAGCAAATTTTGAGAAACAATTGTTTTCATTGTGATCATTACATTGTAAGGTAAGTGGGAATGGACCACACCATCACAAACTTGAGGAGAAACTATATCCCAACAATCCCCCTGAAATGATGTATAATTAATATAGCTGCTGCCCTTCAACATTCAAGCATGACTCCAGAATAGGAATTAAGAGCTCCGGAGGTTCAGTTTCCTTTCAACTATATTTTAGCACTTCTGAAAGATTTTTATCTAATTTTAAAAATTAAGGTGCCTACACTTAGGGACCCATACTGGAATTAATCTCCCCTGGTTGTAGGCACTGAAGATTTGGACGTCCATGATTGACCCAGCTGTCCAGGCTTCTCAAGCATCATCAACATGGGTCTTGTTGGGTTTAACTCTTCTATGGACAGAGAGTGGGAGATTTTCTGGGCTTGGGGACATCAGACTTTGTAGTCATTGGAGGAAAACAGACACTTCTGGGGCTCAGCCTATCTCAACTATCTTAAACCTCTGCCTAAGGATGAGAGGGCCTGGGAATTGCCATGTAATGTCCAATGACTGGCTCGGTTGTTGGTATTTATGCTTTTGAGCCTGCAGTCAAGGGACATGGTCAAATTATTTATTTGGGGCAAATGTCACTGTCCTGTAAAAATCAACAGATCCCTGCCAAATTATCCAGTGGAAGACTTGTTCCTTGAGGTACATAAGAGGTCTGACCACCTGGACTTCAGCAAGATTTGCAGGTGATCTGTGTGTCTTAAAATGAGATCACTGTTTTTGGCTGGTCTTAGAAGATAACTTACTTTCATTCCTTCCACCTCTTTTTCACTTTTTGAAAAATTATGACAATGCCCTCTTGCAAACCTGTCAAGAGGATTAATATGAAAAATGAACTGATATTTGTATAGATTTTGAAAGGTGCATTCTTGCTGCTGTTTCTTATTGTTATTATGTTAAGGTGAATACAGTCACTTAGCGGGGGTTTGTGCAGAACAGTTCCAGTTGCTCTCAGCTATCCAAGCCCACTAGCTTAGAAACACTCGTTACTAATATTCCTCTTCCTGGAAGAGACCATCTAGTCTGACCCTTTGTAGCTTTTCTAGAGCATGAGCATCTCTTCTACCTGACTTCCTGAAGCTCCCATATATGCACACGTGGAAGTACAGAAGAAGATAAATCGCCTTACATCCTACCTGACATTCATTATCCTTGCCACTGTCAAGAAGCTTAAGACGGTTCCCTCATTCTCTCCCCCTGTTGGCTACTGGCTCTAGAGGTGGAAGAGTGTCAGCACCTGGAAGCCTATAAACAAGTTCGGAAAGACCGAGGCCTAAAGAAGATTTCATGTCTTTCTGTCTCCTGCTTTCGGACATGAACTATGTGTGGTGCAAGACCAGACCCAGCCTGTAACAGTCATTCTCTGGTAGACAGTTACTAACTTCAGCCAAATGTCAGAGATGGCCCTGCCTCAGCAGCACCTCAAAAAATGTACTGCACCCATTGGAGGCAGGCACATCGCTGACGGTGCTTCGAGTCCATCTCGTACTTGGGAACCAGTGATAACAGCACCTTTACTTCATTTGTGCTGGGTACTAGTTGACAGTGCAGAGGGGAAGCTGAAGCAGATGTTATCCTCCTCTTCACTCTTGACACCAGCCCAACATCTGAACTAGTGGGGAGGCTGTTAATAACTTCTTTTACCACCACCCTTTCCGTTTAATTTGCTGATGCCTGCTTCAGGTGATCACAAGCATTGCATCTTCCCCTTTTCTTTCTCTGGGAAACCTGCAGCACCATACTTTACCTTAACAAGTCTCATCCCTCTTCCCTGCTGTGACACTGAATCCAGCAACTCCATAAGCCGCAGTCAGTGATGGGTGTACCCGACAAGTTGGCATGTTCCTGCTCAGCAGCTCACACCCAACTCTCCCAGTTACCCAGCTTGCTTTTATTTGTTTCTTCAGTAAAAATCTAAACTCACCTACAGAAAATGGTGACTCTAAGTTTGAAAAGTCAGGTGTGGCTATGGAACTAAAATGAAAGGATGAACAACTCAGATAATTCCTAGAGACTATGTAGACATTTTGTTTAAGGTAAGGGACAGGAAAGTAGAAGGGGGCTGCCAGCTTAAAAAAAATTATGCCTTACATGCATTATTTCTGAATATCAGACATACCACCCTAGCAAACCATCATGAGTGGCCTGGGTAAGCCACAGGCCTCTTTGCTTGCAGGACCTATCCAGTGCAAATTGGACACCAGAGCCAAGTCTTGTGATCCATTTTTAACCTCCTCTGTATTGGAACCAGCACACTCTACTCACCACGAACTGACAATATATAATGCAATTTAAATGGGAAAAAAATCAGAATCACCAACCTTTGTTGGGAGAGAAAATTCTGCTATGGTATGCACATATAACTGCTGTTCACTGTGTTCCTAGAATGTCATGTATTTTTTCAGCAAAGGAATTGGCTAGGGTGTAGATGCATTTATACGTGTTCATTCATCTCAGTTTTTTGTAAACATGACAATCCTTCATATATTGTGGGGTGGGAGGGGGCTTGGCGGTTTTATGTATTTTTTAAATACATATATTTTGGGGGCAGACCAGAGAAAGGCAAAGTCCAAATTGGGGCTCTGAGTATTCAGCCTGATAGAGATCATTTAAAATACATCGGTCAGGATAGCACACTCTACCCGTTGCTGTCTAGAAGATTTGCAAGCATGGTGCACACACTACAGAATGCTGTCTCTGCACTGATTATTTATAATGATAACACACTGATGCTCAAATTACACTGTGTTCTGGCTGCTGCCTTCTGTCTTGCCCTTTCCTACAAGCAGCCTAGAGGTAGGACTTTCATGCGCGTTTGCAAAGCGCCTATTGCTGCAAACATTAATAAGAGCTATCACTTAGGAGCAGTTACTTACACTTTGTTTAATCTCTAATGGATTCTTCTAAATATTTACAGTAGAACAGTTGTCAGACCAAATGCTGGAAATTACTGGCAACTTCCCAGCAGCCAAAAAGGAAAGAGAAGAGAAGTGAAAAGGAACCCGCTCATCGTTGCATTCTTCTGTGGAGTTTTAGTAAGTCAGGGTCTGCATTCTGTAACTTGGTGGCATTGAGCAAGGATGGTCCAGACAATTGTGTGCGCACCAGGCTCGAGTTGTGCTTCAACCACGTAGAACTGCCTCTATTCTTTCTAATCTTGAGAGAAGTGACTGTTTGCTTTGCAGACCCTGAAGTGAATAAAGTGTCTGAAAGGCCAGTGGGTGCTCCGCCAAGAGGTGGAAGAGCTCCCAACTGTTTGGGGGTGTCGGCGTAGGGCACAGTGCTGTTTGCTGTTGGCTGCATTGTGCCCTGCACTTGGGCAGTCTCTTGGCTGTTGGATCTGGAGCCTCCAGTATTCCTCTGTTTCTGTTGCTCCCTGGCACGGGCTGATTGCAGGCATATGGACTATAAAAAAAAAAAAAAAAATAAAGCTAAGACCGTGAGGCTGAAAGAAAGCCTTTGGTGGGCTTCACCTCCACAGCCTCTGAAGTTGCCTGGCTCTGACGCGCAAGATGTGTGTGAAGGAGGTGTGGAGGAGGAACAAGAGGACAGGGAGCAGTGGGAGCCTGTGGCTCCCCGGGGGGACCCTGGTGCCAGCAGCAGCTGGCTGAGAGATCACCCACCAGGCTATCCAGCTGTGCCCCAAGTGGGGATCCCGGGCAGGCTGGAGGAGGGGACGGCAACTGCATCGCTGCTTCACAGCTGGCAGAAGTGCCAGCTCATGGGAGGGGGATCTAGGACAGGAGGCACTTGTGAGGCTCGCTGTCTCCCACTGGGACACAGCAGGTCTGTACTTACACAGAAAGGCTTGAAGTTTTGTTGTCTTGCTTTGGAAAAATTTCCATTGATTTGAAAATGAGAGCTTTGTCTGAATAAGGATCTCTGAATTTATCCAGATATAGAAGTTTTTTGTAGTATTGGCTATTGTAAGGGCCTGTCCTAATTTTGAGACGTGCGTGTGTGTGAGTGTGTGTATGAATGCATGTGCGAGAGGGAGAGAAATCTCACTGCCTAAAACTGTTCTGCCAAGATAAACTTTGGAGCATTTTATAAATTAACTCTGGTCTATGTGTTTATTTTTCTTTTGGAGATTCTAAAAGGAGACTGTTCAACTCATCTTATTAGGGGCAGCATATTTTTTTAAAGAGAAAAATAAGTTCCTACTCTGCACTGGAAAGTATTTGCTATTTTCAGCTAAAAGTATTCTTTCCTTCTGACCTGGCATATTAGATAAGATTTATATTTCTGACCTGACATTAGGTAGTTAAGATTTATTCTTCTATATTAACTTTACTGAGCTTGCAAGCTATTCATTTACAGCATAGGGAATATATTTATGGCAGAAGCAAAGAAAGTTCACTACAAAGTAGTAAAATATGTTATTAGGAGTGTCCCGTAGACTGATGAAAATTGTGAGTACCCTTGCAGCTGGCTCCCTTCTGGCTCTTTTTTCCTTCTTTGTTATTTCAACTTTAAAACTTGAATTTGAAGTCAGTTTCAATGGTGAATAACTTAAAAGAGTCCAGATGATTCTAATATATCCGCATATATATGTACGCATATGCTGTGATTGAGAGGTGCAGGGAAGGGGATAACAAGTGACTTGAATTCTCTTCGCGTTCTGCTGGCAGTGACCCAGGCGTAAGTAACGTTGGACCTCGCTCTCCTGCCAGTATAAATCAGGAGGGACTCCACTGAGGTATAAAGCTGGTGTGTGAGTGAGAGCTGAATCAGATCTAGAGCTTTCCTAAATCCAAAGGTGTGGGCCCAGGCAATCCGTTAATGTCCACTTGACTTAAAGAGGGGAACTGCAGACTATGATGGAAACCTGGAAGCACTTCAAGCCTCTATAGACAGAAAGTTGGAAAGTTAAAGGCCTCCTATTGAAATCAGTGACAAAACCTCCCGTTAACTTCAAGAGGAACAGAATCAGGCCCTAGAAATGGCTGGAAGCCAAAGAACTGGATGGCTCAAGAAATAGGTAATAGGACCTGATGGCTTTCACCAATAAATCACCAGTGCAAACCTGGCCGTGCTTGGTTTAGACTCAAAATTGCTTTCATCTGATGTTTGTTTGAAACTGTATGCATTGTAAAACCTTCAAGAAGAACTGGCAGTCGTGATAGCTGTCTCAGGAAGAGGCCTACGGCTGGACGGGGTGTGGTATCTCCTCTGTCCCAACATCGTCGGAGGGAGTCCATCTTAAAGAGACACAAGAAACACCAGCCTGCCTATAGAGAGAGCAGTGCTTGGGCTCTGCTGCTAACCAGAAGTTTTCTATTTCAGAAACTGTCAGACTAACTCTGTATATCCACTTAGACTGAATATACTGGGGGAGGGGGTTATGGCTCCAAAGCAAGCCAAGAGGAGGAGTAGATATTTCCATTTGTAGACATTATTCAACTGCTGTCACAAGAGAGAATAGAGATGTGCAGAGCTTTGGGGAATTAAATGTGTTAGAGAAAGGGCTTGGCGCAGGGAAAGTTAGGACCATCAGGCATTATGAAAGCTGGGAATTGCTTATAGAGTGCAGCAAGCAGAGCTGCACGTTGCAGTTCGGCTGATGAACTCCGCTGCCCATCCCTTCTGTGACACCACGTTGCTCTGCAGCTGAGGAGAAGGATCTTCTAAGTTGTACCAAATTGAGGCCAGTTGCCCTGCCATCCATCGTGGCACCCCCTGACAAAGTTGTGGGGAAATGCAAAGCATTATGGAGGGGACTTTCCTCTCCCCCCAATATTTTTGCAAAAAGTGAACTTTTTCTGCTAGTCCCAGAAGGGTCCTGCACTGCTGCTTGGAGAGCAGTAGACCAGCTGGGTGAATATTTTGGTATCTGTGCTTGGACAAACAGCCATAGCCATGCTTGATGTCAACTGACACATTCAGAATAGTTCACCACTTTCCAGACTCCAACCTTCATATTCTTGTATTTGATAGACCACAGGGCTACGTACTCTATTACAGTATGCAAACTTTTCCAGATCCTTCCTTACTTCTACAGGCCATGTCTGACAACAGCTCCAAGGATTCACATCTTTTTGTATATGCAAGGATTCATAGCTTGTTTATACAATCTGTCTTTGTAAATCAAAGAAGCTGTTCACTGCTTCTTTTCTCTCACCAGGAAACCCACTGCTATCATCAAGTCATCACACCACAGCTCAAGGGCGTCCGTTCTCTTTCCGCCATTTCTCCTCAAAACCCTGGGCTCAGAACTGTAAGTTGCAATAACTCGTGGCTTGGCATCAAAAGGGAAAAGTATGCTGAGGAGGAAACTTGCTTATAGGTACGAATAGGGGAGTGAGGGAGAGGGAACACTAAGGGAGTGTTCCTTTGGGGTGAAACTAACGAAGAACAGGAATTGATAGGACAATGAGAAAAAAAAAAATTCAAAACTTTGTTTGACAAAGGGTACTTTATCATATACCTTACATAACACTGTTGCATGTGAATTCTGGTGTGTCTGCTCTGGTTCACTACATTCACCTGCTAGTTCTTGTTTCCAGTGGGCTTGGGTTGGATCCAGGAGGGCTAATGGAGCTGATCTAGAGTTCCTCTACCACTTGCCACTTCAGAAAATGCAGCATTTTGGGTCTATACCTGTGCTCACTCATTTAGCTAGTCTGGTTTGCTGTATGTTCTCACTCTGCCAATTACTTCAGTGAGTACTTTGAGAACCAGCTCCCGAATTCAATACCTGTAGGAAGAGAGGGAACAGGGAAGCTTGACAACTGTAACTGAGCAGATGACAAAGTTGGAGAAAGCTCATGAGTACACAGTGCTGGGCAGGGTGAATAAGTACAGCATACGGACAGCAGTAAAAGTATCCCTCCCACACTTTTAAGTGGCAAATTGCAGCTGTTCTCTTAGAAAAGACAGTGGAATACCCTCACGACATTTACCAGCACCTTGGGAAGAGAAGCGCAGATTGCACCGCTGCTCCTTTTCTTGGTGAGTGAGAACAAAATTCCCCCACCAACTATCCTGGTTTTTTTAATAGCCTGTATAAACATTTAGGCTGGATTCTGAGCACATGCAAATTTTATGCTGGCAGAACTCTGTGAGTTATTTGCTTCCTGACACGAGTTCTAACTAGAAGCAGAATCAATCCCTTAACCTTTATGAGATGTTTATTCTGCCTAAAACAACTCCCATTAAAAACAATGCAGAAGCTCTAATTGAAAACCTCGCATTAGTCGGGCATGTGCTTTATGATCTTGACATTTCTGTTCTCTGATAAAAGGAAGGAATATTAACTCTTTTTGCTGTTCCCTCAGCAGACACACAGATGCAGGCGCACACATACACCCGTACACACGGACATCCTGCCGGAGAACATCAGCAGTAGTGCTACTGTATTGTCACAGGGGCAAGGAAAGATGCTTCTTCTCTAGCACCACCAATTTCCCCCGCCCAGGGTCCAGCCGAAGGAATGTTATTTTCCTCCTCATTGGCTGAATAAAATTTCCAGCTTAGTGATTCACACCGTATGAAAATCCATAAAGGTTTCACCTGTACACAACCAAAAAGGGAAGGGTCCATGTAACTTTCTAGGCATGCCAGGCTCAACAGAAAGAGGATCGCCTGCCAAGCTTCCCATGCCTTTTTATTTTTTTTTTTAATTTAGTTTTTGATTTAACCTGTATAAAACTAATGATTTTGTTTTCCGTGACCAAACAGACCACAAGAAGGGGGAGAAGAGATGGAGTTTTCAAACAAAACAAAGGGCTTTGCGTGGCTTGAAATAAAATTTCTTCTGTCTGTGGCTATTGGTGTCCTTTAACCTATATTTTAAGAGAATCTCAAAATGGAAATACTTTAAGAACAAATCAAGACATTTAGTTCTTGCTTGTGTCTGTGTGAAATTGTATGTATGTATCTGAACGTGTATATACAGATCCAGATATGAATGTATAGGGGAGAAGGCAGAGATGACTAAATGTATAAGCATTTCTATTAATTTTATTTATCATTCATATTTAAAATTTGATAATTTTTTTATGGTTTATCAAAGGTTTTTAAATTTCCCATCAAAATTATGAATTTTGTCTGTATTTTTTTAATATTGTGATCCTGCATTTTTGGTAGGTTTACGGTTTTCTGACACCTTTGGCTAGTGTTATATAAGCTGATGGTCAAAAAGCTCTTTTTAGCACATCATGGGCTTGAGTAAAAGAGTTTTTCCACCTCTAGAACTACAGCTGTAGGCTTAGGGGGTTCCAGGGGATGAAGTATGTAAGCCAAAGAAGGCTTGTGTAGGAGTCAGGGAGTATGCGATGGAAGATTCTTCTTCTGAATAAGCTCTCTCATATGCAGTAATGCAATTTCTGTGGCTGATCTCTTTTGGACAAGTTATGTCCAAGGTCTCTGCAGACTTCCAGTTGAAAAACACAGGCCCTTTTTGGTGCACACAGCAGTAACCACAGTCAATTAGGGAACCAGTGTGGAAGGCTCAACCAGCAAGTTCCATGGATGAATAACTTATTTTTCAACAAATTATGCAAGGCTTCAGAAAAGATTATATTTCATAATGCTTGGTGGTCTTTTCATGGTAGCTATTGTTAGAATGCTCTTTTTTTACATAACCAATGAAGCATGGAAATGCAAGAAAAGACTACTCTTTTTGATCAATCTATTGTGTCTGGACACAGGTGTGATTTATGCTGAGGAAGAAATGAACTTCGCTTACTGGGAAGCTGGGAAATTATGTGATTTCAGAAAGAGGTGAATAGCACCCTGTCCTCATCTTGAAAGGGCACGGTTTAGTTTCCTTTGTGGCCAGCCAGATCCCGGCAAATAGGAATAAGACCCCCCCCTGCTCCATTTGCTCCCCACTCAGTGCTTCTAACCTCCATAAAGCTTGGGAAGACTTGTGTTCATCGAAGTACCCAGCCACAGTACATAGAAAAAATGTAAAAGAAAGCCTATTAGAAACCTCCTCCATAACTGTCATGCCCATGGAGTGATCGAGTCCACTTTTTCGAGTCCACTAAGAGACCACACAACCATAATATACGTCACCACTTGTTACATTATTTCCTGAAATATACTGAACTCAAAGTTAGTAATGTAACAGCTTACTTGTTCTAAGACATAAATTTGAAGGAAGATGGGGGTTTAAAATGTGATTAGTATCTCAGTGAATTACTTAGACGAAAGAACACCCTACCCAGTCATGGAAGAGAATATGCATCCTCAAATCATGCAAATTTTATAGGCTGTCAGCAGAAATAAATGATGCCAACAGAGAAAGGGAAATATTTTTGTCCATAACCTGTCCAGGGGAACTTGGTTTTATATTTACTTGTTTCTCAAAATAACTTTGGTCTTTTCTTAGGAAATAATATATGGCCTAAACAGCCATATGGATGTCCTCTTGCTGACATTCACTCACAATTGAATCCTACTGATTAATTCTTACACCACTGAAGCTTCCCCTTAATGGGTAGCTTAAATACCACATTTAAGTTGTTTCATTTCTAAAGCCAGGGCCTTGGGCTTAAAAATGCTCCTCCAGGACATAGCATAAGTTATAAATTCTACTTTTGTACAGAATTCTGCTTTTGCTTTTAATACACCCTCAACTCTGAAACTCGTTAATTGCTCAACTCTTCATAAAATATAAACACAAAAGCTGAACGTGTGACTTCATTTTGGACTGCAAAACAGAAGCTGTTTTTCTGCAAAATACCAAGTCATGTCATTTGTTTACCTTTCCTGCCTTCAAGATCTTGTCTATTAGATTTTATGACATCTGTGGCCATCGTGCTCAGCACAAGGAGGTCTCATCTTAGTTGATTGTTTTCAGTTCTGTGTTATACTAAAACTTTCTGGAATCTTCATCCATCTCCATGTATTTGCTAAATACGTGCACTTAACATCTTCCGACTCCCATGTTAAATAAATATCCTTTGGTCCGTCTCTTTTGGAGGCATAATTCTTCACTCGGCAGTGTAACATAAAGTAAAATAAAACCAGCAACTCCTTATTCAGTGGCATAGAAAAAAGTGAAATTAATTATGAACATTCTAGGAAAAGGAAACAAGGTTATGAAACACTTGCCGACGCTGGTGTTTGTAATCTTCATGAATAAGCAATGCAATAATGCAGGGCAAGTGTGCGTGGGAGGCGCGCTCTGAAGAAACTGGCTGTTTTCCTCTCTCTGACCAGTTGAGCTGTTATGAATAAAAAATGTTGTTGCTAAAGAAACCTGTAATAAATCCTGTTGGGAGTATTGTATGTGCTGATAACATACATAAACTTTGTAAACATATTAAAGTGTCAGGTTTTAGTAGCTCTGGTTCATGTGGATGTTTGTAAAAGTTAGTTGAGAAATGCAATGGAAATCTTGTTCCACCAGCTGGCTGCTCCTGCATTTCTGGTTCACATGAGAGCCTTCTCCTCTTCCTTCCCCTTGAAACAGAAGCTCACTTTGTAGGGAAAATGAGGAAAAAAGGCTCAAGCCCTACCTCTGCTGTAACTTGCCACCAAAACGCTACCACCAGAGAAGCTGCGCACCCAGTGAGTTGGTTGGAGAGATGTGGGGTCGACGAGTTGGTGCTTGATAAAGGATTTATGCTATTCTGAACAACCCTGCTTTGTGTAGCGATGCTCACCCTGAACAAGGCATTTAAGTTGCCTTTCAGTAGGTAGGAAGAGTTGGGCACCTCCAAAAGGGCCTGACAAAAAACCAGCACGCTGAGCAAGGGATTCTTAGCCCAGTCACGGGGAAATGGTGGGGTCAGAAACTGTCTCAAACCCTGGAGGTCCAGGGGTTTTAGGTGCCCTCGCACTGCTTCCCAGCCCTGCGAGCTAATATATTCTTCAACAAAAGAAAGGAGACCTTATTCTTTTCTTTAGAAACACACTAAGAAGGGAGCAGCAGCCTTGCTGCCCTTAATGTATCCAAAACCTAAGCAGTGAAAATATTTAGCCAGGAGTTGAAAATCTAAGTCTTCCATCCAGCAGGACTCTAGCCTGTGGTCATCTGCTCTAATAAACTGACTTTTTATCACCTGGATTTGCTTGTAATCTCAGGTAATTTGCTTGCACCCATTTTAGTTAGCACAGAAGAGGAAGGGGCTCAAGGGGGCCCGTGTACGGGATCAGGCGTGTGCGTGCCTATGTTCCAGTGTCAGTGAGCAATTGCCTGCGGAGTCCTGTGCTCCCTGTGGAAGAACTTTGTACTGTTATTTTTATTATTTGTTATGATCTGTTTATTGTCTTTTTTACCCAGGGTTTCTTTAAGAGAAAATCTCAAAGTCTCTGCAGAAGGGACCTGAGATCAGAAGCCTCCCCTGCCAGATGGGTGCTCAATGTCATTAAGGTGAAGTCTCATCCTAGAAATGAAAAAACATCTGAGAAATGCCCCTGTGTCAAGGGTGAGGTGGCAATTAAGCAGGGCTTTGAAGGTGAGGGACTCAGGTGTTTAAATCCTACCCCAGACACACCTTAGGCACCTAAGTCCTGTTCTTGGATCTGAGCCTCGCCGTGTCTGCCCTCGCGCTTTGCAGGAAGCCGCAGGAATCACACATCGTTGCTATTCCAACACCCATCAATGAGCTCCTGTTTTATTTTACAGTGCCCCAAAATCTACTTTACCCCGCAGGAAATATCAAACATCTGAAATCCCATCTAGGACCTTTCAAGTTTAAACATGAAACGTATCAGGACGTAAAACTGACACACAATAAGAAGCTTGAAAGGATAATGTTTATAGCAGCACGCTACCAGAACTCGGGATAGACCCGTGGTTCGGGGTTTTGCTTTCATTTAAAAGTATCACTGTATGCATTTCTTTATGTTCTTCCCCCTAATTACTCTGTTGCGTGGAGCCGAATTACTGGGGCAAGGCCAGGGTGCCGCTCGGAGCAGATGGGAGCTCGGTGCCCTCACAGTTCATGTCTCTCCCAGTTCAGCTCCAGTCCCCATAGCCGAGTTCTTCCCTAGCAGCACTGGAGGGATATGTTTTGTGTCTCCGTTGCTTCCGTGGGTGCTATTTTTCATCACACAAGTAAATAATACTAGCATTTTAAAATGCATGGTCTATAGCTCATGATCTAGAAACTGAAACACAGAAAAATGTTTGTTAGTCAGATATTGTATAACCGTAGTACAATCGTTCCTTCTTTTTAAGTAGCGTTGCTCATCGCACTGCTCACCGCTAACAACAAAAATAGGGTTAAAGTAATCATTAATAAAATCTGTTGGATTTTATTATGACAAAGCGTCTAATGAGTAATTGCTCTACCATCGCCAGAAGCTCCGTTATTCAATTATTTATAAAAAAAAGTTGTAGCTCTTCTCCTTTTTTTTTTTTTTGAGAGCCATAACATGTTTTGCATGAATAAATATTCTCTGAATATTTTTATCCGCGGCATTGTTTGTGGTAATAGCAGGCAGACAGACTTTTGTATAAAAACGTACATGGTTTCAGCTGCCTTTTGTCATCTGATAAGTTTGCTTTGTTCTGCATTATTTTGGTAAAAAATTGGCAAAGTCATTTTGAGTAGTTCAGACTCTAAAATTAGAAATGAGACAAAAATATTATTTTTTTATTAGCTTTTATATCTCCTCCACCAGCCTTTCGCAACTTTTCGTTTAATTTCAAGAGCAAAAGGGGCAACCTACTGTTGGGGAAAAATCTTCTTAAGAACCTCCATAGTGTTTAACGGAGTTTTCCTAGTAGTCACTGTCTATAAATGACTGAATATGAAGTGTTAGACAGCTAATTAATGTTAGTGATAAACAGCAGTGGTCAAGGTAGCACACTAGCTTTATTAACCAGGAAGCAAAATGAGCACGCTAAGCAAGAGATAATGAGTAATTCTGATTTTTAAGTCCTAGCTCAGATTTTAGTAGACATAACCTCTATTATCTTTTGTGAAAAATTTACAGCAAGAAGAAACAGACCAGGGATTTGCTAAGACTTGATACACTAATAACAAAGCTAAAAAGAAGAAATTAATCTCGGAGTCAACTTTATTGACTTCAGTTGTCTCAATAGGTGAAAGTAATAAAATAGCTGTTCTTTTCATATGTTTAAAAAAGATGTTGCCTCCCAAGCAGGCTATATATCACAGTTTTGAAAGGTACAGAGCATTGTTTTTTCCTATATAGGTATCGTACATATTTGGATCATGCAATTTTGCAAGTACTCTAGCATAGGAATTCTTCCAAACTCAAAATGTTTCCTGAGGTCCTGCAGAAAAAGAGCCCTCTCCAGCTCCAGTGAAGTCCATGGGACTTTCTCCACTGCAAACAAAGGAGGCAGGTTCAAGCTCTAAAACCTTCTCATTAATAATAGCAATATTTTATTCTGCCTGCAAAGAGAAATAGGACTTTTTATATATTTGCTGACATACCATCCTGCATCAATGGCTTTGAGACATTGTGGTGATATATGTATTTCCAGTTTAACATAAATTCTAAATAGTATGAGAAATGTCTTCAGGAGCTGAAAGAAATAACATTTGAAATTTTTACCCTTGCAGGTGGCAGGTATGAAATGGGAACTGGCCTGTAACGTCCTTTAGTCTCTTGGGATAATAACACGTATCCTTCTACACGCAGCTGGTATACTTCAAGTACAGACCAACACACACATAGAATTATAAAAAAAAAAAAAAACAACAACTCAAGCTGGCTATCCCTAGAATACTTTTAACGCTTTCAGCAATGGATAGCAATTTTCTAATATTTAATTGTTTAAGATACCGCTACTATGAAATACCTTCACAGTTTATGAAAATACGATAAAAGAGTTCTCCCTCTGCTTTTGTTTCTAATGACGGCAATAAGAATTTTTAGTCTATTTTGAAATAAACATGATCTCATCCAAAAAACGAGAAATGTATTTACATTGCAAAAAAGATGCACTTGTCACCGGCAAAGTGTTTACTCTGACAATACTAATATAAAAACATCACCCGCACACACACAAAAAAATCAGCAGCATACAAATACTTTGAAAGAGAACTAACACAATGTAATTTAATCCCGTCCAAGGACAAATTCAGTTTAGTTGACGGCTGCTAGCTTGGCTAACTTCTGCTTTAAATCATTGCACTCAGATATTAAATTCATTCTTTTTTAAAAAATTGGTAACACCACCTATATTTTATATAGAATATGTAGCATTACCATCCATGCCATGCCAACCCTGAACATACATGTAGATATCAGTAGTATACCTAATTGATGGTGAATTATTAAAAAAGTTGTTTCCAAAATGCAATGTTACTTTAACTAATAATGTAATTCCTCGATTTTTGTTGATATTTTACCTCCATGTAAATGAGACCCTCCATGCCCTCATGGAGGTATAAGAAACC
Source organism: Dromas ardeola (assembly GCA_013398915.1). Classification (NCBI taxonomy): domain Eukaryota; kingdom Metazoa; phylum Chordata; class Aves; order Charadriiformes; family Dromadidae; genus Dromas; species Dromas ardeola. The sequence goes on from VYZM01015393.1 coordinate 470,293, forward strand.
TGAATAATTTTGCCACTTTGTGTTTTGTCGATTATCTCCTGTTTTGTTTTATTTTATATAGATATGTTTTCAGTCAGGCTGTTACACATCTGCTTAATTTTGAATTCGTAAGTAGCTGCATGCAAACCAAGCCAGAGAGGCAGAGTGTTTGCAGGGTGGAGCCCTCCACTCGTGACCCTGACCAGAAGCAGATGCTGGAAGACCTGCAGACCCACGTCAACAGAGGAACTGATGGAGGAGCGACCGAAGGAACGAACGCTGGGTATTGCGAACGTGCCGTTACTGCAAAAGCAATTGCCAACATCAGATACTGGTGGGCTACCAATAATATACATCATGGTAGCTCTACATCCAAAGTGCAGCTCCACTAAGTCATACTGATAGTTTTATTCCCAGATGTAGGAGCCGTGGTACAAATGCAGAATTTTCTATCACTTTGCTTATTCTAGCGATTTCCAAATTTAGTCCATGGCTCACTGGTAGTTCGCAGGGTCATGGCAGATGGTCTGCCGGTCATTCACAGACCCATAGCAAATAATACTTCATTTCCATCCATTAAAAGATCAATGAGAAATGTGCCCAACTGTCAGTACCAAGTTTTGAGTGTTGGCGGTAGCCTGCAGAACCAAAATATTTTGGAGCTATTGGCTTAATCCTGCTTTTCTTCTAAGCAAGCTGTTGTCACTGGCAGATACATAGAACTTCTTATTTATTGGTATGCTAGTCTATACTAGGCTGCATTTTACTCTCGCTTGTAGGACCCAAACAAGCAATTTAATTTGTTAATCTTAATTGCTCTTATCAGAATAAAAACAAATCTCTTTGCTCTTGAGTAAGTTTGCTTTTGAACTTTTATTGATCTTGTCTGCTATGTCTAATTATAGACCCAATCCTCTGCACTCCGTAGTGGACTTCAGAGGAGTTTTGCCCCTGTACAGTCAACTACGCATTTACTACGGATCATGAGACAGAAATTCAGGATGTTCAAACTAGAAACTTCAATAGGAGTTTGAGGGGTGAAAGGACTGCAGACCAAACTCTTCTCCTAGTAAAGATTACTTTGGCAATAGATACAAATAAAGTACTGCTTCAGGACCAGGTCCTTCTGATGGGGTAAGTTAACAAAGAAACTTCAATTTATACCAGCTAAGAGTCTGGCCCAGCATATTCTCAATTAGTCAGTCCAGGCTTCATTATTCCTTTATCTAAAAATGTGGGAGTCTAGAATATAATACATAGAATGGGGGGCTTGGATATTAAACAAAATGAAGTAATATGGGCTCGCTGGCTGCTTGATGGCAAGTGGTTTGTTTTGAATTTAAAAATACTTAGGTTAAATGGAAATCTGAAAACACTTCCCTAGCAATGGGTGTAGGACTTATGCTTAAAGTAGACTATCTGGGCAAAAGAAACAGAAATCCAGAGAAAGTCTTCCATGCCGTAGATGAATCTGACAGGTGTCTTCTTTATCTGCACACTATCATTTTTTTCAAGTTACAGTATTCACTAGTAGCGGTTCATAGATTTTTAAAGCTAAAATGATCAGTGCAAGTGATGACTGTAACCTCTTTTATAATAACTTTCCTAAACACTCATGCTCTATTTTTTGCTTCAAACCAAATAGCACTAGTTATACCAAGGCACTTATTACAACCGGCCCTATTTGGAAACCTCTGCCAGTGGGACGATGTACACTGTGTCCAGGTGAGGTGTTCTGACAGTTATTTCTCTTCACTGCCAAAATAACAAGCCAGATTTCCACTCTGACTCTTTCTAGCTGTGATTTTTCAGCCACTTGTTCTGCTGTGAATGTAACTTAACTTTTAACCAGAAAACTTTGAGCGAGTACTCGGTACCTTCTCCATCAACCAGCTCATCATTTGCAGCCAACGCATCCACCTCTCGTTTCCCGAAAACCAGGCCGCTGCACGGGGTTGCCTGATGAAGCCAGCCCTAGGTGAGACAGCGCTGGCGTGAGGACCACGCCAGGCGCCCAGGCAGCAGCCCCCATGCCGGGAAACCGCCGCTGCCCTGCGCCCACCCAGCACCGAGACGGGCCGGGGGCAGGAGGGAGACCTGCTTTCCCTTCCTCGGGATGGGGGCAGCCGCTGTGGCGAGCCGTGGCGAGCACCTGCCGTCGTGGGCTGCCCGCCGCGGCAGAGGACAGCAGAGGTCGCCGCCGTCCCGGCTCTGGCCCGGCGCGGAGCGGCGCGCACCAGGTGCCGGAGCAAGGACGGGCGGAGGGGGGGGGGGGCGCGCGCCCCGCNNGCTCCCCGGCTCTCGCCCCACTGGGGGGGGGGGGGCGTCCTGCCCTCAACACCCATCCTGTGCCCCCGACGGGGGGGTGAACCCCTCCACTGCGCCGGTCGGGGAGCCCCCACGGGGGAAGGATTGGGTGGAGGGGGGGTGAGCCGCAACTTGTGGGCCCGCGGCTGCCAGGGGTTAAAGGAGTGGGTGGGAAGTGATGGAGGCTGCGGAGCCCTCCCTTGCCAAGGATAATAAATCGGATGCCCTGACATGTTTTACTTAGCCCTTAGTGCTCCCTCGCTCCGCGGCCGTGGGGATGGGAGGGCTGGAGCCCCGGTCTCTCTCCTCGGCTCCGCTTTAGGGGCACTTTAGGTGAATCAAACCTTGTGTGCAGGAGGCAAACCATACAAAGGAGGCTTTCAAGGGCCAGCCATGCCAAGCAGGGGAAAAGAGCGAGCGCTGAGCAAAAAAAAAAATAAATTAAAATAATAGTAACCCCTCCGTCCCCTCCCTGAGGAAGTAACTCCGTTACTTCTGGCTGATTAAATGCGAGCTGCCGTGTTTTACGCTATTTCCTCGGTATCTGCAGCTGTCAGGGAAAGAGGACAGGCATGAGCAGCCCCTCCGCGGTAGGTGCGCAGAAAATGCCTCCCCAGAAACGGCGACGGGTCTGATGCAGGTGAGGACCGGCGGCACGTCCCCCTGAGCCCCGCTGCCGCATCCCGCCGCCGTCGGCGGCTCCTTGCGGCGCCCCGGAGGGGCTCAGCCCGGCGGCACTGCCGGGGGGTCACCACCGACCCGGGCCCTCGGAGCTGCCCGGTGCTTCCCGGCCACGCCGGAGCCGGAGCCCGGCCGCCCGTCGCAGCGCCCCGCCACCTGGACAGCGACTTACCGAGGGGGAATCGCTTCTGCCTCCCTTTTCTCCCTGCCCCGATGCCGGGGGCGTCTCCTCGCCTCTCGTCTCCCACACCCTCTCCTCCGGGAGGCAGCGCCCAGGAAGCTGCTGCCAGCACCCCCGGGTACCGACCCTCGCCCCCCGGCCTGCGGGGATGCCCCGGACCTCCCGGCTCCCTCCTGACACCACCCCGGACCAGGGTCAGGGGCTGGCTAAGTCAGAAGGGACCAACTCCCTTCATCCCATGGGATTTAAAAAAAAAAAAAA